>VZSV01000241.1:796544-815517 GCA_013398735.1 Nothocercus julius | reverse complement strand
GACTACTCCTGAGCACCTTCTTGTCCTCCATGTGCCTGGAGACAACTGCCAGGATGAGCTGTTCCATCACTTTTCCAGGGATGGAGGTGAGACTCACTGGCCTGTAGTTGCCTGGGTCTTCCCTCTTGCCTTTTTTGAAGACTGGTGTGACATTGGCTTTCTTCCAGTCCTCCGGCACCTCCCCTGTTCTCCAGGACCTTTCAAAGATGATGGAGAGTGGCTTAGCTATGACGTCTGCCAGCTCCCGCAGCACTCTGGGGTGCATCTCGTCAGGGCCCATGGATTTGTGGTTATCGAGTTTCGATAGGTGCTCTCTGACCCAGTCCTCTTCAACCCGGGGCAGGTCTTCCTCTCTCCAGGCTTCCTCACTTGTTCCTGAATAATATATGAATAATAACAATAACAATAACAATAACAATAATAAATGAATATTAAAATAATATATATTATTTTATATGATATGTCATATATCATATATAAAGTTAAGAAATATCTTTCACTTAAGTTATTATTTTATATCTAGTTTCTTGAGAGTCAGAGCATCAAGAGCATCAACATTCCTTTGAGTACTGTTCAACAGAAAGCCATCCTTCCGTGTCCAGGCAAGCCATTTTGTCATGCTCTTTTTAAAAAAAAGAGGAATTTGGTTTTGGTTTTCTTGCCTAAATTTAATCTAAGAGCTTTTAAAAAGGCATTTCGACATGCATTTATCTATAAGTCAGGTATTTTGCTGTCCCGAACTTTCAGTACTTAATGACAGTTACAATCATGCAGAGGTAGGGCTCCTGCCCTGAAAAACTCTATGGAGATTGATTATAAAGGGAATATAATGAGAGTAGTTGTCTAATTTAGACATGTCAGCCTTATCAAGTGCATGTAGATGTACCTTTTCTCTACCCATTCTTGCAACGTTTCTGTTCTTTCTTCTTTTCTTTCTCTATTCTTTTTCTTTTCTATTTTTTTTTTAACTTAAATGTTTGAATCTCAAGCTAAGCATTACATGATGGGAAATTCCTCAGTTAATACAAAATCTGCATGAAAACAGAGCTTGAAAAACATTTTATATCTTTTAATGTTTTCATTACATGGCACAGAATATAGACCATAAATCATTCTTAAATAATCATCTAATGGTATCCTAGTAAATACCATGCATATATTTTTTATATTATTATATACATTATTTTTACTTAAAATCATTATGCTGCCTAAGAGATAATGAGGTCTGCAATGTGTATCTTCTATTTTGCAAGAAGAATAGAGACTAATAAAATTTATTGATGACAATAAAAGTTCAAACAGCTCAAGAATTTCTATTTCAGATACGATCTAATGAAAATGCTGAATCTAGACTATATTTATTCAGCTTTACTGTGGAGATATAAGAACACAAACAACACAGTTTAAGCAGAAGGTAGATTTGAACTATGTTCACAATCAAGAAATATTTTTGAAATAAATGAAAAAAACTATACATTAATACTGAATTAAACACTTTTCACTTGACGAATTTTTATTGCTGTTGTCAACAGCTGGTAGCTATTCATTTAAAATGAAAAAAAAAAGGGAAAAAAAAAGAAAAAAAAAAGAAAAGAAAAGACAAAACAAACAAGGCAAGCTTCACTTAATTTTTTAATTGTTTCCCGGAGGTATATATTTAACAAATAAGTAGCAATTTTCAGAAGCATGTAAACCATTTAAGTGCTCAAGATACCTTTCCAAAACTACCGTAGATGTATATTTCTAAGAGTATGAACTTAAGTGCCTCACTTGGATGTTGCCTAATGAAAGAAACCTAACCTTTTTATAATGATTGGTATGAGTTAATATAAAATAAAGGAATTCACAGGGGCTAGAACACTGAATCTAAAATTGTCAGCAGAGCAGATTAAGATTGTGGAAGTGCAGGGTGAAGGTGGGCTCAGAAGTTCATAGTTAACATGTTATGCACCTGCAGTATGGGAAGCGGTGATTGCAGGGCACCTGCAGCTCTAACTCAAGGTTCTCATGCATTTCTATTTCTTATATTGCACTGATATGCTGTGGTTTTCTCAAATTCACAGTTCAAGATTAAGTTCAACTGACCCTCTTTGAGTCACTGTTTTGTTTTGTTTTGTTTTGTTTTGTTTTTTTCCTCTTTTCACTTTGGTAAATGAGAACATTTTTATCTCTTTCCAATTACTCCATTTACTGTATTCCTTCACATCCCTGAAATATAGGTTTTGTGAGCTTTCCTGATCCTAGCATTCATAAACCATGAACAAAGTCTTCTAATTCTTACATTTTTTCCTTCTACCCTTGTTTTTTATTGCTTCCCTCAGGGCTCCAATCTGCTGTGGTTATTCTTTACCTATGGACAGGTGACCCGAACTTCTTTTTGACTCCATCAGCATTCCTAGATTGGCCAGAAGAACTGCAGTATATCAATGGGATATGTTATCTCTCTCCATAGCACAGCTTTCTGCACTCACTGAGCTTTCAGTGAATTTGACAACCTTCTATATTGCATTTAGACCACTCATTTAAATGTGCTGAAAATACCAGTAAAAAGAGTTTTAAATATGTTGTTGTGCTCCACACTTAGGGCATTACCTCTTCTTACATGTTATTCCAGAACAGCACTTTTTTAGAAATCAAAAAAAAAAGAAGAGATAAATCACAAGCAAATTGCAGTGCAAGGGATGGTGAAAGGCTTCATGAAATATTAGAGAGGCATCAGAACTTTTGCCTGAACAGGCCACAGCAGAAGTGCCTAGCCACTTCTAGCAATGGGTAATTGGGGATCTGCACAGCTCTCCCCTTTTAAAGTAGATTAGGATCCTTAAAAGTTTTGGAAAGAAAATTCTAGTAAAATTTGCTTTTATGCTGTGTTGTGCTGTAAGTGGTATAGAGTCTCCTTTATTACTTTCTGTTATGTTGGGTTACATTATGTAGGTAGCATCTTTTGTATTAATGTGATACAGTACAATGTGATGCAATTCACTGTGGCAATTAAGACTTAAAAGAAAATGTACTTTTTATCAGATGCTTACATCAGTTTCATCCATTACTGTTTGAATTGGTCTGCTGAGTTTGAGGGGACTGGCTATTTGGGAAGAGCAGGTCGCTGTGGACAGCCATGACAATCCACGAACAGCAATGCCTTAATATCTTCCCATGCTTTCCATCATTTAAGGCCACTTTTGGTGGGTTCAGTGACATTTGTAAGATACATTTTAGTCTGGATAACTGTTCATGAGAGAGAAAATAAATAAATTAACACCACTAATGAGTCTTAGATTTGTGAGATGAAGCTTTCCCTGAGCTTGTCAAAAAAAAAAAAAAGGCATGAGAAAAGAGTAAGGTTCATACCAACAGTTCCAGAGGTCTCAGAAAAAAAAGTGTAATGTCCGAGCACTTTAGACTGTGATTACCTTTTACAGCATCTATAATTGGTCCTCAAAATAGTATTATCATTAAAGAACTTACTTCCACTTTTTCTCATCTTAAAACACAAAGGTGGTAGTGGTGGGAAGATGGGGATAAAGTTTTTCTGTGTTTCTATGGAAGAGAATTAGAAAGAGGGAGGACTAGTCTTCCTTCTTTTGAAAGACCTTGAAACAGCTCTACATCCCATAAAACCATTTTCTGCAGAACCTGGATCTCCTCCAAGGACAGCTGGTATTGACCTAAGCCAACTGTGCTTAATGTGCAAAACGAGAGTGGGGTTTTTTTTTTCTTTTTTTTTTTCTTTTTTTTTTTTTTTTCTTCCTGAGTTCTGTTGAACAGTACCATTCACTTGCTTTGTGGGCATTACAAACTTCTTCCACTCTTACCAAGACTCTTTTTAAATAATTGATTCTTCTTTTGGAGATACTTACATTTTGGAAAATGACAGAGAATCTTCTTGCATTTAGTCTGAATATAACTTATGGAAAATTAGTCTAGAAAATATAATGCTGTTTTCAGGTGTATCTCCAAGAATCTTTTCTTCCTCTACTTCTGTTTCCTCAGCCAATATAGGTGATTTTTATTATTTATTTCCTGGATGCTTTCTGATGTATTTATTTGTTTTATTCTACAAATACATTCAGCTTTTAATGTTTACTCTGAACATTTTTAATTTAAGAGTAATTCCAAATGCAAAAAGTTTCCATTTCAAGTGGATGTAAGAGATTATAGCTCACATTATCAAATAGTTCATTCTCTCAAATTAAAATTTTAATTTTTAAAATTGAATGTAAGCCAAATAAAATGAGATAAAATAATTTAAAGAAAGAAATATTATGTGTTCTTTGGTTGATCTTTTTAATCTGATGTGGCTTTCTATCCAGAGATATTCAGTGGAAGCTAGGAGTAAGTATTTAATGTACAACTGTGAAGGTCAAGTACCCATGTGGAGACTTACTGACATCTTAATAGCTCTACCAAGGAAAAAAAAAGAGGTCATATCAAGTGAACTGATAAGTTCAGGTAATAAAGATGAAGCAGCGAGGAGTTCCCTTGATAAGAGTCCTGGAATTTTAAGAGACATCTCTCACAGGTACAAGTATCTTGAGTTACATTGCAATCCATCTTTAATATTTGATTATCTGGGTAGTTGTGTCATAACATGAGAAAAATAGCACCATTTACAATGCATTGCTGTTTTTTCACCTCATTATATTCTCTCCTCTGCTAATCAAATAATTCAGTCTCTATATTAAAAAAAAGTACAAATATTGGCAGCTTTCAGACTTGTTTCCTAGTGCAAAGTCATGGAGGTAGGTTAGATATCAGTAAGTAAATGCTCAGAGTAAATTCCCATGCAAATGCAACTGCTTCAGATTTGGGAGTCCTAATACAGATTGTTTCTGTGCTGTACCTTAAATCTAGCAAAAATAAGTCAAGTCTGAGATGTTTCAAATAAAGCATTTTGACTTGAATGAACTGACAGTTGTAATGCAAGTAGCAGAGAGATGGATTTTGTAGCTTAAGTCCATTTAAAGAAATCTAGTGAAATAAGGCAAAAAAACTCTTTAAGCTTTAATTATAAAGTCAATGGTAAAATTATTAGGGAGAAGAGCGTAACTCAGTTGTACTGTTGTTGATCTGGACTTTTTTTACTCTTCTGATTTGTTTCACCCTCTGATAACAAAATTATTCTATCTACACATGAATATGTATATATATATGCATATAAAATTATACATACATACATATATATATATTTACAGTGCTGCCACTACTACGCTAATATTGGCAGCTTTCAGACTTGTTTCCTCGTCGAAAGCAATGAGGTTAGGTTAAATGTGTCAGCAGCCATCTATATCCCTAGTTACAACTCCCAAGCATTCATTCCTTCATCGCCTCCATATTGCTCTCACTACTGCCATACTTCCCATGTTTGCAAACTTGATTTGGTGCACTAACCCTACCACTGAGGGTCATGCTGTGTGGAGGACTCTCTACCGCTTTGAATGCAGGTTTTTGTAGCAGAACAGGAGTCTGTGGGGGGCTCCCTGGCTTTAGCTCTTCCCTCCCACATTTACACCTGCTCCCTGTGTGTACTGTGAAGGAGCCTTGTTCATTGAGTCTCACACAGAACTCGCTTTAGCTCTGCTACAAACTTTTTAAAGTAATAATAATAATAAAATCAAGAGAATGTTGAAAGGAAAGAAATCGCTAGGAGTTTAAAATTGGTATTGTATTTAGTGGTTTATGGCAATTACATTTTGCTTTCACATTCTAACAGGAATAAAAGCATGGCAATATTTTATCAGTTAGGCCATATTACAGTAGTTTCAAAAACAGAAAACCTGATTTACACAGCCAAAAGCTTTTAAAAATCAATATAACCTAGTAAATTCCCTTTGTCTATTATATTAAATATGTAATTTGTTGTGATGGACAAATCTTTTTGGTTTAATCCAACCACTTTGAATTTAGGATCTCAGAGGAAAATATAAGTGAGCTCAACATTGTGAGTCAAAAGATTGCCCACATTAACATAAGGAACATAAATACAAATGCTGCATGATTTGTATTTAATGTTAAAAAAAAAAAGCCTTTATTCAGCTGTAAAGAATAGATGCACTGTACCTATCAGATATTTGGCATTGATGACAGCTACATCTCAAGTCATGTCACAGGTTAATGTTTGGACAAGTCAGAGAAGGGACTATAGACTCACTGGAGATTATAGATATGTCAACTGTGTTCTGCGCAACCTCATGGAAGGCTTATAAATAGAATAAAAGAAAGGTTCATGGTTTTGAATGGTCTGTAGGGCACAGATTAATTTATAAATATCCAGCAGTTCTTTTCTTGGTTAATGTTCTTAATGCACTAACATTTATGACCTGAATCAAATGTCTCTATATGTTCTAAATATAGAAATTGCAGTATGTCCTTATTTTTCCTTAGGTGAGGATATTAGTGTAGGGAAATATCACAGAAACAAGGAATTTATTTGTCTAGAGTATAATATTCTGCCATAACCTTAAATGGATATTTTATTCTTGATAGGTGGGAACTGGATGTCATGTTATTGCTATCTAATGGTTTGGACTGTAGGAACACAGATAACCTTTGTCAGGGGAACAGAGAGCAGAAAACAGGAACTCTCTATAAGAACTGCTGAGCCATAAAAGGGATGCACACAGTCAAGTAGATCTCATCTGAGGCAGATGCTAAATCAATATGCACAGTTCAAAATTTATTTCTCTCTTATGTAGCTTTCTGGGAACAGTCTAAGTAAAAATGCTCATATCATATGTTGCTAATGGATTAATATAGAAAATAGTTACAAACATGTGAGGGATTTTTCTGTCCCAGATTTTCTGAGTCTTAAATAAATCAATAAATCTTGGAATATGTTGTTTTAGTAGTGCTTATTTACATCTTATATTAAGTTACTGACGGTTATATATTTGATTCTGGACTAAACAACTGTTAGTGATGTATGTCTGTGTCAGCAGGAAAAGAATATTTGCAAAGAGGATTTGGCTGTCTGCAAGTTGTCCTTAATTTACTCAGTTATTGTTAAAACAAGTACAAAGTAGCTAGAGTTTTATGTTTCATTTTTGCGCTTTCTATTAAATGCTCCTCTGTTAGTCTTTGTTTGGGGATATGTTATTCTGAATTTCCAGTGGATCTCCCTCCAAGGGTAAAGCACAATCCTGTTTTGTAATGAATCTTGAAAGCCAGCATAAGTTCCCTTCATTCTAGTGTAATAAAGATTGACTATAGGTATGACTGACATACAAAGAGAACTCAAAGTAGATAATTTAAATGCTGAAAAAATTGTATATTTATTTTGGAAATAAATAATGGGAAGACTTTTCAATTTGAACTTTTAGCTTTAAATTAGTAAGAAAAACATCAAGCACTCTTAATGCTTATTCTTAAAAAGCTGAGATTTATGATGTACAGTTATAAAAAAAGCTTGACTAATAAGGTGAAGAAATGATGTTCATGACAGAGTTAGTTTTTAGCTAATGATTTTTTTTGGGGGGAGGGGACAAGGGGAGGGAATATGCAGTAAAATCCCCACATATAACCACATGTAATGTGATCTGGTCTTCTTTAGAAGTCAAGAATACTAATTTGGGAGAAAAGAATTGCAAGTGTCCTATTTTCCAGGAGGAATTTCAATGTTAGAGTTAGGGTAAGGAAAAAAATATGGAAGAGGGAACCCTTGATAGTCAAATTGGACACTGGTCTGTCATTAACTGAATACATTTAAGGATGTCTGCAAAATCTCAGTAGTTTACTTGTTTATGTTTGCTAGGGAATTATAATATATCTTTATAATTTGTGTCTGTACTCAACAGGAAAATGCTCAGCATGACTTTTGTTCATGCAGTAGGTGCATGGGAAATCCTCTGGCATAATATGTGCAACACGGTGACCTATAGCAATACTCATGGCTAGCAAGACAGTCTTGCATTTTAAGAAGGAATTATACTTCCTATGCTTTTTGTCTTTCTAATAGTGATTTCAAACTATTAATAATATACAATACACCTTGCTCATTGAGGTCCTTTGAATATTAAAGAATTTCCTCTAATCAGACTAAGAAATAAAATAAAAAAAAAAATGCCTGGGTAAGCAGTCTCTTGGCATCTTATACACAAGGCATCTTATTTGAATAGTATATATTAAACTGATATTTAAATCTGCAGGAAATCATTAAAAACAAAGTCATAGGTTCACCATCCATTCTGAATATATTAGCTGCTTCCTTTTATTTTAAAAATATTTCCAGATTTCCATTCTGTCTTTTCCATTAAAATTCCGGCATCAAGAGAAACAACTCTAACTAGAGTGAATTAAATAGAGTAAGAGCTGCTCTTACTAGATCAGGTCAGACCTGCAACTCAGCAATTTTATGCCTCTGTTGCTAAGGCAGTGCACTCTGGAGAACCACAGGGATAAATCTTTGTGATTTGATACTCTCTTTTCCTTCAATAATTTTAATCGTCCATGCTCACTTAATATACAGTATGCATATCATCTAAAAAATTAGATCAGTGTCAAAACAAAGCATAGACTAAAATCACAATGTTGAGGCTGTTTTTTTTTGTGCTTTGGAATAACATAAGAAATACAAAAAAAACACTTATATGCTAGGAGTGCGATTAACTTTAGCCATCTTGCCATCTAATCTAAGATAGCTTTCCAGTTTCCCTTTATAGTCACAGCACTATATAACAGAGCAGTCCCATGGATCCTAAAAGGTGATCCAGCTGACCTAGTGTAGTTTTCTATCTCAGAATGAGATGAATTGGTCTCTGAAGCTAACTACTTCTTTCCACTAGTTATGAAAGGAGACCAAAATGACCAACTTAGATTTAGAAATCGTATTTTGAGGCTTTCAGAGAAAGTAGGTTAAATCTTAATTTAAGTTTTCACAGATCTTGTGTTATGGTTCAGTTTGAAGTTAGAAGCTTTCTCTAACCTGTTTTAAATCTCTATCCCAAGCACTGTTGTGAATGGGAGGAAGGTGTTCAATTCCTGGCTGTAGTGTAGGTTGACCACAGCTTGGAGGATAAAATGGCTTATTCATTAAGTATTTTTCTTCTATGTAGTAAATGAGCTGGACAGTAATTAGAAAGAGACATTCATTGTCATTTGGTATTAATTAGTAGTCAAAGCAGTTATCCTGAAATTAACACTAACATTATGAGATGCAAATGATAATCTTTTCTGAAGAGATATTCAAATCACCTGATCGTAGTACACTTTCAACATTTTCAAATGCTGTCTAGAAATCAATCAAGAGGACAAAGGATTATTTCTCTGCCAACTGCACAGTAGCAAATATGTATCAGAAACATTTGAATATTTCACTGATTTGAGGTACTGTTGACTTGGGAGAAAATTATGCCCTTTTCAGCTAAGTCTTCAGTAGAAAATAATACTTTGTTAACAATAAACAAAGTCATATAGAATTGTAGAATTTAGCTATGCATGAATGTTAGAATATCTCTAATTAGTTTTTACAGTAAAATACTCTACCTGAATAACTGTGAACAACAACGTAATACATTCTATTTGTTTCTGCTACAGTAACCTTACAGAAGCAATCGTTATGAAGCCATATATGTTCATTTCTCATTCCGGACACTGAAAGGGCTACACTGAACTTTAATGGATACAGCTTCATTTGATGATGGAATGTTACAAGAACAGCCACTATCTCAGTTGTGATCTATTATTAGATAGTAATTCAAATAATTAGAAAAACACAAGTGACTCAAACTTACATTTCTGTTATTGTGCCTCTACACAAAAATATAATTACTAGTTTGTCCATAGTAAATGCAGGGAAGTTCCTCTTATTGCAAGGAAATATATATCTAGGGTAAATGTACCTGTAAATATGCAAACTGGAGCTATTTACAACATATTTTTCAAAACTTGCTTTTTTTGCATTTTACTAGTAGTTGATTTCATTTTTATCATAGCTTTCCAAAACATCTTTTGTTCTCAGAGTTTTGTAAAAATTTAAAACTGTTATTCAAATTCAAAGCACACAGGTTATGCCATAAGTCTTCATTGTAGATTGGTTAGATTCACTTAGGCCTTCTGGAAATATGAGCACTCATAATGGTTTCCTTAGAGCCATTCCTAAATCTTTCTGTTATTTCAATATTCACAGAACAACCTCTATCTGAATCTGAGAAAATCTTTACATTTTTGTACAGTTACATCTGTTACATTTTTTGTAAAATTTTGTCTCTGTTCCCACAGTCTTCTTTTAAGCTTAAAAGGTAAAAATTTATCTTTCAAGTTTCACCAAATTATTCTATAGACTTCTTTCAGCAATCTTCTGTGCAACTCCTAGCACAACATACCAAGGACCTTTTTTTTTTTTTTTTTTTTTTTTTTTTTTTCTTCTATTTTTGCAGGGCCTTGGTGTTCAGGTCATGCCTGACAACTCTGGTTTGCCTTCATGATTTAAAATCTATGCTATGTATAATATGCATTTTCTTTTTTTACACACAGTAAGCTCCAATTCAGGCCCCCATTCAATTGCTCACAGTGCATGTGATTCCAGGTAAGCTAGGTGTCTAATTCCCATTACAGTTAGAGCAGTTCACAGAGCAAGTCATCTGAGCAAAGTCTGGGATGTTTTAAGTTGCCTAAACACAGGTATGCAGTGCAAGAGCGCATTGGACTTCAGTTGCCAGTCAAAAATGTCAGAATTAGATTTATACCTCTTGCATAGATGCTCCACCTGCCAGTTCTGCACAGATAGTTTAAGTTATTATACGGCATTAGATGCCTATGTTTTGAGTCCTTGGTATAAATCTGGAAATGATTTCCATCCCCCATCCTGCCCACCAAGGCTTTAAGAAGCAGTCTTAGTAGCCTTTGCAGAAACATTTAAAAATGATGTTTCTTTTTTGATATGATTAAACTGTGGGATATGATAGCATCAGAAAAGACATTAATTTGTATGGCAGGGGATCAGACTTAAAGGCTTCATCAGCATGTAACATACCAGTCCCTTACCATTTAGGAACAACCATGATGTACTGTGGAGAGATTAGGCACCAATTTTAGGTAGTCTGGTTTAAAGAGTATCGTTCAATATTGCTCTGAAAAAGTTTTATTGTTGTTCATCTCCATCTCCTTTGGGGACTTGTGAGACAAAGAAATGAAATAAGGGACACTCACTCTAAGTGATAAAGAAAGGTCACCTCTGTCTGATGACAGCCAACAGCCAGTGTTTAGTTTGTGTGAAAAACAACCTTTTAAACTAAGGCAAGCTGGAGATGCACATGACTAGACTACAGCAAGCTGCTACAGGGTGGAACTGATACAGTTACAGATTTAAGTTATAGATTCTGGTAATGATGGTGGGCTTCACATATAGGGAGAAAGAAAGGAAATATATGTTTCCTTTAAGTTATTTCTTTTAAAATTGAGGCTTATTATAGGTTTGAAAGGTTGCTCAGAGGTTTGAAATAGGAGTCATGCCAGTGGACATGAATATACATTATGGATGGGCATGATAGGACTTTGTAATCAAACATAAGAACACTCATTCGCACATCAGTCTCTGTACTTCTATTAATTAAGACTCTTTCAAAAACATTTGCACAGAGAAAAATCTCTCTTCTAAATGTTTGCCACAAGCAAACAAACAAACAGAAATCAAGTTACTGAAATGGACAAGCGACTTTGCAAGCAAGATTTACCAAATCACAGAATCCCAAAATTGCTGGAGATCATAAAACTTCTGGAGATGACCTAAAGGTGGCTAACGGAAAAAGTAAAATAAAGTGAGGGAGAGCAAGGAGATACATCTATTTAGGTTGCAGGTGTCAACAAATATGAAACTAACTCCAACCTGTACTTGTTACAAGATCAGAGTCAGAGGTGATCCATTTATGTATAAACACTCTGCTCTGGCTAATGCTGAAAAGGAGCCCTCCCAACAGCATGCTGCAGAAGAGGCAACAAACTGGACAGAGCATGAGAAAAAATGGCCAGGGTGTGTGTGAAACAGCTTGCTGGCAAAAGGATCACTTGATAACAATAAGTCCTATGAGTCTTAGTCCTTTGAAATATGTAGTTGAATACTTGGCTTGTGTTTTTTCCTCATTATTTTATGTGTGTTTTCTTCTTTCTACTTTTTTGCATAAGTCACTATACTTTGTGACTGTCAGACATGAAAATTTAATTTCATAATGATAATTCTCTCTCATTTTCTTTTTGTCATAAGCCTTATGATAAAAAGTTTGATTACTTTATTAGGCTTTACTTTCTGTTGCTTGTCGTGTATTTTTGTGTACATTTATGAAACGTAGGACAGTGGTATGACAATGTGACAAAATGAGTAGTAGAACAATAAGTAAAATGACCATTTTTTTGAAACGTGAAAGTTGGGAGAAATTCCAGTTGGGAGAAATTCTGGTCTTCCTAGAGACCACAGAGAATGTCTGGAGAAAATGAAACTTCCCTTAGTGGAGAAGGATCGGGATAGAGATCATTTCAGCAAACTGGACATATGTAAGTCTGCAGGCTCTTATGAGAAGTACCCATAAGGGTTGAGGGAGCTGGTGGACAATATTGCTAGACCACTCTCAGTTATCTTTGAAAGATCATAGATCACGGGAGAGGGTTCTGAGGACTGGAAGAAGGCTAATGTTACTCCAACTTTCACACAAGGCAATAAAGAAGACTCTAGAAGATACAGGCCAGTCAGTCCTATCTCCGCTCCTGGAAAGTTCATGGAAAAGGTCATCCTGGATACAATCTCTACGCATGTGGAGAAGATCAGGAGTAGTAAGCATGGATTCACTGTCAAGAATGCTTAACAAGCCTGATACGCATCTATGATGGGATGACTAGGTGGGTAGATGAGGGGAGAGTAGCTGATGTCTACCTCAACTTCAGCAAGGCTTGTGTCTCCAACAAAATCCTCATAGTGAAGTTCAGGAAGTGTGGGTTAGATGAGTGGACGGTGAGGTAGACTGAGACCTGGCTGAATGGCAAAGCTCAGATATAGTCTGGTTGGAGGCTTGTAGCTAGTGATGTCCCACAGGGGCCAAATACTGGGTCCAGTCTTATTCAGCTTCTTCATCAATGACCTGGACAAATGGACAAAGCACACTCTCAGTAAGTTTGTTGATAATATAAGCTGGAATGAGTGGCTGATACACCAGAGGGCACAGCTTGACAGGCTGGAGAGATGGAGAGGAACCTCAGGAAGTTCAACAAAAGCAAGTGCAGGGTCCTGCGTGTAGTTAGAAATAACTTCATTCACCAGTTGGGGCTGGGGTCTGACCTGCTGGAGAATAGCTCCACCGACAGGACCTTGGGGTCTTTGTGGACAAGAAATTGACCATGAGACAGCAATTTCCCTTTGTGGCCAAGAAGACAAATGATATCCTGGGATGTATTAGGAAGAAGGTTGCCAGCAGGTTTAGGACTTGTCTTCAGTTCTGAGCTCCCCAGTACAACAGATATAGAATGAGTCTGTGGAAGGTGATCACAAAGGTGATTAGGGGATACAGCATCTCTAGTAGGAGAAAAGACTAAAAGAGCTAGACCTATTCAACCTGCAGAAAAAAAGCCTGGGAGGAAATCTTATCAATGCATCTAAGTATCTGAAGGGATGTTGTAGAGAGGATGGGGCCAGGCTCTTCTCAGTGATGCCCAGCAATTAGTCCCAGGATGAAAGACAACTGGCACAAGTTGAAGCACAGTAAGTTCCATCTGAACGTGAGGAAAAACTTTCCTGTGAGAGCACTGGAGTAGGTTGCCCATAAAGTTTGGGGGATCTCTTTCCTTGGAGATATTAAAAAGTCATCTGGACATGATCCTTGAGAATATGCTCTAGGTGGCTCTACTTGAGCAGGGGGCTTGGTCTAGATGATCTCCAGAGGTCCCTTCCAACCTTAAACATTCTGTGATTCTGTGACAAGAAAAACAACTAAAATTCTTCTTTTCCTAGAAAAATATCAGAGGGGTTTATAAATAAATAAAGGATCGTATAAGATTAATTAAAAAGAGGAAAAAAGAAAATCTTCTACTGGTAAATGTTGTAGTTTGAACACTGCTCACATCAGATGGCAATAACACTGGGAGATGGCTCATCATTGTGACTGGGAGACCGATGTGCTGATTTCAGTGCTATGCAGATAGAATCTTATAGTAGATCTGCATATATACACACACACACGTATGCACATGTATACATACATACATTATACTTAAATAATTCCTTAGGTTTCACTGTAAGGCTATGAACATATTAGATCAATATTTGAAGAGAATTAGTTACCAGAATTCATTTTAAAAAACAGTATACTGCCAGTCATAAAAATAAATTTAATATTGATATTTTCAGGAAAGTTTCTGCTTAGTTATTTCTTTGTTCCCTTATTTCCCTAAAATAAATAAATAAATAAATAAACAAACAAACTACGATTACTAGCTTAAATGTTTACATTTTTAGCCAGAGTCTCAGAATTGTTTTATCTATTTATATTGTTAACTGAATCAAAATTGGAGACCTCTATACAATACATACTGTATTTTTGCACTCTTCATAAGAATAATCTAATTGTTCTCTCATTCCAGTGAATAAAAGAAATATAACACATCGTCTAGAATCCAAGCAACTATGCATCACATTTTTAGTCATATTATCTGCTTTAGCAATTATTGTCATTCTGCTTAGTTTTTCACTAAGCTGTTGTCAGCTGCTGAGAAATGAGGATTAAGCTGTCCAAACTACAGTGTTAGGGGAAAGAAAAGAAAAACAATTAAAGCTGTCTTACATTAAACCTACCATGTAGTCTTTAATTTGTAGAAAGGCAAATATTAGCTTTTCCCTTGATCTCTAGCATCTACCTCTTCCCAGTGGAAGACACACTACATAAGGCTTCCTCTACCTATTCTAATGCCAGTTAATCTGGAATGTTTTATTTCTTTACCACAATCCTTTGGAGGCTTTTTATGTGTATAAACTTTATTAATTATTAGTTTTCTGACAAACCTTTGTAGAATCCAGTGTTCTTAGGAAAACTTCTGATTATGGAGGTTATGTGTTTATATGAGTTTAGTCTTCCATTTCAAAGAGAAAATAAACATTTTTACTATTGTAATTTCAGCAAATAATTGCTACCAAAAAATTCTAGGTATTATCATCAAAGTATTGATTTTCAAGTGAACAGATACTACCATAACATTTGGAGATGACAGTCTGCACTGGGGGAGTGATTATTAAAAATTTGGAGTAATATTCCTGCAATGATAATCTTCCTTAGAACTGGGGCTCAAATTTTGCTTAGTTTAATGTATGCATCATATGAATTAAATGCTTGTTCATATAAGTTTATAAAATTGCAAATGGTATTGCATTAAATTCCAAATAAATCTTACTTCAGTAGCCTGCATTCTTTTTAAAACTATCCTTTTGTTGAAGGAGAATGTAGTTCCTCCCAGGTCTGTCTTTGTATAACACACTGATTAATAAGTTTTTGGTATCTACCTCTTTGGTTTCATTTATCTGTTATCTACCCTGAGATGACCTTTTTGACATACTAATATAGGTAGCACTAATTTCTGTGGCACTTTCAGTTCCTCTTGCTGTCCCATCAAGCAGTCAAGGACTTGCCTAGTAAAAATGTTGCAGATAACAGTAGTCATGATAGAATCTACTGATATTTTGTATGTGCTGAGGGCCTGATTAGCATTTTCACAGGGTTAACACCAAAGAACAACTTTAACTATTTTAACGTTCTGTAGTTAAGAAATAACTGCAGATGTTTTACAAATAGGTAACAATGTTGCCAAGAGATCTAATTAAAATCTCATGATCTTGGACAGAGATACGAAAATATCACTATTATTATTTGTATTCTGAAATATGAACCTTCCTGGATTACACTTTTGCCGGCAAATACAACTTGTAAATGTGCTCTTAGAACAAACAAACAAAAAATAAAGTCAGGAGTTTCATTTTACAGATTCTGTTTTAAGAAAATTAAAAAAAAAAAAATGCAATGTTATTATGTGACTGTATAAATATATCTAAAATATGCATTATAATATTTAAAACAATTTTAGCAGCTGTTAGATATAGGATGAAATTAATCTGAACAAATTTTATATGTTTAACAGTTAGACCTCTGTAATCTAGTTGCAACAGTCTCCCTTCACAGTCTTGCAAAAACAAAAACCAAAGCAAACAAAAGTCACCTTCAAAGGACATTTCATGTAATATTAGTTGCCTGTTCTAAGATGATATGAATAACCTTCGTAAGGTGGCTATTTCTCACTGAGTATATATGTACATATATATATATTCTCCGTGTGTGTAAAATATATATATAATATGCATATTATATGTATATGCGTATTTGTGTATATGTGTGTGTGTGTATATATATATATATATATATATACATCATTTCCTGAACCTGTTAGGCATTTAATTTAAAAAAAAAAAAAAAAGAATAATGAGGTTTATCTATCTTCTCGTGGTCAGGAAGTACAAAGAAACCCCCTAAAAATGCACTAGTTACTTGTGTTAAACTATTTATGGTTATGCATGAAGTATTTACATTGCCTCTGCCTTAAGACTGAAAGAAAATAGGAAGAGTAATAAAAGAAGAATTCCTACTGTTTCTCCAAAAAGTCAGTTACACAGACGAACTGTGAAAGAAATCTCAGACTAGCCACAGAATAAAACAGCTACAGAAAGTCAAAAACAGTTTGAGTGCTGAGCAGGGGTAAAAAGCAATACAATAACTATGATTGCATTAGGTAGGCACAATTTCACAGTTAAATTTACATGTATCTTAAAGGAGAGAAGCTAGAGCTTAACTTCATTCTTTTGTGGAGATTCACTTAGTGTCTACTTCAGCATTTCTAATTAAAACAAGAACATAAAATACTGTCTCACTTATTTTTTAATTAATTTCAATCATGTTATCCAACAGTCATACTTAAAGCATTTTTAATGTAAAAAAAGATAAAGAATGTAAATGTATTAAATTTACAAAGTGGCATCCTTTACAGTTTCGTTAATGGCGTGGAAACATTGGACTGGAAACAAAAGGAAATTATGTAATGACTTGAATGAAAGCTGTGATCTGAATAGCTGAAGAGTATCCTAAATCCAGTGAATTATCTTTCAGTGAGAGCTTACATCAGGGCATAAAACCTCTCCACCGAACAAATAAATGTAATTTTAAATGAGCTTTGCAAAATAGTTGCAATTAATTCTTAAAAATAAGCCTGTAGTTTTAAGGTAAGTAAAACTGAGCATTTCCTAGAACTAAGGCTAAGAGAAAGAGCCTTATAAATCAATGTGATATAAAAGTTCTGAGAAAATTAATTTGGTAGTGCCATTATGATTTATTTGCTTTTGCATTTTTCCTCTGAGTACCTCCTCTTACATAATATATGCATAATTTTTGAAATTAAGACTCATTATAAAAATGAGCAGTGGACCATTCATTAGTGTGTGTATACTGGGAAATTAAATATGTGCATGACCATTATCTGTTTCTGCAGCCAACTGACACTGTTTTCATAGTTTTAGTCTCTTTTACTCTCCAAAACATGTTGGTCAGACCCAAACCTCCTTTTAGGAGGTGTCCCGCCTAGTCACTGCTGACTCCTGATACACACCCAAGAATTGTTTCAGAGAGTGCTAGTTACATGGACCAAAAACATAAAGGAACAACTACAGCAATTAGCAGCACTGATAAACTAGTTCTGCAGCTTCACAATATCCCTTGACACTGTTAAATGTAGTCTTGCAGATATAGTTATTTTCTCAAAGAGTTTTCAGTTTTATATATGAAATGGTTCAATTTTTCAGGCATACGTTTTTCATAAACATTTATTTTATTTGGATGTCTTCACATTAACATGGATTCAGGTAATATGAATTGGATTTAGGTGCATGAAGTAATGGAATATAGCTAATTAATCATTTTATGCATAAAGTTGAAATAAGTGTTATTTTTATCAATATCTGAATTGTAAGCACAAATATAGGAATATGGGAAATAAAATGGCTTTCAATGATCATTTTGACCAAAAAATGTACCTTTGAATCGAGGTTATTGTGTTGTTGAGGAACATTTTTTTTTTAATTAATATGGATATATGAATGGGGAGGAGAAAAAAAAAAAAAGGCTGGACAAATTATAGAAGTTATATGCTTATTCTCAGGGAAGAGCATTAGGGAAGTGCATTATGCACTTGTATATTGTTCAGCTTCAGAGATAACTTTTTTACTCATTATCCACAGCAGATGCAGCATTCTAAGTAATATGTAATTGAATATAGAACAGTGAAAAAGGAGACAATTGGATTTTGTGGAGGCTGGATTATTCTGAAATAAAATTAGTTTGAATGCTATACAAATTGTGTTAAATCTACAGTCACGCAGTAGTGGGGCTGCATGGAGTGACATGAGTTGATATTGTAAGAAGAGGCAGGGGAGAAAACACAAGGATGTTGTGCTTTATGCAAGGAAATAGTTTGAATATAAGGATCTTTGCTATGAAATGTGTGACAGGCTGATCAATATCTTAGATTAAAGGGGAGACTGCCAAGGGCAATGTCATGGAGGGTCCTGGATAAAGAAGCCCTGATTAAGCTATATCCAAAACACTACAAACAACTAGAAAAAGGCCCACTGTTGCACCACAGGGTTATCGTGGAGGATTTAAACTACCCCAGTACCTGCTAGAAACGGAATATGGTTGAATGCAAGGAAATCAGGAGGTTGCGGGTGTGTGAAGTGTGTGAAGGACAATATTTTGATGAAGATGAGATGACTGCCTGAGTGGAAAAGGGGAGAGCGTGCTTGTTATGTTGACTGGAGCAAGGTCTTCTGTAGTAACCCTCTGGTCAAACTGGGGAAGAATCATAGAATCATAGAATGCTTAAGGTTGGAAGGGACCTCTAGAGATCATCTAGTCCAAGCCCGCTGCACACGCAGGGTCACCTACAGCATGTGGCTCAGGACTGC
>VZSV01000241.1:744409-769705 GCA_013398735.1 Nothocercus julius | reverse complement strand
ATATATATAAAACTCTGGAAACCCTTGACATGACTTAAAATACAAGTATTAAAAATTCCCCTTATTATGATGGAATGCCAGACTTTTCAAAGTGTGTTTCATCTGTGTATCCCCTACATGACAAACCAAACAAATCACCTTAAAGACAGCTAAAATAAACTATCTAATAAGAGAACATGAAAGACAAATAATACTGGGAGAAAGAATGCTTAAATTTCCTACAGTGGTATCACATGGAGAGATGAAGTGCTGAATCTGTGTTTAACAATCTCTCACTGAAGGAATGTCAGACCTGCTCATCCTAATGTCTTCTCTGGACTGGATTAATGAAAGTATAGAAGGGCAACATTATAGTAGGAGGAGTTGTCTCCATATCACTATCAGTCTAGACATGGCTCTGAGCAACGACCAGGTTGTTCCACGCAACTTTGTGCTCTGAAGTCATCCTTTAAATGGAATACCTGGAACAGCAGAGATGCCATTACAGTTGGATTCCACACAGTTCAGCAATATCAAAAGAGGATTTGCTATTACTGGAGAAATAATTATGAAGCCACTGTCTTTTCAGGCCCTTTGATTACCATAGGGAAGCCTGTAGAAGAAAAAGGCAAAAATGTCCATTAAAATACAATCTTCCAGGAGAAGTCTGTACCACTCCATGTATGTTACAGAACTGCTGAGTACTCAAAGGAACAGCATAAATTGCTTTGGTATATATATTTCCAAATGATATTTTCTGTTCAAGTGTTACTCTTACTCATCTATTCTTTTTTGAAGATTTGTGTTATGTAGGGAAAAAAAGTCACAATAGGATATGTTGGTTCTCTTAATTTTATTGTAATTAGGTAGCTAACTGATATACTCAAACAGTTCCTGATTGGGGAAACATATGAGTGCATATTCATATCTGAAAATATTAAATGAATGCCTGTGAATTGCTTTATATATAACTCAGAAATTAGGTTAGTAAAAAGGATTGTACTGGGAGCACTAGGATGCATCAATATTTTCTGAAAATGAATGCAGAAAGAAAGAGATGTAGTTAATTCTTTAATCATATCCTGCTTTGTCCAGGTTAAAATGATCATTGACTTATCTGAAGTGGAAAAATTAGCACAGGCAAGGAACAATGTACTGGCAATTTCATAAGAAGTTAAAAATAAAAGAAAAAAAGATCTTATTTTTTATGTCATTCAAGCTCTTGAAATCAAATCATCACTATTTCTTCTCTAGGCAAGTTTAGAAACTGGAAATATTTCATGAGCGTATGTGTTTCTTTAATTTAAGGACTTTTTTTGGCAACCAGTCACTTTTCGGGGAGCTGGTAAATGCATCATTTAGAACTCTCCTCTACAGAAATGTGACTATGTGGGTATTGAACTGTGAAAGCTCCATGTGTTACCATGGCTTGGCACCCATGGATCCTAACTCTGGTTCATGAACAACAGCACTATTTATACAGTGTTATTCATACTGGGTGTCTCGCAGCACTTTATAATGGGAAATAAAGTAACAGAAGCAGGAATCTAAACAAACATTCTGCCAAAAGCCCGTTTGAAAATATTGGATTTCAACCTATCCATAGCAAGGGACAAAGATTCAGATTTTTTTGATTCTGGAAGTGTGGATGTGCATAACTGGGAAGGGAAATTTATTTTCCCCTCAACTGATTTTAAAAACGAACATTGAACATTCCTCAAATTGTGCTCTGCAGGAATGGAGAAAGGCAATGGTGAATCTTGTCTCTAAGCATGAGATACGCTTGTCTCTAAGCATGTGGAGGACAAGAAGGTGCTCAGGAGTGGTCAGCATGGATTTACCAAGGGGAAATCATGCTTAACCAACATGATAGCCTTCTATGATGGAATGACTGGCTGGGTAGATGGGCGAAAAGTGGTGGATGTCATATATCTGGACTTCAGCAAGGCTTTTGACACCGTCCCTCACAGCATCTTCTTGGGCAAGCTCCGGAAGTGTGGGATAGATGAGTGGACAGTGAGGTGGATTGAAAACTGGCTGGATGGCAGAGCTCAGAAGGCTGTGTTCAGTGGAACAGAGCCTAGTTGGAGGCCTGTAGTTAGCGATTTCCGCTGGGGGTCAGTCCTTGGCCCAGTTCTGTTCAATTTATTCATCAATGACCTGGACAAAGGGACAGAGTGCTCCCTCAGCAAGTTTGCTGAGGATATGAAACTGGGAGGAGTAGCTGACAGCCCAGAGGGCTGTGCTGCCATCCAGAGGGACCTGGACAAACTGAACAGCTAGGCAGTGAGAAATCTCATGTAGTTCAACAAAGGCAAGTACAAGGTCCTGCACCTGGAGAGGAAGAACCCCATGCATCGATATAGGTTGGGGACTGGCGTTCTGGAGAGCAGCTCTGCAGAAAAGGACGTGGGCGTCCTGGTGGATGACAAGTTGACCATGAGATAGCAGTGTGCCCTTGTGACCAAGAAGGCCAGTGGGATCCTGGGGTGTATTAGGAGGAGCGTCTCCAGCAGGTCAAGGGAGGTGATCCTGCCCCTCTACTCAGCCCTGGGGAGGCCACATCTGGAATACTGTGTCCAGTTCTGGGCCCCCCAGTACACGAGGGATGTGGAGCTGCTGGAGAGAGTCCAGCGCAGGGCTAAGAGGATAATCCGGGATCTGGAACATCTGCCCTATGAGGAAAGGCTGAGAGATCTGGGCCTGTTCATCCTGGAGAAGAGAAGGCTGAGAGGGGATCTCATTACTGTCTATAAGGACCTCAAGGGAGGCAGTGAGGAGGATGGTGCTGGCCTCTTTTCAGTGGTGGCCATCAATAGAACTAGAGGAAATGGCCACAAACTGAAGCACCAAAAGTTCCACAGGAACTTACGGAAAAATTTCTTGATAGTGAGGGTGACAGAGCACTGGAACAGGTTGCCCAGAGAGTTTGTGGAGTCTCCTTCTCTGGAGATCTTCCAAATCCGCTTGGACGCAATCCTGTGCCACATGCTCTAGGTGACCCTACCTGTGCAGGGAGTTTGGACTAGATGATCTCTAAAGGTTGCTTTCAACCTTAATGATTCTATGATTCTATGATTATGAATTCACAAATACTTAAAGAATGAAAGGACTTTAGACAATACAGGTGAAAGATGAATAAACTGGAAATACTTTAAGCTACCTTTGGAAAAACTGAAGTTCTGAAGCAAAATGCAGAACTTTTTCAGTCTTAGTGAAATCTTTTGTGATACTAATTTGTATTCAGGAAAAAAAAATGCATATTGATTTTCTTCTAAGCCTAGAAAGATGGATAAAAGTTGCTCAGTACTGCTGAGCTTGATATTACAAATGGAGAGAAAGGGAGGGGAGGGTAAAATAAAATAAAATAGGGAAGGGAAGGGAAGGGAGNAGGGAAGGGAAGGGAAGGGAAGGGAAGGGAAGGGAAGGGAAGGGAAGGGAAGGATTGAATACTTGAATCCTAGAGGACCTCAGTATTTTGCAGACTCTTTTTTAGTAAAAAGTTTCTTTCAACTCATTGTTCTTCATTTTATTTTGTTGTATCAGGATCAACAGATATTACTCACCATATTTAGAAAGAGGAGATGTCCATTTTAAAAGACATCTGAAGGAAGATTCTGGTGCCAGAATGCTCTGGATTCTTTGAAAAATCTTCAACTAGAATCAATTGGCATGAAAGTCAAGGAGAAAAGATATACTGATGTTCGTTTAAGATTGTTCTGTACTTAATCACAGAATCACAGAATGGGTGAGTTTGGAAGGGACCTCTGGAGATCATCTAGTCCAAAACCCCTGCTCAAGCAGGGACACCTACAGCACATTGCACAGGATCCAGGCAACTTTTTAATATCTCCAGAGAAAGAAACTCCACAACCTCTCTGGGCCAACTATTCCAGTGCTCTGTCACCTTCACAATCAAGAAGTTTTGAAGATGGAATTTCCTGCATTTCTGTTTGTAATGTTTTTTTCATCTTATTGCTGGGCACCACTGAAAAGAGTCTGACCTGAGTTGTTGAAATCATATAGTGTTCAACTTCATGGTTCAATAAAATTGAAAATTTCAACATTATTGAATTCTCAGGACCAGCTTTTCGGTTTTTGTTAGCCACTGTAACTTTATTGAATACAGCATTTTTTTAATAATCAAACTAACTGAGGGCCCATTCCTTTTTTCCTTTTCCTTAGGACAGCATGCACATAGCTTAACATTGTATGATATAATCATTTGTTTGCAAGCTGGGGATGGAGTGAGGCCTGTTTTGGTAATTTCCAGCTATTAAGTGATCCCTTGAGGAGTCAGAGCCAAACATTATAATTTAGAGCAATACCTAAATTGTTCAAATTTATGCAACTGCAGGAACACTTAGAGTTTTAAATTGTGGGAGCTGTGAACTTGGTAACTGTTCCCAACACAAAACACACACACACACACACACGCACATGTACATCTACACAGAGCTGTGAAGAACCTTCTCTCGGTTCTTTTGCTTTTGTAAAACCTAATCATCAGTATTTTTTTTTTTTTTTTTGCACAGAAAAATAAGCACAGCATAAACCAAGATATAGTTCTTACCTGTAGAAGTGTTCACATCATGTATTGTGATGTAGACAATCTGATTTTTCTTGTATCTATTAAAGATGTGCCTAATAGGTCAATTTCTAATTGTTTCATGAGCTACTTGGTGAAATACAAATATGCTGATAACGAAATTAATCTTTGAAGTGTATCAAAAATAGTGTAACTATATGAATAAAAGTTCTTTCTTACTGTTGTTTAATCTTCTGCATATTCACATACTGAGATATGTTCAGTTGCATCAGAGAGTTATCTGCTAATTCAGCATCTACCACCCAGCAACTTACTGTCATCACAGAGTTACTTTTCTTCATTCAATTCTAGTAGGCTTTTTTGTATTGTTGTCCCACTTAAACCCTCAAAAGATATGCCAGGAACAGTTCTTCATTCACTTTATTTTCTGCCAAACAAGAGAATACAGAACAGTCTAGGGACTGAGAAACACTGTAACGAGAATCAAGGTCAGTGAGTTCCTAATTTCTTTGTCCATGGACAAGAACACTGAGCAAGTAACAAGAGTACTTAAATAAAATAGATTTAGCCCATAGAGGGGTTTTCTGATTCATTTATTTATTTTATTTTTATTTTATTTTATTTTTTATTTTTATTTTTTATTTTTTTGTAAGACTTCACATGAGGGCAGTAGCAGCTTACTATGAACTATAAGCCACATCAGAAGGAAAACTTGATGTCCTTGAAAGACCTTGTAGAAACCCCAGATTTAAGTGGATGGAAATATCTGTCCCCAAATGAAGCATCAAATTGAAAAAGTAAGTGTCTAAATGGGAGTTGTATGTTTGGAATACTACAGAGAGATGAAACCGTTATTTGATGATAACCACTATCTATTTCAAGAATTTGTGTGATGTAGTAAAACCTAGGTGAAGTTAAGTCAAAGTTCTTTCCCACTGTGTTTATAGGCAACTTACGACAGTGATCAGAACTCCAGCTTTGTCATTAATTCTTAATTTTATTGTAAACTTTATGTCTGATAAATTAAATAGAGAAATACAATATGAATGATGGGTATTCAGAAGTGAGTGAATAGGGTAAGGATCAAAACAATTCTTTGGTTCTGATTCAAAATGGACAGAAAAATCCTAGGAACATATCTCTTCTTGCTAGAGTTAACAAATCTTATGTTAGAAAGCTGCAAATTATAACACTTAATCATTATGATTCTGCAGCTTAGGACTACAGCTTTATGAAGTCTTTCTTCTCAAACAGGGTTCTGGCAGATTGTGCTCTTCCAGTTCTATGCTGAAGTTAGAGTTGTAAGTTTTTCTGCAAAAAAAGATTTCATACAACAAGTATAACTTTATATAGTAAAGAAGAAATTGCTTGCGCTGTGAAAATGTTGCTGTTCCTAAAGAAATCAAACCAATAGTCAAAGAAAAACTGGTTATTCCAAATACAGATGTTCAAACAAAAACAACAAATTGGTTCCAAGGGAAATTTAGCACATTTTCCACTACTGTATCTTTACTTGTTGCTGGAAGAAACTTACTTCTGTATCTCAGACTTCTTCCCTATCTTCTGTTCTTTCTCTGCTCCCCCTCTCCCCCCAACAAAAAAAAAAAAAGCATAAATATCAAATATCAAAGAGTGCTATCTTCTTATATATGAGATAAAGGTGCAGATCAGATCATACTTTACCTCAGTGGATGATTTAGTATTTCCAGAGATACGCTGATTATAAGGCAGAACCAATGACTCCTCAATTCCCTCATAATGACATGTAACCTTTAAGAATGGCAGGCTCTTTGTGCTAATGATATAAGAAATGAACAGATTCAGTTCTCCAGTGATGAGGGGTGATCCTTTTGAGGGATATTCTTTTTATGTCTTGATCCAAAATCCATTAGCATTAGTGAAACTTCTTTCATACTTAAAAACCAGCATGCTCCAAATGGCTTGCAAGATTGGGGCTAAATTACCAGACCAGACATATTTTTCTATTCATTATGAAGAATTTTATGAGACCATAGTTCAAAAAAAATTCAATAAAGCTTTATCAAATGCCTTAGTTGATATTGCTATGTCAACTAACATGTAGTAATTTCCCAGGAAAAATGCATGAAGATTTGCAACAAAAGTGTAAGTGAATCTGCACAAAACATCATGCTATATAGTATTTCTCTCTCCTAAAATTTATTTTCTTTACTTTCTGTAATAGATTCAATCTTATGAACAATAGAAGGGAAACCAGACTAAGGAATGCAAATATAAGAAGTTACAGTTATTGTAAAGTATACTTTTTCCAAATAAACAAACAAACAAACAAACAAACAAAAACCTAAAACATGCTTAATTTTGAGAGAGAGATTTTGAGATTCTGAATGCCAAATATGCAAAATCTTCCATGCAATTTTCCTTTGGAACAGCAAGGAACATCAGCAGCATCAGTGCTAGCATATACCATGAGAGGTATATACAAAACTGTCCAACTAAATTGCTAATTGTAGTAGCCAGTGGTATCCAACAGTGATTTTTGTTAGGTTTGATTGGTCACCCAAGTCATGTATTATATGATTTCATGTTTTATTTCATAACTGGTGGACTGCAGTTCTTTGTAATTAGGTTTCCAGTTTACACACTTTAAAATGAGCTTCCCATGAAAATGCTTAATACTCAATTAAAAATAAATGTTTCTAGAAAAGCTCCCACTGATTAATTCAATCATTAGAATATGCTTTGCAAGAATGGGAATTGGGGGTCTTAATCTAGAGAATCAATTTTTTTTTTATGATTTTCCATTGCATAGACACACTGAGTGTTTTTAAGATATTTATCTGTCTCAACTACAATTCCTTGTTTATATGAGTGAGGCAAGCAAGAGAACAGAGCATGATACAGAAAAACATTGTTGAAAGCCCTGGGAATACGCACAATTTATCAGAGTCTGATTAGGACCAGCAAGCTCCTGAGATTGAACTCTAATAGCAAATCTTGGAAAAAGACTACAGGGCAGAAACAAGCCTGTAGTCCCTTTCGACCTTAAAAGACTACAAGTGTATATTTAAGCAATTTCAGTGTTCAAAAGCAACACAATTCAAGAAAAAGGATATTACTTTTTAAAGATCTTTTCTGCATTTCACTGCACTTTCCAGCTTAATAAAAATATCTGAAAATTAAATGCGTTAATGATCTTCCTTAAGTTGCTATAAATATATAAATCAAAGTAGGTTTATACAACTGTTGTTCTTTCTTTATGATGAAATATTTTTCAGCTAAAGCCAATTATGTTTGCAGTGGCTTATCACAGCAATTATATGAAGCAGCAGGCCAGTCAGTAATGACTTTTTTGTTAGGGGAGTGCTAAGAACACTTCCAGCAGAGCTCCATTACCTGGATTACAATCACAGTTTTAAATTAGGTACCAATGCAAGTAATTTAGTTTTGTTTTGGTATTTAATTGGTCATTAACTTGTTCATGCCAATAATTTTATTTCTATGCCACTCACTCATTGAATACTCCCTGAAAGATCTATCCAGAAACATTCCTTGCTGAAAAGAAGAGAGACAGGCATTCCTTATAAAAACATTTCTATGCCTGTATGCCACCTTTACCTCCTCATGAACAGATCTGAATGGCAAAGCATTTCTTTTTCCACTGTAGTAAATGTGTAGTCATTAACATATGTCAATAGAAGCCTGGTAAATGCTATTCTTGATTGAGCAAGATTTGTGTGTAGTATAGCATCAGGCTGCTTTTGGAGTCCAGAAAATCATGCTCATAGGGAAAACTGAAATGATCAATTTCCTGTAAGGGGAACTTTCTTTCTTGTCCCATTGTCTACCTGTTGTTTTATATTCTGAAATAAGTTTGTAACTTTCTTTTTTTTTTTTTAAGAAATAAATCTAATTTGATGTAAATGTGAATGTTCTCATTATCCATATAAATGTTTAATCCTTTTTAAAATTCTGCTAATCTTTAAGGCCTCAGTGATATTTTTGTGGCAATAAGCTCTAGGTTAATTATGCATGTGCGACAAAGTATATCCTTTTATCAGTTTTAAATTTAAATCCTGTCTATTTAGTGCTACATACAAGACCTTTATAAATCTATATTGTACAATTTTATGCTTCAGCCATTTTGTTCAAGTGAGTGTATGCATGAATATAATGTCTAGAGAATGCCCTAATGACTTCTTTCCAGACCTAACTCCTTTCCTCAGTGTGTATTTCTTCGTGAAAGGGATTTTTGGATCAGCAGATTTGTATTGGAGCTGTGTCCAAGGTAGAAACTAAGATACAGACTCCTCCAAACAGCTTATGAAGAAGGTCAGGAGGAATTATCTTTCAGGAGTCAGATCTAAATGCCATATTTCATAGCTTAGATCAGGCAGTACCCAAGGGTGAATAAAGAGGAAAAAAATGTGTGAATATACGTATAGCCCACAATTAGTGGGGGTTTCTGTCTCTCCATAATAACTGAATCACAAATCATTTTTTAATACCACCTTTTAGCTTGGAAACCTAGGTCATTTAGTTCCAGCAATAAGGACTCACAGCTTTTAAACCCAGAAGTCCAGCCGCTCCTCCCCAAGAGATATCTATCACGTTTGTTAAATTTTAAATACAAGTTCAGTTATGTTCAGATATATGCTGTGTCCACTCACCAAGGGGATTTGTGCAAACAGGTTTTATATAAGAGACACCGTTTTGAAGAATTATTAAATAACTGATTAAAATTAATGTTGTGAGCTCCTCCTGCTGACTTTTTAACATCAGCCAAATAACATTTGAACAATTAAGTAATTCTCTATTCCTGTAAAATTCTCATTGATTTGATAGTTTCTTACATAGAGATTTTATAATGTCATTTTTCACTCATGCTGGTTCAAAGGAAAAGATAGGGGAAAGGAAAAAGATGAAGGGAGATACCATTAATAAGAACAGAGCAGCTAGCTGCTGTGAAAACAGGAAGACAAAATTGAAATATCCAGCTCCTGGAACCTGTGGAAGAAAGAATGACAGTGTAATAGCTTATGGACCCATTTCTATAAAGGAATATATGAAAGCAGTTGGCCCCACATTTTTTGAAAAACAAGCAAACAAACAAACAAAAATGAAAATAAAACAACAAAAAAGTATGCCTGCAACCAGTCAAAGGTCTAAGCTAGGATCAAGTTGGAAGAGCAAAAGATAGAAGCAGTCTCCTATACAACGTGTCAGGATTACCGTAGTGGAAGGAGTTACTCCAGAAGAAGTGCTTTTGCTCTGCATCAGAAATACCTGAAATACTCATGTATACAGGACTGTGGAAAATGGAAGCTTTGTGTTTTCCTTTTGTTTATGTTAGTAGCCTAAAAATAATTTTAGAGACTTTTGATCAGTATGACTCTGGTAAGCATTTGGATGAGTCGAAAGATATTGAAACTAATTTAGGAATATGCAAAAGACTGTTTAACCTGATTGCTTTTGGGTGGATGGGATAATAAGGACTGAAGTTCAAAGGTACTATAAAATGGTGGACTGTTCAAGAAGAAAAAAAAGCAGTCCTGTAAATGGAATGAATCTACAAACTGAAAAAAAAAAAAAGTATGCTATGTGCTGAAATGTAGTGTAGGACTGCTGAAAAACCTGCTGAAATCACAGATTGTCTTTCAATTTGGAACAAACTACATTGTCAAATTATCTCAAGAATTCATTATAAGTTTCCCAAGACTGAAAAGATGTTGCCAAAACATTGATGTTTAGATCATAGGATCACAGGCCAGTTGAGGCTGGAAGGGTCCTCAGTATTAGCTTAAAGTTTGATAGGTTTGAACCTGTGGAGTGAAGAAGCTGAAGGGAAGAAATGCAGAAGGCAATTTTCATTCCTGGTGTTAATATGCATGATGACAAAAAGCCACTGCATAAAGAAACACTATCAGATAAAATAGTATCAGGAATAGGAAATGGCCACCAAGAAAAAAGCACATTAATTGCCGAGATCGTTAAGAATGATAATAAGATATGGCAGGAGGTCTGCTCAGCAAGGAGTTAACTGCTCTTCATTAATATACAAAAGCTGGAAAACAGAAAGGATGAACTTGCAATAGGAATGCATGCTATGAAATGGGAATGTGCAGTGGCAACAGAAACCTCAAACAGAAATTGGGTCTAAATGTCACCTCTTCAGTGAGCCTGAAATAAAAGCCAAAACTGTGGGGAGTATCACTCTATGGATGGTATGGTCAAAATTTTATATAAACGTATATAAAATCAAAGATATCATCAGTAAACGAAAGCAGTCAAAAACCACTTTGGAGAACTACTGTGAAAGCTATGTTACTGGAGAAAAAAAAATATATAGGTGTCTATAAACCTTGTCAAAATATTCTCAATAAAGAGAGATAAAAATTCAGTTGTAAAAGGACAGGCCACAGAGACACCCAGGCCACAATAGCATGGATGTTTACAGTTAACTGTGGTCAAAAAAAAAGTAATTCAGCATCTACAAAGCAGTACAAAGTAATAGAGCATCTACAAAGGATGACTATTAAGATAATGGAGGAATGAACTGTACATATCTGAAAGAAAAAAGAAAGAAAAAAAGGAAAGAAAATTAACATAAATAATGATACTAGAATAAGAATGAAATGAGATAGATTGAGATATATTTAATGTGAAAAAAATGAATATGTCATAGAGTCATCAAAGCAGTGACACCTTAGAATACTATTATTATTATTATTATTCAAAAGAAACTACCCTGATTTGGCTAAAGAGATTTTGGAAGGGGGAATATGTGAGATAGTACAGAAACAGATGTGTTTGGGTCACAATGGGCTGCAGGGTGCCCTTTGTAGGAGGAAGCCACCTGCTGCCATGTGCCAGATAGGAACAGCCACCAGGCAACAAAAGTATGTTTCGCTAGGAGCTGTGTCTCTAAGGGCTGTAAGAAAGGACAGAGGAGATGAAGAGGAGGCAAAGGAGAGACACAGGAGAGAGACGCAGGAAAGCACATGTGAGGATGCACATGAGAATGTATAACAGGAAATACATGAGAACACACAAAAAAGAGATTATGCAGGAGGCACTCCTCCAAAGGGGCTTCAGTGAGACCCACATTGGAACAAGGACCTTCCAGAAGAGAATGTGGTCTGTGTAGGAGCCATGCTGGAGCCACAGAAGAAAAGAACATTGCAGGTTGACCCCACTTCCTGTGCCTCCAGTGGTCTCATCAAAGAAAGGATGCCCAACCTTCCAGGGAATCAAGGATAATGGGAACTAGGAAGAGAGGAGGAGAGCTGCTGAATTGCAATCAGGCCTGGAGAAGTGGGGAGGAAGTGTGTTTCCCTAGGTATTTAATCGGCTATATCTTCTTTGTTTCATAATATAAAATCAGTAATTAAAGTTTGTTAATTTGCAATAAATTAAGTGAAATTCCCCAAGTAGTTGCTCTCCAAAGGGGCCTAGAATTCATGAGTTGGGATCTCTTTTTGAATCTTTCTACTTCAGAATCCAACTGGATGAGAAAACTGAACTAAAAAAATTCACAAGCTGGCTGTGAATGATATCAATACCTAAAAAAAAAAAAAAAAAAAAAAAAAAAAAAAAAAAAAAAAAAAAAAAAATCTGATATAATATTCAGAGTAAGTAAGACTTAAAGAAGTAATTGTGTCTTTAAGCAGGAAACATGCAAAATAGCTTTACAATGTGTTTTAGATAATAGTTGTATGCAGGCAATTGACTCCAGTCAATGACTCCATTTCAATCCAGCAATTTCACTTGGCTTACGTAATGTCCAGAGGGACTTCAGAGAAAAGTCAATCACAGTAAAAGAGGGGGATTGTAGAAGTAAGGAAAAAAGAAGGAGGAAGTCTTTTTGAGTGATTGATCCAAACATTACAAGGCAGTTGGAATAGGGCTGTAATTTCATTTGAAACACTAAGTATCTGCAGAAATAGATTTCTTTTTACTTGAGTTGCATTTTCCTGTTTTTAACTGATGCACAGTACAACTCAAACAACTAATGAATTTCTTGAGGGCATATGCTTTTGTAGAGTTAATAAAAAAACAAAATCCCCAAAACAGTGGAACTGATGCTGTGCTGAAACAGTCCTGGGAGGAGCCCGAAAAGTGTGCCTATTCTTCTGTATAGGCAATTTGAGTTCCCCTGCCTGCCGTGGTGCCCCTGAGCTCTTCTGTTCTTGTGGAATAGCTCAGTAGGGTACTATTGGGGTTATGCTCTCATCATCTCTCTGTGCTCCTTTGTGCTTGTGAGAATGAGCTTTTTATCACATAACCTAACAATTAGTATCCACAGATTTGTTTTTGTTTTTGTTTTTGTTTTTGTTTTTTTTTTTTGTGTGTGTTTGTGTGTTTGTTTGTTTAATTTCAAAACTCAGTAATGATGCTGCTTTTCTGGGGCCAGTATATCCTATTTAACAATAAATTTACAAAAAAAGGGTGTTTTTTTAACCAATCCTAGGCACGCAGCTGAGTTCTATGAATATTCTTGGATATTTTGAGAAACATGCAGCTCATTGGATGATTTTAGAAGCATTTTTAAGCTTTGTGTACTCCTGAAAAATGTAAATTAAAATGTACGTTTTGCGTAAGTCTGTCAAAGAAACACTTAATAAGAGTGGATTTAAGATAAGATTCTAGATAAAACAGTATTCAAGACCTTGAGTGAGGTAAGTCTTATGCTTTTCATGACTTTTAGTCTAGGTTTTGGTAGAAGGCTCATTCTGACAGAGTCAGAACTGTCTCCAGTATGATGGCAGGATTTAGACACTAAGTATCCAAAGAGATTGAGTATATGTGAGTTAAGCATGGATGAGAGGAGAAAATACTTTGCTTCAATCCACAAAATGCATTTAGCTTATTTGCACATATTATACATAAAGAAATTGGTAATGTGGTATACTACTCTACCTATCTTTTACATATTTACTGTTTTTTTTGTTTGTTTCTTTGTTTGTTTTTCTTTTTCAAAATACTCTTAGGATAATTTTGAAATATAAGGTTTTGCTTTGTCAGCAGCTATCTTTGTATTAATTATTTGGGACAAAACATCACATTTTCAGCTGGTCTAGTTCTGCTGAAGCCAGTAGAGCTTTTATTATTGTTTATCATTGCCAGTGCAGAACAGCTGAAGCTATGTAAGACATAGACTAATTGCCACTTTGGGGTAAGGCAGAGAGAACTGGGACCATGCAGCCAATCCATCTGTCATGGAGCACTTGAGTAAAGATTAAACTCATGGCTCTACAGTCTCTAGTTTATATTGTCAGAATCTGGGCTGAATTAAAATTTGAATTATAGGCTATTTTATCTTGTTGCATATCTCCCCATTTTCACCCAACCTGAACTAACTTTCTACATGTAATATTGAATTCTTTACAAAAACAAATTGCTTGAGAATCTATATCTTTAGGTTGCCTTATCATGCATATTATATCTTCCATATGTTCTATATCCATAATTAGAGCTTTGAAAAGCTAACCTTTAATAATAAACAGAGTATGTCAAAGAAAAGACATATGATACAGCTTAAAAATAATGAATAATTATGAATGATACTAATGGTCCCTTAATGTTAATGTCATTCTGCTAATTTAATATAGCAATTAATTTTGCACATGAAACACATGCAGGTGCTTTAATTCATTTTTTAAATCTTCAGTTCCTAACTCTCTTGATAGTTTTGCAAATTTCAAATTAATACTGAGTAACTTTCATAGCAATTTTTATTATAATGTGTTCTTAACCTAACAACTACTTAGCACTTTGAGAATTATTTTATATTAATACCACTTATGGCTATATTCATTAATTATATTTAGGATTATTTCTGTGAGTAAACTTATTCCACTGATCATAACTTAGCCAATTTTCCTACATAAATTATATGTCACGACTCCCTTTGTTTGTGAGAATATTGACTGTGCTTATTTCATGCATTGGTCAGATAATAACTTCTGTTCTTTTAATAAAAAAATAAAAATAAAAGATTAAATTCTGTCTGCACTTACCATCATATTTTTACTACAGTTACTAAATTTGTAACGTTTAGCTAGACAAAGTATGCCTACAGATACATAATGGATGCTAGGTATATTCCACATGTACATGTGGGGTACTGGTGGTATAGAAATGTTAAAAATTAATAAAATTATCTTCTGAGGTAGGATTCTTTTCCAAGGTAACTTGGCGGCTCACTCTTTCTCTCTAAACTCCATCTGGCTTACCCACTGTACCAATAGTAACAATGAATATTTAAATTAGATACTTAGATAAAGATGCATAAAAAAAAATCCACTGAAGTTGTCAGTCTCCAGTTTTTCATGTCTATCTCATATTTGTTCAGGACTCATCAAGCTCCTCACCCAATTTTGTGGATATACTTTCTCAAAAATCTGTTGTTTCTTCTTTCATTTGTGCTATCCTCCTAAAACTTTTCCTCTTTATCCTAAAAAAAAAAAAAAAAAACATAGTTTAGTGGTACTGAGACTAACAAGATTTGTGTAGTTCTGTGCTAAATTAAGTCTTAAGTCAGGATGGATTTCTCTTTCCCTAATAAATGCTACCTCCTCTCTCACTCTACTTTGCTTTATAGCTCATCTTTGCATTATTTTTAGGTAAGACAAAGTAAAACCAGGTTTGGATAGTTGTTGGACAGGGCGCTATCTTGCTTATTCAACTAGTATAGATATAACTATAAGTAAGAGTTATTGAGGGTGTCTTCCTCAAAACTGATGCAATAAACTTTGTTTGCAAAGGTTAACTCAGGAGAATATCAAAGATCCTTCTTGCTTTGTCTTTTCCTCCTCATTGACTCCTCTTCCCAAATGACCATAATTGTAGGATCTGCAATTGTTGGAAATTTTAGCTTTTGTTCCATCAAAATTGCTGATTGTTTGGTGGAAATCCAGGTGGCCTGGCTTCAGATATGGAAGCTTATGGAAAAACCATCATGGGCATTTATGCAGTGATTGTTTCTAGATGTTATTACACTTGAAAATGTTCTCATTCTCTCCACAAATGGGTTAATATATCACAGTCATGAATTCAGGTTTGTTGAATACACACAATAGTTCTGATGTTCTTTCTTCTGTGAATAGATTGAGCTTTCATTTTACTAGGCATTGCTCATTAAGTTCAGAGGTCAATACAACATGCTGATGAGGATGAGGATGTTTTCCTCAGGATGAGGAAAGCACAGGGCCAGTCAGGATCCTCAGATGCTTCTCCTTGATTATTCCTTTCAAATTAGTTAAATGTATGAAATGTGCTCATTGCCTTCCTTTGTGGTATGACTTTTCCTTTGCTATCATTCTTAGGGCTATGAGATATACACAAAGAGACCGATGTCCCAGTGGTTGTCTCACAGCAATAAGCTCTTCTCTAGGGGTTCCTTAGGTGACTTTTTTTTTTTTTTTTTCCTGGATTATAGATGTAAAATATACAGAGAGAAGAGAACGAAGCCTATTTTACACAGCAGCTGTGCAAAAACCTGTAGAACTGGGCAATTTCACAGGACTACACCCTCAGTCTGGGGCATGCTTTTAAAGTAAGACACTAACGGAATGAAATAGCTTTATTATGTGAAGCATTTGCTGGTTCATATAGGTAAGACTGAATCCATTTCTTCCAAAGCTGCTTGAGAGGTCCAAGGTCAGGAGGGCAAGATGTCTGCTAGACAAAATGGTTGTGGTCTGATGTGGGAAAGAGCAAGAACTACCTAATTTTTCATTAAGATCTAATAGACTCCATTACATTCCATGCTTTCAGGCCTCTTAGAGAGCTGTCAGAGGAAAAATAAGTGGCTATAGCTCCAAAGTTTCTGCCTCTCCCCATCTTTTTTGAAGTGTTTTCTTTTTTTGCAAGGGAGATTTGTGATAGTCACAATGAATAAATGTGCAAAAGCAGCAAGGAGATGGGGTAAGGATAATGGTGAGGGTAAGTCTGCTGTGGTCATGATAAAAGAGCATTTCACATGACTGAGACCATACAGGTATCCAGGTTAGATAAAAGGAAGATGTATTGTTTTCAGTAAGAGTTTAGCTGTCCAAACGATAGCACAGTAAGTATAAAGTGGAATTTGTTTTCTATCCAGGACAGTAGAATTACCACTAAGAGGGATCTAACTAAGTTACTGAGTCATTAAGCTGTGCTTTTACGAGTTAGCTTGGCGAAAGGAATCCAGGCGAAGAAACTTATACATTCCTTCACCCTCTGGCTTTTACACCTACACTGCTGCCACTGCTTATCTTCTTCCTTGTAGACTTACTAATTTCTTCAGATAAATAAGTATCTTGATGAAGAATATTGTGTTTGATCACGGATTTTTCTGTAGTCTTGTAGCATTGCTCAGGGTCCATTTCCTCTGTGTTTTAGTTCTGTGCTTTACAGAAATATTGTCAAGATTCATTTTTTAATTCTGGCAAAATACAAAACATCTAGAATTCATGCATCACAAATTCTGAAAGATAAAATCTCACCATTTTATTTATATAATGCTGCTTAATTCAAATGATGAGACATTAGTTTTCAAGCAGGCTGAAAAACAGTTGTGCAATTTATTTCTTTCAACAATAAGAAATACTTGTCTCTTTTAAAGCTGTTCTCATACAGTTATCCAGGACTATCTGATCAAATCACTTTTCCCCTCTGTACTAATATTGCCTCTTTGGACACACTAGGGCATGATTGAACTGCTTCAGTGAAGCACCTGACCTGAGAACTATTGACCTGAGCAGGTATATTCACACTGTGTAGCAACAGTATAGCTGCAAACAACAGAGCTTATTAGCTTGAAAACAGCACTCAGTACTACTTGTGCTTCACAGCCTTAGCGGTTTTGCAGTCAGAGGGTGCCAACTCATCTTTCCAAATTGCAGCCAGCAAAAACATTGCTATATATTCCAAACTAGCTCTCTAGTCTTTCTACAGTTAATTGTAAAAGATAATATAGGTATAAAGATGTGACTCATTGCCCTCCACCTAGTATAGATGCCTATAACATGTGGTATTAATCCTTCTCTTAAGTGCTTTAACTTCATTGTCTATAGAGGATATGAATGACTAGGCTCGATTATTTTTGAAATCTGAAGTTCGTTAAGATGACTTTAATTCATGTTATTGGTTTCTACACTACTTCTATGTTATTTCTATATTTTCAGCTAATATATATACTGATTGTAATAAATTCATGTTATTTATTATAAAATTTGCTAAAAGTCAGGGAATGGACTGTAACTTTGTCCTGTAAAGGACCTAGTTAATTTTTAGAATCTTTAATGTATGAACAGATTCTTAAAAAGCTGTGCTCTTACTCAGCATTGTACCTCAGATGTCTTTAAATAAAAGAATGCTTATCTGATGGAAGGAGCCAGAAGAGCTGAATCTATTCATTCATCTTCAACAATTTTGCAATTTAATTCAGATTATATGTTTAAAATGAAAGGAAGCCTAGAGTTTGATTTTCATATTTATATTTGTGCTTTACTTTGCAATTCATTATGGAAGTCACTTTGAAAGAAGAATTAGAGCTATATTCAAACAACCTAAGGCTACAAAGATTTTTTTTTTAACCCAAGAGAATAATTATGAAATAACATAGTAACATAAGCCTTAACAATCCTGCATTCAAAAATATTGGCATTACTCCCTAAAGCTCTAAAGATTACTTCATGCATTCAAAATCTTTGTAGATTTAGCACAATACTAAGTGATTTCTTTATTATTTGGATCATTGGATGGTGTATTTGTAAAACTTCTGCATTACTGAGCTTGCATTTTCATGGTAACGTTATCATTTAGCACAGACATGAAAAATCACATACACACAGAGGCATGACATAGTTTCCTTTAGTGTGCAGACTATGATTTAATTTAATAAACTATAAGTAATTGGCTTAAGCAACAAAAAATACCCAACGGTGTTGATAGTTTTATCTTAAAGCTGCTAGTTTCCTATGACATATTAATAAGCTAAGTATGGAATGTGGCCCATGTACTCATGTCACAGCCTCTAGCTTTGAGATCTTCTTTGGATTCATATGATGTAATCTTTTCTACCTTTATATTGTATGAACAAAGCAGAGAAGAAATAGAAAAGGAAGCCCACTTCCCCAGGTGTAATAAGTACTCTTTGATTGTGCTCTATGCAAACAATCAGTACGCCAGAGTGAACAGAAAGTCAGTGAACACATGCACACACAGTTTTATTTAAATATGGATTTACTGTTCTTTTCGTGAAAAATCAAAGAATAGAAAATCAAGGATTTTTTTCTCCCCCTCAAAACTTTCTAGTTATATTTGTTAACAAAGGAAAAAAAAAAAAAAACAAGAAACGAGATATGACCTTTTACCTCAGCTGCTTTTACTTGAATATCTTCACGAACCACATCTGCTGCATCCTGAAGGGGTATCCACCTGGAAAATATATTCAGGGATAAGAAATTCTGAGAATGACACTCTCTGATTTGCTGTTCGTGAGGAAAGTCTACAACTTTAGGTAAACATCCTTAGGTAGGATTAATTTCAATTAACTTAGATGTCTGAAGATGATATCTGAATCATAGTTAATCAAACCCCCTTTATAGCAGTGAAGGGAAACTGTTCCTTTGGACGCTGAAACATTCAATCTTAAGAGATGCTTAAGGCAACATGAATCATCCTCAGATTGTGCCTGTCTCCATTGATAATTTAACTAAAGATGAGTATCTTAGACTGGTTAATTATCTTCCGGTTGTTTAAGTTTAGGTGAGGAAGACCCTATCTTAAATATTCAGCCATATGAACAAGTGCCCTAATCTTTTTCTTACACTTTCATTTTGCTTAGATAACTCTTTCATTATTTTAAATGAAGTAGTACAGCATAAACAAAAAGGAAAGTTTTGGAACAAAAAAAATATCCTCTTGCATGAGGGTTAGAACTCTCTTGTGAAAAAAGGGTATCTGCCACCTGGCACATCTTGGTACATCAGAAAAAGCCTGAACTTGGAAATCTAAGTAACATATCAAACCCCAAATATTTTTGTTCCCCAGAAAACTTTAAATAAGCAATTATATTTTGTGTTTGATGATTCTAGGTGAACAGACAGATTGCAAACTATTGTGGAGAGACTGTGGGACTGCAGTAGGGTTGAACTACATGTGAGGTTTACGGATGCTGTCAATAAGCAAATAAATAATCAGTATGATGAATAAAGATTACATCTTCCTAATTCTTTCTAATTATTCCCATTTTCTTTTTCATTTGTCTGTCAGTAGGGGGAGAGGAAAAATGTCTGATGTCACAAACAACACAGCATTTCATGGGCAGCCAATGACAGCAGATACTCAATGCTGTTATTTGAGTTTAGAGCATGTTTTCAGGCTAAACTTTTGCAAACTATTCTTGCTGTTATTTTGCTATAATTTTGATGTCAATATTTCAGCCAAAAATAATATAGTACACTAGCAGAANAAATATATCTATATGTATATATTTGTAATAATGCAAAATGCCTTCCAGAATAATACTGAACACTTAGGCGAGCTTTGGTAAAGTAAATAATATTCACCTTTGGTAACAATAAACAAGTTACTTTGAAACAAAAATTTGCAGAGGAAACTAATTTGCAGAGGTAAATTATAATTTGTTTAATTACTTCCAGAAAGTCATTCCTTCTGTATGCTTTACTTCTTTCGTTTTCACTCTAATTTCATAATAGGATACTAAAAGTAGAAATGCTTTAGTCAGAAAATACTGAATATTTAACGATGTAACCAAAACACCAATTTCATTGAGAAATTAAGCAAGCCAGAAACAGTAGACTTTTTAATCCATTAGACTTCTGTTTGACATCTTAAGTTTCATTTAGAGATTCCAAAATAACATATTGTGTGAATAAAAAGGTTCTTCTTTTATTTAATTGTTTTTAACAGATCATGAAATATTCCTTTAAGACAGAAAAAAGCAAAGGGCTTCAGTGATGAAGTTACTCAGCTGCCCTAATTTCACTCTAATACACTTTAGAGATGAAGAAACCAGAAATATTACCTAAAGATTTACCATTTTTCCCTAGCAGCTTTACTTTTCCATTGCTGAGAAATCCATAAATCGTTAAGTTTTAACACACATTTTTATACTGAAATCTGTTCAGCAGATAATTAGGTACTATTTGGCAAAAAATTCTGCTCTGAAGCTATGCTATTAGGACTGCAGGCTTTCATTTGGCTTAGCTACATCACTGCTACTATAAAAGGTCAGAGTGGAGGAAAACATCTCTGCTGTTGCTCCACATTCCTGACACATCATTCCATTAAAAACTGGCATGTAGGAGAACACTGTTTTCCCATTACAGAGCAGACCTGTTAAATGACAGAGATAAAAGCTAGCCAAAACACTGTCTCTCTTCCAGTACATCTTGTTTTCCATGTACTACTGTTCCTTAAAGTATAATGCAATAAAAGGAAGTAGTGAAGGAGTTCAGAGTCTTAATGAGGAGTAATTTCCCCCCACCTCATTTGTGACATGGTGCCAGCTACTGTCTAGACTGTGAATATGACACTTACTCTTTGGTCTGTAATATGCCAGTCACAAAAGTTAGATATATATTTTTAAAAACTCATTAAAAATATAAAATTCTTTTTTTAATAAATACTTAATAAATATCTAACCATCAGTATACGTTGTAAAAATGCAATAAAATAATAAAAGAAAATCCTATAAAACCATAAAACACGACAATCCCCACAATGAAAGCTTGAAGCTAATTTGCAGAGGCAAATTATAATTTGTTTAGTTGCTTCCAGAAAGTCATTCCTTCTGTATGCTTTACTTCTTTCATTTTCATATATTTTACTTTTTTCATTTTCAAATAAAAAATTTTTATTTCTGAAGTTTAGTATATATAGCAGTTCTAGTGCTCATTTTATGCTTTCTACCACAAGAATTCTTCACATTTTAAAGCTAAGCAAAGCACAGAGAGAGATAGTAGTTCTATGAAGTGTTTGGGACTTACTGGATTCATATATGGCATTTCTTTCATTCTCAGAATATATCAGAATATTTTAATCAAATGCCTGTAGACGGTATAGCTGCAGACCATTTATCAAATAACATTCAGAATCAGGTCAAAGATTTCCTAGAAGACAAAAAAAAAATTTCTTGTATACGTATTATATTTTATCTTGTTTTGTCAAGCTTCCTCTTGTTATCCAGTATACGGTGTGATTTCTATATGCCTGAAGACATCTGAGACATTTGCATGGTGATGGCTGATAAGGCAAAGGACATGGAAGAGAGTTGCCCTCTTCTGGAGGCTAGTCAGGATAACCTGTGGCACTGGAAACTTACTTAGACATCTCAGTCATACCCCTTGTTCCCTGACAATTTCCATTCTTCTTCTGGAAGAAGCTTAACCTTCGCAAGAATTTATCTTCTTTGATAATTAGGTGTGGGGTTTACTTGGAACATGTGGAATTTTATGTCTGTTTTGATCTGTATTTCAACCCTGGAGTTACTGGCTTATTTGCATATTTTTAGCTTTATTTACTGGTTAGTACAAAAACACCAGAGAAGACATTTGATAATTTATTTACATATAGCTGCTTCCACCATTTTAGTAGCTTAAATTTATAGATGAAGTTGAAATACAATTTTAATAAAGTATTTTTATTAATTTTTCTTTTGCCCCCTGGCTGCAACTGAATGAAATAGATGCCATCTGAAATACACTCTTCATTAATATTAGAATCGAAACTACCACATGACTTGAAGTCCTAGCACATAGCTTCACTGAAAGAAAATCAGACTTTTGATACTTGAACAACTGCATATGGAACACACAGTCTTGGCACCTTACCCATAAAGCATTCTGGTCATTACAATGAAAATGAAAAGGAAAGAATTTAAACATAATAGTCACATAACTTCCTTTCATGAATGTTATGAGAAACAGTATAATAATAGAACTATAGTACGCCTTGAAATTACCTATATCTTCATTTCTGTTCACTTCCTTCAAACAGATGTAATTTAAATAGTTTCCCTTTGGTGGTAGACTTTATGCAGAGTTGTTTACACTGGCTTAAATGTAGTCTTTAGATAATAATGGCAAGATCCTTCTGTACACTATTGAAAGAGATATTCAGCTAACCTGGCACTCAGACGTATAAATGAGATTTAATGAAGAGTCAATAAGGTTTGTAATTTCTGTGGTATGTAAGTGGATAGAAGCCAATTACTTAAGGTCATTTGGAAGGTAAATATCTTTCTTGTCTAGGCATACACTGATGTTCCCTTTGTTTCTGTGATAGTTTCTTGCAAAGCTGAACAAAGAACTTGTAAATCCACAGGGCCAAATTCAGCAGTTCTGATCTAAATCTTCTGTGGAAGTTTTGCATGACATCCTTAATTGAAAGAACATATAAAAACTGGTTTAAATGGCTCCTCAGACTTATTGACGCTTCTTCCTCTGAGAAGCTGGAATTAATTGACAAGATGGTTCTTAAATTCTGGTCCTCTTCTTTCATAACTTTTCCTCAAATATTTTCTCTCTCTCTTTTCTACTTATTTTGGAGATTAATTTTCCATAACAAACAATTCAAGCATTGCTTTTCTCTGTACTTTGCATAGTTCTTTGGAACTGTGAAAACTGAATGCACAGAAAATGTAAAATAGCCCTGTATGATTACACTTTCCTATAGTTGCCACTATACACTATATATAGATGCAAGCCCCTTGTCTTTAATATTAAATGGAATAAATTATGCAGCCTTAACTTTTTACTAATTAAATAATATATCACGTAGTTTATGATTTTGCCTAGGACTGATATCATATTGGCAGATACATGGTGTCCTATTTCCTTTCTTAAAATGTTTACCTAACCTTAGCTTTCTTCTCAATCTATGATTTTCCTAGTACTGCAAAGCTAACAGAAAATCAGCATTAATGAGTCAGTGTGTTCCTCAGCCATTTTTTTTTAAACTTCTTTTTAGTAGATTATAGAAATTGCTGGTTTGGGAAGTACTATCATAAGATAGTTACAACCTCTCTTATTTACTGTTAGGAGTTGAATTATTTCATTATTGTAAGCATTGTGGTATAAATCTATTATGTACTAAAGTTTTTCCTAAGTACAGAATAGCAAAATTTATGGGGAAAAAAGAAGATTTTAATAATGACATTTCATACATATCCTTAAAATATTAAACTGTTTTCATTCCTTTTATTTGTAAAATAAGAAAAAAATGCAATATATAACTTGGTTTTATGTATAAATATATATGACTATCTATACATGGGGAGAAGTCCATGCAATAAATATGCATATATAAAAATAGACATTGATATGAATATAAATATAGTTAATATTTATACATGATATATAATGTATAGTTGCCTTCTTATTATCCTTATCCCTGGTCTAGTGTGTCTTTCATATCTTTTTGATGTTATATAACTTCTAGCCTTGATTTTTGTACCTTATTTTGTACTTTTCTTTCTTTCTTTTATTGCATGTTTATTTTTACATTAAAAATTCCTTTATCAATTTCCTAAAAATTAAGTATAAAAATATTTTGCACCTGAGATATTAAAAGAATGCATGAAAAAAATAACAGTACCACTAGTGAAGATGAAATCAATTTTCTTCAACACTTCTAGAGATTTTTGAAAATTTCCTCTCGTATTCTTCTTATATGAACTTTTTTTTTACTATTATTTTAACAATATGTTGTCTTGACTTCATATTGGTTAAAATAAATCTGTTTATTTTTGTAAATATGGAGCACAGATCTTAAAACTACTGTCTCCAAGCCAAGAAATAAAGAACTTTTCTGATCTCCAAAATACTGAATTTCCTAAAGCGAATTGTGACATCAGTTAAAAAATAGTTTTTAAAGCTCATCTTTGATACACCCAAAACCTAGAAGGCTCATTTTGTAAGTAAAAATGGAGTTTTCTCGTTTCATACAGAAATACAAGGCTGTGATGCTACTTCTTAAATTTAAGTTCAGTTCTATGCCGTTTTTTAAGGAGAATGGGTCTGTGCTGAGACAGTCTTCATGAAGAGGAAGGAGCTTTCACTGTCTCAGAAAGTGTTCTTATTTCCTCATCCTTGGAAAATGCCAGGTAAGCTATTACAGTAGGAAAAACCTTTTCTCTTTTGCTGTTACTGTCATGGTAGGATTTAATATCCTTGCTTTCCAGCAGAGTGTTATCAACTGTAGCATGATATCCCGGACACCTAAAGCAATTGGGCAAAGTTTTTACATTCAGGAAATGATTGAAGAAGCCGTAAGCTTTGTCACCTCCTTCACACTAGGTAAGATCAATGATACTACATAATGCCAGCAAAGCGATTTCGCTGAGTGACAGATGACAACATCCGAATAACAACGAATATCTTGGCAAATACACAGTAATGAAATACGTGGCAAAAATCCAGATTGCTACCTTTGTATGCAATGTGATTACTTTAGTATGTATTGTGACTACTTTGTGCCAGGGCAGTGTGCCTAAGTAATAATTAAAAGATTATGTTGTGGCTCAAATGACTTTGCTGAACGATAAGATATTAAGCTGGTTAATGACAAATAACCTGGCATTATTTAGAATATCATATGGTAAGCAACAGGAACAAATTTGATACAGTTTGTAAAATTGGGGATTATACATATGACACACAAACCAACCAACCAAACAAACAACTGTTTGTTTTCTCGTCTGTCTAAATTCTCTGATACAGTAAAATAAAATGTATTAGTCCAAAAACATTAGCAATGATTTTATTGTCAAATTAGCA
>VZSV01000241.1:717277-744269 GCA_013398735.1 Nothocercus julius | reverse complement strand
GGCAAGGCAAGGCAAGGCAAGGCAAGGCAAGGCAAGGCAAGGAAAAGTTATTTAGATCTGTGTTACTACTGAATCTACCATATATGGTGGTTTTATTTATGCTAGATACTTCTTCTGTTTCTTTTGTTACTCTTAAAAAATAACAATATTGCTCAGGTCTGGATCTCAGGTCTGGGTCTGCATTTCTGTAAGTGACCATAAGTGAGAATTTATAGTTGTGTGCCAGTCTGTGCCCAATTTCTTGTCATCTCATACCGGTAGAGTACTCCTCTGCACTGCATCCTGTGTAGGTATACAGCCACCCTTCCATAAAGCACCTGCAAATGCTGTGCCAGTTAAAGTGGATGATGCAGCTTAAGCCTGCTGGTGGCTCTATCCTCTACACAAATGTGAGACAATAAATTGCTCAGTAAGTGCCCACATTAAACCTGAGTGCTGCTAAATAGCCCTAGCACACAAAGTTAAACCCAATTCAGGTGCTGACTCAACAGCACATTGTCACTGAGAAAGCTTCCAACTTCTTCAGGAGCAGGCACCTATAAATAGAATTGTTGTACTTCAGTAAAGCAAACCACAGCACTGAGCAGTTATTTAGTCAACATTTTCCCACATATGGCTGTTAAGTGGTTTCTAGAGGAGCCTTTTCTTCAGTAGACTCAGCATACTTCTTTGAGACTGACAAACATTACCACATTTGTGTAATATTAGATGATTGAAGCCACAAGATATATTTCAGATGAGGCTCCTACTACAAAATATGGGGCGGGGCGGGGAAGCTTTTTCTCTTTTATTTATTTATTTATTTATTTATTTTGAATGAAGGAAAAGAGAGTGAGAACACCTATAAACATTTTGAAATAACAAATTAACAAAAATAGATTGCTTTATAAAATATTCATGGATTTCTTTAAGTGGGTAGACAAGTCAGTTATTTACAGAAATTAAAATGAATACATAATCCCAAATAAAAAAATATTTTAAGCTAAGTCTCAAAATGTTGCACTATAGAAGTCTATCACAATCATTTCAGAAGAGTTTGAGAAATATGTAATACAACCAGTATAAAAAAAAAAAAAAAATGTTCTAAAAGAGTTAGTTCAGGGAATATGATAATGAACTAAAATTTGACATCCAAAAGTGATATTTCTTAGGTCATGGAGCCATAAGAATCCAGTAGAATTTAGGCTGTACAAATACAGCTGTGCCCATTCTGTTGGAAATTCACTAGTTTATTACAGTAATGTTTGAGTCTGACATTACACCATCTAGTAAACAAAAGAAAAAAAAAATTAAAAAAAAAAAAAACAGAAGAAACATCTTCTGAAAATACATGATTCCTAGTTTCTAAACACCCAGAGGAATCAGCAAGTGATTGTTGTGGGTGCCTCCCTGCTACAGGAGACAGAGACACCTAATTCCCAACCTGACCTCTTGTCTAGAGAGGTTTGTTGCTTGCCAGGGGCTCAAATACAAGATGTCATGGACAGACTGCCAAGGCTTGTCCATGCATCAGACAATTCCCTCTGTCGCTTTTCCATGTGAACACTAATGATACTAAGGCCAAATTGGAAACCACCAAGCATGATTTCAGAGCTCTGGGGATGGTGGTCAAAGAGTCCAGGGAGACCAGGTCATTTTTTTTCCTTAATGGTGCCAGTGAGGGGGAAGGATGTGCGAAGGAGTAGACAGATATTCCAGGTTAAAAACTGGCTGCACTGCTGCTGTTGGCAACAGGGTTTTGGTTTCTACGACCATGGGACCCTGTTTGAAGACTGACTACTGATTGTGAGAGATGGGATCCGTCTTACTAAGAGGGGCACATGTGTCTACTAACAGGTTGGCCACCCTGGTTAGGAGGACTTTAAACTAGGAAGATTGGAGAAGGGGAGAGTTGGGATGCCTCCAGCAGATGTGTGCAACTGGATAAGAGCATATGGGACATATGGTAAGATAAGAGCATATGGAAGATCCTCTTGCACCTGTCTTGGGAAACATTCAGTCTTGATTACCTCCCTGAAATGCCTGTACACCAATGCATGCAGAATGAGGAATAAAAAGGAGGCACTGGAGGTCTGTGTACAGTCACAGGGCCATGATCTCAGTGCAATTACAGAGATATGGTGGGATAGCTTGAATGACTGGAGTGCTGTCATGGTCAGCTGCAAGCTATTTAGTAAAGACAGTCTAGGAAGGTGAGATAGGGGAGTCGCTTTTCGTATGAGAAAGAAACTGTGTTGCAGTTTGAAGTGGGGAATGGAGAGATACCAAATACCATGGTAGCTATAGGCTCGATTCTGGAAGTATCGGATTCATGAACAGTCTGTCAACTGTAGGTCCAGTCGCCTTCCAAACAAATAGTTGAGTTCATGAATAGCATGATTTATTCAAACGCAACATTTACAAAGCAGGTTTCTTATGTCAGTACAGGAAATTCTCTACTACAGCATGGAGTTCTTAGCTATCTCTGATGTACTAATGCACAATTATCACTCATCCCAGAAGATGGGAGAGGGCTGTCAGTCTTGAGGAGCCTCCTCAGGTGGCATCCTGACCTGAGGGGAGGAAAGGGAGATCAACCTGTTGACTGACCGCAGAAGTTACGATGGAGTCTTCCCTCCAACTTCTGAGTCTCCTCAGGCAATGTCCTGGCCCGAGGGGAGGAAAGGGGTTCAGCCCATTGACTGATCCAGAAGTTACAATGGAATCTTCCATCCTCAACTCTCCCTTCCTTAGTTCACTTTTTTTTTTTTTTTTTAAAAAAAAAAAAAAGCAAAAACATTTAATTGGAGCTTGAGTGACTGTAGTCATACTTACTTTTGTTACTGATTGGTGAAAAACTCTCGCTTTCATTTAAAAGTATAGTCAATCTAAAATCTAGAGAGCATGCTCAGTGAAAAGTGGTTGTACCTCGGAGGTAGGTAACTTCTGCGATGGAGGTGTGTTTTAGCATTATAATGAACTTATAATGAGCAAAGTTCAAGCAAAGGTCATCTGGAAGGAGTGATTTGCCACTACTGCTGGCTCAGCACCGGACATGTTATCGTGTATCTCCCATTGGACAGCTACCGTGTGGCTTATCAGCCACATAGCACAAGGAGTACAGCAGAGTTTGGCCGTGGTATCTTCACTCCGCTCCATCCTCCGTTACTCCTCTTTGCAGATGTTAGGGAGACAGATTGTGTTGCCTAGGGAACTGTGGGGGAGCAGAGTCTGTGCAAACCAACCATCCTGGAAGTGGCAACTGTGTATCACCCTAAGCAAGCCTCTGTAATGCCATAACTTCTGCCAGGCCCTAGTTATTCTACAAACTGGAATGTATTGAGCTCTGCCTAGGGATGAATGAAGAGTGAGCTGAGAGCTTATGGGTAAGGATTAAAGGGCAAGCTAACATGGGGGAAGTTGTGTTTACTGCAGGTCGCCTGATCAGGAAGAGGAAATCCATGAGACCTTCTACAGACAGCTGGAAGGAGCGTCATGACCACAGATGCTGGTTCTCATGGGGGATTTCACCCACCCTAGTATCTGCTGGAAAGACAACACAGCTAGACACAAACCATCCTGAAGGTTCCTGCAGAACTTTGATAACTTTTTGACACAGTTGATGAAGGAGCAAATGAGGAGAGGTGTGCTGCTGGACCTGGTACTAACAAATAAAGAAGGACTTGTTGGAGAAGGTAGCTTTGGCTGCAGTGACCATGAGATGATGGAGTTCAGGATCCTCTGAGGAGGAAGCAGGGCAAGTAGGATCACAACCGTGGATTTCAGGAAAAGACACTTGGCCTCTTCCGGCACCTACTTGGAGAAAGTAAGGGACCCTGGAGATAAGAGAGAAAGAGATCATTTAGGCAAACCGGACACCCACATACACATGGACCCTAATGAGATGCAGCCATGAATGCTAAGGGAGCTAGCAGAAGTTAGGACACTCTCCATCATCTTTGAAAGATCCCTCAGCTTTGAAAGATCATGGAGAATAGAGAGGGTTCCTGAGGACTGGAAGAGAGCCAGTCTCATTCTGGCCTTAAAACAGGGCAAGAGGAAGGATCCAGGCAACTATAGGCCAATCAGCCTCACCTTCATCCCTGGAAAAATGATGGAAAAGCTCATCTTGGATGCCATCTCTACACATGCGAAGGAAAAGAAGGTAATAAGGAGGAGTCAGCATAGATTCACGAAGGGGAAGTCATGCTTAACAAACTTGATGACCTTCTACAAAGGGATGACTAGCTGGGTGGATGAGAGGAGAGAATTGGACATTGTCTACCTTGTCTTCAGCGAGGCTTTTGTCTCCCATAATATCATCATAGGCAAGCTCAGGAATTGTGGGTTAGATGTGTGGACGGTGAGGTAGAATGAGATCTGGATGAATGGCAGAGCTCAGAGATAGTCTGGTTGGAAGCTTGTAGCTAGAGATGTCCCACAGGGATTAATACCGGGCCCAGTCTTGTTCAACTGCTTCATCAATGACCTGGACAAATGGATGGAGTGCACCCTCAGCAACTTTGCTGATGATTTACTGTTGGCAGGAGTAGCTGATATATCAGAGGGCACAGCCCTATGCTATATTCAGAAGGAGCTGTATTCAAAGGGAGGTTATTCACCTTGCGGGAAATAACCTCATGCACCAGTACAGGCTGGGATCTAACCTTCTGGAGAGCAGCTCTGTAGGGAAGGACCTGGGAGTCCTGGTGAACAACATGTTCACCATGAGCCAGCAATGTGCCCTTGTGACCCAGAAGGTCAAAGATATCCCAGGCTGCATTATGATGAGTGTTGCAAAATAGTTGTGAAAGGTGCTGGGTCCAATTCTGTGCTCTGTAGTAGAAGAGAGGTACTGAACTCCTGGAATGAATTGAGTGTAGAGCTGGAAAGATGATTAGGGGACTGGAGCATCTCTCATACAAAGAATACCTGAGAGAGGTAGGCCTGGTTAACCTGGGGAAGAGTCGATTGAGAGGGAATCAATATGGACAAATATCTGAAGGGAGAGTGTAGAGAAGCAGGGGCCAGACTATTTGAAGTGGTGCCCAGTGACAGGACAAGAGGTAATGGCCACAAACTGGAACACAGGAAAGTCCATCTGAACATGAAGAAAAAGTCTTCTTGACTGAGGATAAGAGAGCACTGGAACATGTTGCCCAGAGAGGCTGTGGAATATCTCTGGGGATATTTAAAACCCACCTGGATGTGATCCTTGGAAGCATTCTCTAGATGTCTGTGCTTGAGCAGGGGTGTTGCACTAGATTTTCTCTTGACGTCCCTTCCACCTCAGCCATTTTTGTGATTGAATGTTTCTGTTATCAGATGAATATCTTCCATTTTCCCAGTTCCAAGGTGAAAGGAATTAGAGCAGCCTTTGGAGATCCATAAGAGATGACCCTGACTGAAAGTAAATTGTCTTTGTGGTTTGTTATTGGCAAAACTAGAATTTTTTTAAATTATCAAAGCCCTTTAGATTCTCCATTGTACCAGTTTGATACTTCAGATTTATATGGGTGGATGAAATGGTCATTGGAAAAGTCCAAGACACCACTAAAGTCTCTTTTAATATCTTATGGCTAGAATTTGCAGTAGTTCCTAAATGAATATCCAAGTCCAGATTTTTATGCCAAGGTTTATACATATTGGTAAATTTAAAGGTCTCTGTAGTTCCATGAATGCTATCCAATTCCCAAAAGACCTTTTGTTACAAGCAAAAAAGGAAAGGATGCAATGAATTATCATCCTACGTAGCATTATAATTTCAAACATTCTCTAGTGAGTTAATCATTTAGCCATCTTACCTCAATGTTTTGAATATTGTCCTTGTTTTTTTTGCTTTTTTTTTCAGAAAAAAAAAGGAAAAGGAATTCTAGAAGACTGTTGGTCATTGCTTAAATGCTGGATGCTTCCTTGTTTTCACCACTTCATCATCAAAAATGAAATGATTTATACTGATGCTCATTTATTTATATTCTGGATTGTAAATTAGGCTTGAGCATCCTGCTGAGGGAGGTCCCTTTTTGGCTCATCATAATTTCTCTACTGCACAAATTTCCTGCTACATGAATTTCCCTCCTGGTGGAAGATATAAAGAGAAAGTTAATATGTGAGTGGGAAGCACAGGAACAATTTTATATATATTGTAAGTTTCTCCTTTTATCTGGTAATGTGTATTCAGGGCAGAGTATGCAAGATGATGTTTAAAGTCTAAAACGTATTCTAAAACCTTTTTTTTATCTTCTGCTGTAGGCCCCACAAAATCTTAATGTTGCTCTGCATTAAAAATTAATTTCCTTGCTTTTGATTTGAGGTGAATTATCTGTATTAATTGATTATTCCATCCTGTTAATGCCGTTGAAACTGTAGTAGATCAGAGAAAAGACCCATCTGGTCAGACAGCAATCACTAGTGAAAAGCCCACTAGTGAAGAACCCCGGAAAACTCATTTACAAGAACATGATCAACATTTTTTATCAAAACTTGTAGTGTAGTTTTATGCAGTTTATCCTCCAGAGATTTCCCAGTCCAGAGGAAGTGTCCTTGGAAATAGATTTCAGAAGACTTTTCTTCAATGAAGTTAATCAAGTTAAAAGCACAATCCACTTCATGATTTAATAAATAAAAGGTAAAAGAACATAATGTAGTAAATATCAATGGTATAGATAGGGCTTTCCTGTCCGTGTACCTAGCTGAAAGGGAGATTATTTTTATGCTTTCAAAAACAACAGAAAAAGAGGAAAAGAAAGAATAACACAAATTTGATCAAAACCTGTCTTCAGCAAGACAAAATCATGGCAAGCACCATTTTTTCAGGTTTAATATCCAGCACATTTGCAAATAAGATTAAGTTAAAACAAAGGTGTTCCAGGAAAGTAAAAGAAAAGGAGATTTCTGTAATATTAGCAGTTATAAGAAAGGCAGTAAGCCAAATGCTCTTTTCAATATGTCTCAGAGGTACAGTGTTAGAGTTTCACACAAACAGCTTCACAGAAATTGAGAATTCTCTATTCATCTCATTTTTCAGTGTTAGAGAAGCTATTGAGATGAAAGGCTATTACCTTGTACAATATGCATGATTTACCTATTGCTAAACTTCTGGATTTTTTTTTCTATTCATTATTCTAAACAATTATTGTAATAGAAATATTTACAATTCAAACTTCTCTTTTCATCATTTTTTTTTCACTTTAGGGTGGATTTTATCAACATACAAATCAATAATTCAGAACTTGCCACAGACTGAAATACAGATTTGATAAGCAAAGAAAACTACCTAACTTCTGGATACAGGCATTTTTTTCTTGACTTGTAGCTCCAGTGCATATCACAATAATTTAAAATAACTGTTAAAATAACTGTTTTAAAGATTCATTATGTTTATTTCTTCTTTTATACCTCACCACTAGTTTTGTATGAATCTAATTTTATTTCTGAAATTTTTTTTTGTGTGTGAGTGAGTTAGAATAAGATTTTTTAAATTAGAATCAAATAACTAATTGCCAGAAATTTCAAATAAGTGGATGATTACAGAAGCAGATGAGTGTATAATTAACTTTTCAAAAGGACCTATGTGCTTAATCATCAGTGGGACAGATGAAAGGTGCTTAGAAATCAATCTGTAGCTGGACAAATCGCATCAAAGTGTAACCTCCTAAAGGGTAGTTTGTCTGTAGTCACTGATGAAACTCAGTTCTTTAGTATAGGTGGAATGATTTACTATTAGGTAACACTAGTCCCATGGTGGGATAAATCACTTCAAAATCTCTTTCTCCCATACACTTTACTGTCTTTACCCTTGACGCTCTAACCATGGTGTACTCCAGTTGCCTAAAAATAAATTTCAGGTGACATAACAAATGTGCTGGAATATCCAAAATGTTCACAGAGGACTGACAGGCAAAATAGGAGACTTCTTAGGAATCTATACAATTTTGGAGAGACAGTAGGAAGCCGGCTGAAATGAGATCACCTCGAATGACTCTAGGTGCTTACATTAAGGTGACAGAATATTCACGCCTAGAGTGGGAATCCTAGGGTAGACTAAAGGCACCTGAATTTGGGTGCTATTTCTGAATCTCTATTACAATCAGTGGAGTTACAATCAATATATAGGGCTTGATTCAGTTGTCATGACATGGGTATCTAGTGTCATTTGAAGTGTCCTGTGACATTCTGCCTGTACTCCAGATGCATGAGTGTCCCATGTTTTGTAATTTCCAACCATCTTGGGATGTTTTGGATACATTAGCACATTGAAAACGCACCAAGAAGTTCAGATGGTTAAGTAGAGCCCTTCAAAACAATCTCCAGCCTTGATATCTTTAAATATGACTTTATGCTTAAAATCTATGCTGAAACAATACAAAAATAGACTTTGAAACATGTGGGCCATTGAGTAACTCTAATAGCTTCAACTGAAATAAATTAGTGTTCAGAGTTACTGAAAATTGGCAAAAAAATAAACTAGATAGTCATTGTACTATGAAGAGGCTAAATTTCATGTGCTTTCTGTTTTTTGTTTATTTTCTAATTGTGATCTTTTAAAATATTCCTATAAAGCACTTGGTCGCTTTTTGTTGGTGTAAAAGGAGGGAAAGTGCAAAGTATTTTCATTTGCTAAAAACAAACGAGAAAAATTTGCCTTAAATAGTTTCACAACTAATCCTTGGAAATTCTTAATTTTCCCAATACTATGCAAATTTTCTCTGAATATTCACCTTTCTTTAGATAAGGATACATGGAATTTTACAAGCAAATACAGGCTTTTCTCTCTGAGCTTCAAGACAGATAGACTCTAGCTGATTACTAAATGGATATCATGTAAATGCAGTTAGTAGGTCAATAGAATGATGCTGAAACTATCTTTCCAGTAGTAGGAGATTCATTGCATTTACTTCAGTGGCAACAGAGACCTCAATGTCTTGACCAAATAACAGTCACTTTGATGCTGTTATTCCTTTAGCTTTAGTCTGATGCAGAGCATATCCATCCATATATATTATCACTTCCCTTTCTACATATGTTCAGTCAAAATTTTAATATCCAGGTCAGCCACAAAATGTGAATGAGATCCTTTTTGTTCTTGAAACAACTGTTCAACAGATCGCTACATTGCAATGGTCAGAAGCTATAAAATATTTGTCATTAAAAATAATTCTTCAATACAAATGCATTTATTCCTTATTATCATTAAAAAAAAACCACTTTGCACTCATGATGAACGATGCAAAATGAATTACTTGAAAAATGATACAGCACTTGCAACTCTTTGTCATCAATATTACATAACAAAGTCACATTCACAATCCTTTCTCCTAAGCAGTTGTTTAACTGAGTAACATGCAAAATACTGCCTATGGTTTTATTATTCTTTATCATCAACTCCATCTTAGCAAGAAGTTTTGTCTATATTAGTGTCACATGTCTGGGTGGTAGCCCTTCGGATTTTTCCCTGTAACATCAGCAAAAAAGCTAAGAGGAACCAGCTTGCCTGCCTAAAGTGAAAAAACGGGTGAAAAAAGTTAAGACTCATCCTTTGTTCATGCATTTCTTCGTAGTGTTCTGAGTAAAAACAGTGTGAAGAACAAAGACAATAAGCATCTGAAGGGGGAGCAATACCAAAAGAAACAACTACAGAAGATTTTTGAGTCATATTTAATTTCTGTGACTTTTGAAACAGACTTTTCATCTGTTTCACAAATAGGAACAGAATTCTACCATTCCAAAGGAAAATAAATGCTTTCCAAAAACTACCTGTAAAAAAATAATATAATGTAATGATGTAATCCAAACTTTTGGCCAGTATTAATGAAAATATATTATACAGCATAGATCAAATATGCACAGTTCCAGGAAAGAGCCTATTATCTTCAAAGTATAATTTCCTGTCTCACAAAGATTTTAAGATTCACAAAGATTTTGGGTTTGTTACTTTCTTTAAAGTAGATCCATCCCACAGTAACCCCATTTGATTTTCTCGTAACACGATGCTCTACAAATATCACAGATTGCACTTATGGAAATCACATGTAATGTGAAAAGAGAAAGGATGGGATCGCATAATTGTCCAAATAGATACATTTGCTAAAGCAATGAATTATAATGAAGCATGTATACTGGAGAACAAAGCTTTTAACATTGTGAAGATTTATTCATACTGAGAAACTTCTAACATAATTCATGAATGTACATGCTTAATTTATTTATATAGCACCTGCCAAAAGCAAATTTAATTATCATAGTATCCAAACGACCTCATTATGTAATCAAAATTATTCCTCTGAACAAACATTTTCTACAATAGTTTAATGATACAGACATGAAAGTGAGTACATTCACACATTTGATGTTCTAAATCAAGGGTTAAAAAATGGATAGACTGTACAGTCTAAGTTAAAAATGAGAAAATTTCTTTTTCTTTTTTTTGTTCTCATTTTCTATATGGTCTCATCACAGTAGTGTGAAGAGCTAACCTCATTGATTTTATAGCTATTCCTAAATTAACACAAACCTAATTCCAGTCTGAACATCTTATGCAGACATAAAATCGACAGCATTTCCAAGAATCAGACCAAAGGTTTGTTGAATGCACACACTCTTTGCAAAGCATGAAAATTAAAGTGTGCCTTCTGAAATTGTTGACTGCATGAGTGGGAATAAATTTATCTTTATGCTGATGAGATTGATAAAGTAGAGATACTAATATTAACTCTAATAATGTTATGCATTGCAATGGGATTATAAACTGAACCCTTGTTGCACACGTCTGGGTTTTGTGCATGAAATGTATGACTTTATAGATAGAGAAACATCCATTTTAACAATAATTAGAACTTAAAGCGTCTGTAAGTGACAGAGGTCTTGTTCTCAATTTTGGCATCTAATTTACACTGAAGTAATCATTTACAACTCTATTGCTTGTGTCAAGAGTTAGAGGAAATTAATACAGATCTGATAAGAATTTCAGCGAGAGAGTGACAGACTGCTTCCCACAGCAGTGAAGAGATGCTGCTGGCATTGGTCTGGCAGATTTCCTGTTATATGATTACTTTTCTAGTGCTTTTATTTTGTTGTACTTATTTACTATGCATAGTATGATGGTGCAGTTGTAGTCATTCATAGGAGTCATTTTATTACTTAAAAAGGAAGACAAAAAATATGTTAAAGAATGAATCCTTTTATATTGTAAAATCATCGTTATCTAACAGTGAAGGATTAACAGAATTTAAAAATGCCATGGTAGATGGAAGCTGTTTAAAGACTCTGAATATAGCCCTTTTCTGGAGTAAGTTCTGTTGCTAAGCAACAAAAAGCACAAAGTGGTAGGTTCATGAAATGCTGATTAATTAATATACCTAATAGTGAACAAAGCTGTAAGTGGTACTTGCAAAGTTACATCAGAGAGATGTAGAGAGAGCAGGTAAAACATTTTCAGTGGCAGTTTCTACATTTGGTCCAATTGAAGCCCATGATCAAAATGCCATTCCTTCCAATGGCAAACTAAAAGTTGAACATTTATGAAAATTTCATTTGAAGTATATGTACATCAAATATCTAATATACTATGAAGAATTTCAAGATAACTCCACGTGACATGGGTTATGAGAAATGACTCATCAGAGGAACTGCTAAGAAACTAATTAGAAATGCATTACCTGATTTAAGATGATAAATCAAATAAGAACACTAAACAAAGGTTGCTTTTTTATACATAAGTTTCACATTCTGGTGTTGAACAAAGGTGAGACTGCTAGAGAATAGGTGTTGAATGACTTATATTGTAATTTAATTGACTAATTAAAGAAACACTGTAAAAGCTTCAACCATCTAGAAGAAAATTGAGAGACCTTGAAAGATCAAAAAAAAAAAAAAAGTAGATTTTGGAAAGGAAAAGCTTTATAGTATCAAAAGACACACAGAATCATATTAATCAAGGAAGCTTTATAAGGAATTCTGCATAGAAGTGAGATTCTGCTAAAGCTTTACAATACTGCAAGGCCCATAATTTCAGGAGGAAGAACATAGAAAGATAAAAAATCTGTTCTCAGAACAAAGATGAAACAACTACCTGAAAGGAAGTTGTAGTGAGGTGGGAGTGCGTCTCTTCTTTAAAATAACCACTGATAAGACAAGAAGAAATGGCCTAAAGTTATGCCAGTGGAAGTTCAGGTTAGATATTAGGAAAAAATTCCACTTGGTAATGAAGCATTGATGGTGAAGCATTGGAACAGGCTGCCCAGGGAACTGGTGGAGTCACTGTCCCTGGCAACGTTCAAGAAACATGCAAGATGAGGCACTTAGGGACATGATTTAGTTGACATGGTGGTGATGGGTTTATGGTTGGACTCAATGATCTTGAATGTCTTTTCCAACCATAATGATTCTAAATATAATCAATAATAAGCAGGATATTCAAAGAAAAATGCCAGTAAACCAGGAGGTTATGAACATAAAACTACCAATGGACATTCAGAAACCTCTGCTTAAATCAAAATTTGCATTAAGATAAGACTACCTCAGTATTTGTAAAAAAAAAAAAAAAAGTATATACAAATGACAAATGTAAATACACACACATGCATATATGTATGCACAAAGCATTGTTCATATAACTGTCAGATTCAGTATGACATTCCAAAACAAGTCAGGCTGCCAACATTGAAGAAAATAAAAAGATGCTTTTAACATACTCTTTTCCTGTAAAATACAAAAATGTCCTGCCTAGATAAGAGCCCTATAGCAAGATGTAGTGATTGATCACCGAGACTAGTGGGTAATGTCTATAGCTCATCATTGCAAAAACAGCATAGAAAGAGCAACATGATCAACTGCAGTAGTGGTCTTTATAATCAGTGCCGTGCAAGTTCATGAATTACTGGTAGTTATATGATCTCTTGGGCAATTTCAGAAACTGAACCAAAGACCTGCTGAACGGAGAGGTTTGAGTTGTGACCTTTTGGAGCAAAGAATCAGATTCTGGATCATCATAGAGTGTTATCCTCTGATCAGAACTTAAAGAAGGAAGCATAATTCATGCCTGAGCATTTTCAGACAATTAGATAATAGTACAGATTTACAAGGTTTCTTAACAACATCTAATGCACATTCCCATTGACTTCAGCAAGCATTGTTTTAGACATTTTGTATTAAAATTCTATCCTTCAAAACAAGACAGAACTAAAATGAGTTTACTACTGCATATGTGGATGAGTAGACTGATTTACTGTATTTTGTTTTTCGTGTATGATTGCCATGCTAAGTGCCAAGCCATTCATTTAAACTATGTAATATGAAGAACTTTATTCTGTCATCTGTATTTTCAATGTAAGTTTAAAGTTTATTCTGATGAAAGAGACTTTTTTTTTTTTTTTTTTTTTTTTTAAACCTAACCCATCTGAATATCAGCTAAGAATCTCAGGCTTTGTCTGAAACAGTCTGGGTTTATTAAAGTCAATTAATTAAAGATTGTTTCTGTCATTTAATTCTTTTTCTAAGTGCTGAAATTTGGAAAACAGTTTTGGACATCAGGATATGGATTTGTGAATCTTTGAGGGAATTAAGCTGGGAATTAAGCTTCACTTATTCACTTAAGTGTGGTACCCTGTGGAGATAAATGAACTAGCAATGAGTTTGGAAGCCATCTAGTCATACTAGGGAAGCACTCTTTTTGGGCTAAAATACCTGGCTAATTCTCCTGGAAGCTAAAAAACAGTCTGAATATACTGCTGTATTACACCTATGCTAAATAAAGTCTGATAATGCTCATTTTCATCTTGTTGATTTGATATGCCAGTCACAAATAAGGTAAGCAAGCTTCAATTCCCCCTGCCTCCTAAAAAGATGATGATGATAAGGCCTGGAAAACACGATGTGCTGTCCCGAGGCTTCTGGAAGGAAGGACACCGTCGATGGAATCAAACACTGTGCAGTCATTACAACTTTAATAAATAGTGCTGTAATGTAAACACAATTTATGAGATGAAAAATAAACTGCAGGTAGGACTATACTTCCCTCTGGGGCATATCTCCTTACTGGTCCCGTTATTTTCACTAACATATTTGATATGCCACAGTGTATAATAAAGAATATGATATAGCAATTAAATAATTACTCATTATGTTTTCAAACAATGTAGACCTTATTCTCTACTAGTAACTTTACTAGATTGTGTTACATATATGGAATATTTATTAATATTCCATAAACTGAAAGAATTAAAAAGTCCATAGAGCTGACATGGAGGAATGTCAGTAACTCTAACAGTAAAGTTTTACAAGACATTGCGTAATTTTTGGAATTGGCAGTACTGTTTTTATTTGCTTATTTATTTGGTATCCGAAACATGAGTTCACTCAAGGAGCAGCCCTTGGTATGGAAATAGGTGGTAAAACAAACTTAAGAATGCCAAATATTCTAATTCTGCTTTGGATCATAAAAATTAACCATGAGAGCAGTTCATGAGAGCAAAGTCCAGTAAAGATAATGGTAAGAATTTTGGACTGTACCAATATTTCAGGCCTTGCTTTCTGTTTAAATATGTGGGGATCTGTATCTCAGTAGCATTTTTATTTCTTTTTCAAATACCACCTCTTTCAAAAAATCAATGTGCAGTTTATGGAGATTTTGCTATGTAAACCAACAAGTAGAATCTTAGGAAGGGAGAAAAATATGATAAAAGAAATTTGTTCTGAAAAAAGCAATGCTTTGATACTAGAGACAAGCAGCACAGCAGGAACTTAAGCAAACAAAAACAACCTTGGTGTTTGCTATTCTTCTCTGGTGACAGCTTTGTAGAGGGCATCTAGCTGTTAGAGAGCAATTTAAGAGAAGGATCTGGCAGCATGTTGCATCATGGCATCACAACAAAGAAAGAAAATGAGATCTTGTTCTTTCTTACCATAAAATTCAGACCAATAGTCTCTCTTTTATGTGCTGACTGTATTTATTTGTGGTGTGAATGTGGTGGTGGGGTTGTCTGTTTTTGCAGTAGTGTGCATTAAGCTTTCACTCAAGGGATTCTCTTCTCCTCCTGGAATTCTTTGTATTGGTTTGGTCTTTCCAGAGTCACTCAATATCGGTGGCCTCAAAAATTGAAATGGAATGAGACATTCTCCTGTGAGAGGAAGAAGCTTCAGAGGCAGAGACACAAAGTTCCCATTTTTCCCCCTAAGGCAAGAAACAGTGGATGACGCGGGAATGGTGAAAATGTGAACATAGTTCTTCTCACTGGAACACTATTACTTTTCCACCATTTCAAATCACTCATATTCCTGCAACAGTTGGTGTTCCCCTTCATGCATTGCCAGTCCTCCCTCTGCACAAGAGATATAATTTCCTGGAAGAAGTTGCTCTGTTTATGAAAAATACTAAGGAGGAAATTTCTTCTCACCTCATAGTTTTTCAGATGGTACCTTCATGAGACTTTTGCCACCAGGGACCTCTAACATAATGCACTGCACCAGTAACTTTCTTCCCTCTGTTCCTGTGTCATCTTCAATAATGTTTTAAGTATGTTGCTTTGTTGCCTGTATTTTATGCTTCTTTCTCTTTTTTTCTTTCTTGATTTCCTTCCTAGATTGTTAGCATCTGGGGTCACACTGCCTAGAGAATCATTAGTCCTGAGCAAATGCATCTTTACTTTAATAACAGATAACCTTCTCCCACTCAGGGTATGGTAAGAAAAGAAATGTCATTTGAAAGAAGTGAGATACCAGTTTTATTAAAAAAGGGGAAAAAGAAGCTTTAGGAACCCTACTTAGTAAGAATCCAAGACAAACAAAAACATGTTTTCCAGGGTTTCAGTGATGATGATGCAAGTTTGATGTAGGTATTGATTCCATAACTGAGTGTTATAATGTCTTTTCATGTATTATTTTAAGAAGAGTTCTTATGCACTTAGTTTTTTTTTCTTGATTTTAATTTTGGTCACCTTGGTCAGAAAAGTTCAGAAGAGTAGTACGATCAAGATCCAAAATTCATGGAAGACATTGCAACTTCCCTTTATTTCAGGGAATTTGGGATGAGGCTTTAAGAATCATCTGTAAAAATTAGGATATTTTTAAAGTGGAAGGAAGCCAGCAAACATATTCCACTTACATTTCAAGTATTTTTCTCAAACTAAAACAGTTTTTCTTTTCTATTAGATTTCAGGAGACCCAGAAGGAATATATAGACAAAAAAATAAACAAATGAGTAAAAACTGAGTAAAGGAGTAGAATTTCTTCCCTAGACCTGCCGGCAATGTTCTTCCTAATGGACTGCAGATTATAGCATTGTCCTATTTGGCCATAAGGGTGCACACAGAAACACTCACACACACACAATCAAATGCTATTCTTAAAAACTTTGTATTTCCTCATAAATTTAGTTTTAGTGCTGAACATAGAACTGATAAATAGGCACATATTTTACTTAAGTAAATTTATATTTTGGTAGCTATATTTTCAAGATCTTGAAAATATCACGCTTGAGGTTAGACAATAGCAATATTTTCATTAAACAACAAGACTGCTAATAGTACTTAAAGTAAAATACATATATTAGATTTAGTCAGATTAGAAGTTAGAATTTCAAGTGTTCTCAAGTGTTGCCCCCCAGTTACATTATATGTATATATATGTTTATGCACAAAAATAGTAATAAATTCAATACTAATGGTTACATTTCTCTGTAAACTGACTATACGAGTACTACAGAGATCTCAACAGGAACAGAAAGCATTCTAGGACAAGAAAATATACCTGTCTACATTTGCTCCTGTTTTGGTCAATTCCAATGTTTTTATTCAGTGAAACAGGAACTGGATAAAGCTGCCCATGGGAATTTACTGAGTGCTGGGAGCAACAAAAAAAGCCATTTTAAAGATTCTTACCTGTCTTTATTGTTATACTTTATGCTCCAGATGAATCCACAAAACACAATATCAAGTCTGAAGCATAAAACCACGATCTCCAGTTAGTTTCTGCCTTGCAAAAGCAATGGTTCTATAACTTTTAGTCCTTCCATTTTCATTTTTATTGCTATTTGAATTAGCATTAACAGATGGAACAGTAGACAAATTATTTTAGGTCATATTTTTACAGTTTAATCCAAATAATTCAGAAATCATGTTCTAGTATCATATTGTAAATTTTGTCTTTAGAAACTGAATAGCACTGGTCTGTAGAACGTGGGTCTGTAGGGATGAGGGTCTGTAGCCCTCACCGGTCTGTAGAATAGGGTCTGCTTCCTCGTGGAAACCTATTCTTTCATCTATTTGTCCCGGTACTGCTTCTACTTTTGCTAGCTGGGAACGGTTTCTAGCCCATACTATCTCCTATTTAGAAAGATTTTTTTTTGTTGTGGGTTATACACAATGGTTTAGCTAGTTTGTTGTAATGCTTGGCAGAGCATCCTCAGGCTTATTTTCACAGCTAAGCAACATTTTGCTATACAGTCTCTGAATTCAGTCTTTTCAGACAACTTTAGGGAAATTTGCTAATTCTTTGGAAGATGCTGTGTTGTATTCATTGAGTTAAAAGCCCATCTTCACTTAGGATGATGTGGATAATTTACATAAGTTTTTTTTTTTTTTTTTTGGGGGGGGCATAATTTTTAAAGAAATATGTATTATTTTTTGAACCCTGACAAGATGACTATAGCAGACTGTAAATAAGTTTCTTTCTCCTCTGACATGGCATTTGCAATTATAAGTGAATGCTAATGTGTAAACATTAATCACTTCCAGTGCAGTTTTCAAAGGAAATTGAATAAGGCTCGTACTCCTAACAGATTTGCAAAACATATACAGAGTCTGAGTAGGATGTTTGATTCCAAGTCACAATTTTTATTAGCTCTGTATCTGGGAAAGTATGAAGATGTTCTTTCTTCAAATAAAAATGATCTTATTTGGTTCTAATTTATGACACAAGAACTGATTTTAAACTAAAGAAAAAGTCCAAAAAGTCAACTCTGGCAAGTTTCATTCACATCAATTATCACATTGTTAGGCAACATACTATATTTTGTTCTCTGCCTTCTCTTCTGCAACTTAGTTAATGCTCTGACCATTATGTTTTAGCACAAAAGAAAAATGCAGTCTTGGAGAACAGCACTTGTCGGAAAATACAAAAAAAAAGGAAAAAAATAAAGGAAACACAGTGTGCCAAAAAAAAGAAGCAAATGGAGCAAAAGGTCCCTTATGAAAAAAATAAGGAATATAAAGCAGACTTTTCACATTAATTCATTCTCCTTCTCATGAGTTAGACTGACATAGCTTTCTATATAAGGGATCCTGCATGAGGAGTAGGATTGGTTCATGCCCCTCCAGAACCAAATTTGGGGGAATTATTGGAAAATTTTGAGTAATTTTGTTATTGTTGTCATTGTTTTTCCTTGTTTTCACAAAACCTTTAGACTATTTCTGCAATCAGTGGTGGTCTGGTTCAGTATTTGTCCTGAACAGTTGTCCCGATCCACTGTTGGGGAAGTTTTGATACGATCTCAAGAGCAAGATAAGACACAAATGGGATCAAATGCCATATAAACCTGTAAGCTCTATTCTAATAACGAGGAGTAATCGCGATAGGAGAGAGGAAGAAGAGAAAAAAAAAAAAAGGGTACGCAAGCAAGCGGGAGAGATGCAGCAAGGTTATTTACCACCACCACCAGTACAGATATATTTCATTGGCTCCGCCTCAGTGCAGGTGATAGGCTTTTGAAGAAGAGTTGAGAAAAAAGGCACCCCAAGCGAGGAACATACAGTCCTTTTATTGTCCCTGTAATCCAAGAGTCTGCCCACTTCCTCGAAGTCTTTGGTAGGTTTTGTTGCTACCGTGTGCTTTGATGCTCGTGGTGGTTTCCTCTTCACCTGACTCGTGCGCAGGTGCGGCTTGGCAGGCACTGCCGAAAATGCCATTGTTCAGGACTCCGGCAGATATGGCGGTCTTCTCGAGGACAGGATGCCAAGGTCAGGAAGTTGTAAAGGTGCATAAACAATGTTGAGACAAACACAATCCGGAACAGTCTCTTACAACAGTAAAGACATTTGATGACTTTCGTAGGAGGCAAGGCAAGGCAAGGCAAGGCGAGGCAAGGCAAGGTGAGGCGAGGCAAGGCAAGGCAAGGCAAGGCTGACTTAACAAAATTTTTGCTTGTTTGTTGTTTGTTTTTCTTTATTTTTTTTCTTTCTAAAATGAAACTTTCTAAAAGGGAGTCATCTCAAGATGTTTTTATAGTCAGTAAAGAGAAATAGGCACGTTTAAACCAGAAACCGTCTGCTTCTATCACAAGTATATAAGTTTACTTTAAAGGAAACTATGTCTTTGGACTATATTAATAGCCAGAATGCCAAATCAAATACATGCAGAATTTCTAATTAGACCGTAGGGATTTTAAGATTTTGTTTCTCTAATAAATCCAAATTTAATTTATTTGGTTTATGTTTTGCAGAGGTGACTAATTTCATTTCAGGCAACTAATCTTAAGATAATGATTATTTATAATTATCCTTTATCAATAGTGAGCTTTCATTCGAGAGAGAAATTTTTTACTCTGGTTTATTTGACAATTTGCTATTTTTTTACAGTGGACTGAATTCCAAGTTACAGGTCTAAGTTAGCTAAAGTGGCTGAAGTGTCTAAGTTAGCTAAAGTCTTTAAGCCTTCATAATCAATTATTTCATGTCAATTCTGATACTAGTCCCTCAGATATCTGAGGTATGTATTTTATTCACAAAGTATCTGGAGATGTGCGAAAGTCTTTAATTCTACTGTTGTTGGCAGGAGAGAGAGTTTTAGGGCACCACTTAATAGTAATTTTCCTCACATTGCTATTGCTTCTTCTTTTATTGTTTTCTTGTTTTGTTACACAGAGTGAATACCTTTAAGCAAATTTAAGAGTTTGTTTTGTTTTATTCTATCATACTTAGCATTACAAAGTTTGGGTAAAACAGCACTATGTAAGGCTATTACCACACCTCATTCCCTTATGAGGAATAATTCTAAAGATCATTTTCAATGTCAAGGTGAAAGTATTCAGGACATTCTCAAGGATTTTTTTTTTTCTTTATTTCTTTTGAATAACTTGGAAATAAAAAATACTTTGAAATTCAATGTGTCTGGTTCCTCTTGCTTCCTTTTGGAGTTTGACTTTCTAAAGCCTTAGAAGTTATCCCAGAAATCTTCATTCAGGAAATTTAGTTTATTATTCTCTTTGAATAGTTATTTTATTTTTTTTAATTCATTTTATATTTCTGAATAATGTGTTATTTATTTCATTGTAGAGGCACATTTTCATACATTACTAGCTCCATTTAATCAAAAATATGCTTTTAGAGCAAAACGAAGCCTTCAGAAGAGATTATCACAAGAAATATAAAATGGAAAATTACACTGATCTTGCATATTAATGTTGTACAGCGGTTAAAGTCACATGGCAAATATAACTTAAATACATCATGTCTGTACCAAATAATAAACACTAGGTCTTTTAAACACCTCCTTCCTACTGTTTTAAAGGAGAATGAGGTTTCTGAATGCCTTTGTGTCTCTAGCCTTCAATTTTTTAATAAACAGAAATTGGCTCATTATTTTATTAGGCAAACCTGAAAATATCACTGAACAAACTGTGCAGGCTTTGCAGGCTGTCCTAATTCTGTGATGCAGAAAGTTGCAAGTAGCTGTAAATATTTTAAAAGAAGTATTTATTGTTGTATTATTTTTTAATGAGTTGCAATTTTTTTGTTCTTACACTACAACAGCATGGTGGGATATTTATTACAATGAGATAAATATTTCATTCTTTACATGTGCCTCTTAACTGCAAATTTAGCTATGATAATGGGAATTTACTAGTCAGACAGGAAAAGTAAATAACCATAGATAGCTCATGAAGTTACAGATGAGATGTAATATAATACAGCATATGATTGGGGTAGGGAAAAAGATTGTGATGATATACAGTTAAGAGCAGGAAGTCTTAAGATCAGAGAAACTTCCATAAATATGTAGTGTTTCTGTACTGTAATTATTTGAAACAAGTATCTGAATTCTCTGAGAATTATCCAGTTCCTATAGGGATCCAAATGTAATTTTTCTATCAATATTTTGTATTAAAATTCAGACTTTTGTGAATGTCAGACAATTCCAATGTCTGTCAGTGTTCAAATCATAGCATTTATGACCTGAATAGGATATACATTTTCCTAAAAAATATGAGTTGCCGTTCTTGTTGCTTTTGGAGAATCGAAGACCATTTGATTGTTCTGAAGCTGGAACTGAAGAATTGAGGATTCTTCATACTGTTGACAGAGTCAGTTCCAATATCTTGCTTTCTAAATGCCACTGAGAACTACATGAAGACAAATTTTCTTCCAACACACTTCCTAATTAAACTGACAGTTTCTTTGTCAAAATTTCTGATGAAGTTTCTTCAAATTTCACTTTCATTAATATAACAAAGTTACTATGTACCTGCTTATATATTTTTTTTCAATAAATACATACAATTTCCCACATTTGAATTAGCTGAGCACTCTAAAATAGATAATCACAGTTGGTGGTAATATGATGACATGAACAGTTTTAAGAGATTGGGAGTCTTCTCTATGTACGGACATTTGTTTTTGCATACTATCTATCACAGAGGTTAATGAAAGGATAATACAATGAATCCAAACTTTCCATTCTTTCCAGGCATTTATGATCATTAATTTTAAAAAATAAAGAATATACTTAGTGTATTAAAAATGGAAAAGTGGGAAAATTCAAACAGCAGTTATAGTGGAAAGCATCACTTGTCTCTTTTAAAGCATATTGGTGTTTGTGGGCCCAAATTCTCTTTTAACAATACTGAACCAAATTACTTTGACATCCAAAAGAAAATAATTCAAATTCACATTTGAAATGACTGATAGCCTTGAAAATAGATAACTAAATTTTAGAAGTTATTAATGCCTACGTTAAACAAATACTCCACAGCAATGCAGAAAACATTTAAGAGATGGTATATAAAAGTACTAGAATTACATTAGCATGTCTCATCCTTATCATTTGCATTAATAGTAAAGACAAGCTAAGACATCACTGGCATTCATCTGAACAACTATGTCCATATTAGCAGTGAGGATCAAGATAAAATAACCACGGGAGATCAGTCGGCAACTTAGGATTTAATAACCATTGCATATAGTTTGAGGATATGAAGTTACATATCAAGGAGCAAAGGATATAAGTACAGAAGCAAAAGATATTTTGAAAGAACAGCACTAATGCTCCTTGTCTTTTTTTTTGTTTTTTTTTCCAGAAACTACAGTTTAAGGGAGTATACGGGAGTATACACAGATATTATGGGCATTTAGATTTTGTTTTGTTTTGTTTTTATGATATTATACTGAAGAAGCTGCAACTACTATTCTGGTCCACTTGAAGATGATCAGATCACTTTCAAGAAAGTGACTGACTTCTCTTAGGAGCCTAAAAAACCCACAATGCCTCCCTTTTCCCTGACTGTCACCACAAACACACACACACACACACACACACACACACACACACACACACACACACACACACACACTTACCTTTCTCTCTATAGTTATCTTTCCATAAATTTGCTTTTTGGTATTGTATTTTATATTTAGGAATAACCTCTGTTTTCTTGAAAACTTATTATAAAATGTATGTGTTGCTGTGAATGTCACAGCAATTTTCTTACAGAAATTATCGCTTCATCGTTTCGATCCCATAACCAAGAATAGTCCAGAATATTCCATTCAGAAATACAGCTCAGAAATACTGGCTCAGAAGGTGTTGGAGTACTCTTTATTCCTTCTCAGATGACAAATTCCAATATATAGGTTTTTATTAAATATATAATGCCATAATATGTAGCAGATGTTGATACTTTGGTACTTGCTCTCATTGGGTCACTTAGGCAATCTCAGACTTATACAGTACTACTGATAAGGTTACCCTAGGTACCATTGGCTGTGCAATGTTCCACTCCCCAAAACATCTCCAATACTCCCCTTCAACTGCCTGTGAAGTCAGACCGTTTCTCTCATAAATCACCCTTAACCATCTGTGAAATCCAGTCAGCCAGCTCTCATGGCATTATCTGTAACTTTTGTCAGCTTCCCACTCTGTTATTTGTTACAGACAGCAATTTCTCCTGTCATGTGTAGTAGTTTTTCATGTTCGGCAAGCTAAACTCCAGGACAAGGCCTGGTCATCTGCAATAAAAATAACATTAAAATCTATACTGTATTCACACATACATATGCATATATAGTCTATAATGCATATCCTGGGGTAAAGCTGAAAGGAACTGTATAGTATTATGATTTCACTGATTTCAGTGGATGTATGGCAATTTTATATTACTTGTGAATACATTTCCATAAGTAGAAAATTTATTTATTTCTTTTTCAGTCTTCTCTTTCACTCTTCACTCAAATTCTTTAAAAAACATACATCTGTTTTTCTAAGCAAACAGTATTCTTTAAGTTTTGGCTTACCTTTCCACTTGCAATATCATGCTTTCTGAATCAGTGAAATAAACTAATATTTACTTGCCTTCACTCCTAGCATGGTGTGAATGATTATTGCATGGTTGCTTCATGGAGTCTACAGCAGTAGAGATGATTGGTCTTTTGTTTGGCTTACTTGCACATGCTTCAAGCTGGCCCCCCAACTAATTTCCCATCAGTTTTCCTTTGCATTCCTTGGTGTGTTTTAAGATGACTGTACCACTGTACTTGCATCACAGGAAGTTACTTTTTTTTTACATCCTCTGCTCTGTTCTATATTTGTTTGTTTGTTTTTATTTTAGACTGTCACAGTTTGTCTCTGTGGTTACAGCTGTGCTCTAATTACACTAAAACACATTATACCAATTCCTTTAGTCTTAACTGCTTAGTGGATACACTAAGTGTCTTTCAACAGGAGCAAAGACAGCGACTAATCCACTCATGAACCAGTCAGTGGAAAGCCCTGCTGTCCTCCTCTTGGTGATGCTCTTTTGATAGGGTCCTTGATAAAGCAGCTGACACAGAGGGAAACAGCAGAATTCATCAAGTGGACCATGGCAATGCTCAAGGAACAGTGGAGCAGTGAAGATCACCTTCATTGTTTACATCACTCCTATTTGGTATTGAAACTGTGATTTTAAGGATGAGTTTTTAACTAGCTGTTTAGTGAAGTGAGTTCTGGATAGTAGATTTTAGTGTGATATAGTGTAAATGAGTCATACGCACAGACACAAATATTTCAAAAATTGTAATATCAAGTTTGTTCTTCTTGTTCATAAGTAATTGAGATTGCCATCTTAGGAAAGAAATTGAAGTATGGTGCTGATTTGGCAATTTTAAGTTGCTTGTGCTTTGTGATGTGTCAATTTTCTGAGATTCACTGTAGAAATTAGCTTGATTGCTTGTAGTTTTATGTGTTTTTTATTATTATTTTTGTTAAATGAACAGATACTTTATACTACCACTGAAATAAAATTGGTACTTACTAGGTATAGTGACTATGTAACCCTTGAAAAACATCATAAGAGCATTTATCTCATTCTTATTGACTGGATGTATTGCAGTGGAGTTTTGACATTACTTTTCTATCAGGAGCCCACAATGAAAATGAAATCAGTATCCAGGGTATCTATATGTTAAAGAGCCTTCAGTACAAAGGTTAAGTAAAGAATTTCTCTACTGATTTTCGCTTAACTGGAGGACAAATGACTTTTTTTTTTTGTACATTTTTATGATGGAAGTTAAATAAAATTCTTGAAAAGGCTGAAATTAAAAATATTGGGAGTGGAGAGTGTTAGAGAATACCTTACATATGCACCTGCATAAACATATAATTTCCTCTTGGCATTAGCTGTATTAACTCAGATTGTTTGAAATATGTCCTTGTGCAGATTGGTGTCTCATAAAAGGATACGAAATTTTAAGGAACATCAAAGGGATCTTTGGGTCCTGAATAAATTGTCTCTAACTGCAGCTGCTTACCTGCCATAGCCTGCTTTTATAATGGGTGGAAAGAGTTCAGCACCTGCTGAAATTTTGAAGATCTTTGCTGGGTTCTGTTGAGCCCACAATTTTCTTGTTATAATAATTACCTTTATTGTAATAATTCCTCTCATATTAAAAGTATGTGGTTTCATTAAAATGTAAAGTTCTGTAGCAAAATGGTGGTCAGAGAGCACAGAGGAAAACATGGAAACATGGATGAAATATATTTGCAAAATTTCACTCCATGCTAGAACTCACCTTTGGAGATTACCTGGTCCAATCCCCCTGCCCAAGCAGGGTCACCTAGAGCACATTGCACAGGATCACATCCAGGTCTCTCCAGAGAAGGTGATTCCACAACCTCTCTGGGCAGCCTGTTCCACTGCTTTGTTACAAAGGGTCAAGAAGTCTCTTTCCTCAAATTCAGACAGGACTTCTTGTTCTCCAGTTTGTAGCTGTTGCCTATTGTCTTACCACTGGGCACTGCTGAAAAGAGTTTGGTCCTATCCTCTTGACACTCTCCTTTCAGGTATTTACACATACCTGATAAGGTATGAAACCTGATAAGGTTTCTTCTCAGCCTTTTCTTCTTTAGGTTGAACAGGTCTCTCTCACCTCTCTCAGCCTTTCCTCATAGGAGAGATGCTCCTGATCATCTTAGTAGCTCTGTGCTGGACTCTGGTAGTTCCGTATCTTTCTTGTACTGAGTACCCAGAACTGGGCACAATACTCCACATGTGACCTCACCAGGGCTGAGAAGAGCTGGACGATCACCTCCACAGGTGACAACACTCCGGCTGACAACACTCTACCTAACACACCCCAGGATACCCTTGATCTTCTTGGCCACAAGGGCACATTGCTGGCTCATGATAAACTTGTCCACCATGACTCCCAGGTCCTTCTCTGTTGAGCTGCTCTCCAGCAGGTCATCCTCCAGCCTGTACTGGTGCACGGGATTATTCCTCTGCATTCCTCCCTCTGTTGAGATTCCTTAGAATGGCAGCACAGTCTTCTGGTGTATCAGTTACTCCTCTCTGTTTTGAATTATCAGCAAACTTGCTGAGGGTGCACTCTGTGCCCTTGTCCAGGTCACTGATGAATGAGTTGAACAGGACTGGACCCCAGGGGGACCCTGCTAGCTACAAGCCTCCAACCAGATTTTGTGCCACTGAGCACAACCCTCTCACCTCTGCCTCGCACTCCCCGTGTTACTGCTAATGTTACTCTGAAGGGCAAGTAACAGAGTTTGGCACAGTTACATTCGATTCTCTGATTCTGGAAAAGGAGATTAGCAAAATTAGCAGAGTTTTATTTTTTAATTAAAACAAAAAAAGAACTTCTATTGAAGATTTGAAGTACAGTTTTCAGCATCAGAAATCCGACAAGGATAAGAATTAGTAACTGTAATAGGAATCCCTGCTGGCTCTACCTTTTCTAAAATGATTTAAATAAATTTATAAAAAGTAAGGGTCTGGGATAGACTGTTTCAGTAACAAGTGCCAGAGAATACATATGAGCATTTGAAAGAATGAAAGAATATGGACTGTCCTATCTTAGGATAGCCAAACTACATACTGCATAGGGACAATGTTACCTACAAATGCATGAAATAATCCAGCAATATATATGTTCAGTAGCTCATGTCACCTAATGTCATGTGTATTTGTATTAAGTAAATTCTCTTCATGATAAGGATGCTCAAACCAATTGCCAAGAAAGGCAGTGAAATCTCTATCTTTGGAGATGATACAACTTTATTGGAAAGATCCTGAACATCCTGGTGGAACATGACCCTGCTTTGAGTGCTTTGCAAGATGAAACGACCTACATATAGCTTGGATATCCCTTCCAGTGTCCTATGATATTCACTCGCTCATTCTCTGCACCATCTATCCTAAGTGGAAAAACTAATACTAATGAAAAAAGAAAAAGAAAAAGAAAAAGAAAAAGAAAAAGAAAAAGAAAAAGAAAAAGAAAAAGAAAAAGAAAAAGAAAAAGAAAAAGAAAAAGAAAAA
>VZSV01000241.1:695790-709863 GCA_013398735.1 Nothocercus julius | reverse complement strand
AATGGAACTACAGTAGGTTTACATGAATGAAGTTGAGCTCTGAGTAGAGCTTGCTAAAGATGTTGGTGTAACAATGATTTTAATGTTTGACCTTACCCCCTTACCCAGGAGAAGAGACGTGGGAATTAGGGATTAAATATCTATTTCAAATAAAAAACAGAAGACACTAGAAACTTCATAATCCTATTACTTCTCAAATCCCAGGAGGTTGGCAGGTAGTCTACAAACTGCTAGTTTTTTTTTTTTTTTTTTTTTTTTTTTTTTTGACAGCTTGCCTAGTATCATTTCTGAGCTGTTAAAATCATATAAAGAAATGGGTACACCATTCCAAAAGCCAATTTTGGTTCATGTTCTCTGGAGAGTGGATCACAGTGACTTCTAATGTTAAAGTTTCTGTTTCACTGATTGCAAATATGGTCTTGCAGAGCCTCAGGACCCAAACTGTAGTCAAACTCACTTTTCATACAACCATAGAATAGTTACGGTTGGAAGGGACCTCTAGAGATCATTTAGTCCAGCCCCTCTGCACATGCAGGGTCACCTACAGCATGTGGCACCGGACTGCGTCCAAGCGGGTTTGGAAGATCTCCAGAGAAGGAGACTCCACAACCTCCCTGGTCAACCTGTTCCAGTGCTCTGTCACCCTCACCGTCAAGAATTTTTTCCCAAGTTCCTGTGGATCTTTTGGAGTTTCAGTTTGTGGCTGTTTCCTCTAGTCCTATCAGAGGCCACCACTGAAAAGAGGCTAGCCCCATCCTCCTCCCTCCCTCCCTTGAGGTATTTATATACGCTGAGTAGATCTCCTCGCAACCTTCTCTTCTCCAGGGCTGAACAGGCCCAACTCTCTCAGCCTTTCCTCAGAGGGCAGATGTTCCAGACCCCTGACCATCCTTGTAGCCTTGTGCTGGACCCTCTCTAGAAGCTCCACATCCCTCTTGTACTGGGGAGCCCAGAACTGGACACAGTCCTCCAGATGTGGCCTCCCCAGGGCTGAGTAGAGGGGCAGGGTCACCTCCCTCGACCTGCTGGCAACATTCCTCCTAATCCAGACCAGGATCCCATTGGCCTTTTTGGCCACAAGGACACATTGTTGCCTCATGGTCAACTTATTGTCAGCTAGGACTCCCAAATCTTCTAGGCATTAAAATAAATCAAATTAACTTAAAGTGTTTCCATGTATTGGCAATATCTGTCTTTGCGTTAAGTGCCACAATGTTTGTGGGAAGCTATGTTCTCAAAAGATTTTAACTTACATCCTGAAAGCCGTAACTTGGATGACATCTGCTGAGTGCCAGAATTCTAAGTCCTTTCTGAATGCAACTTCCAACCCTTTTAGATAAGCTCCCCATTAAAGAAGTTCATTCCCTTCACTCAGTAAATATCACAAATAAATATAATTGACAATCAATTGTCTCTCCTTTTCTTTGGCCATGCTTATATATTGCAGGCTACCTATAAATGTCAGTTTGTTTGATTCTAGAGTGTGAGCCTTGGAAACCAAACCAGAGTTGGGCATGGGTGAAATATTTCCACAGTCGGAGCTAAGAATGGAGCTGTATATCTTAGGCAGGTTTATTATCCTAAACAAAAGTATAGCATATATATATATATCATAATTTTATGTGTGCTGTCTCCTTCTGTCCCATATATTCGTAGTTGTGATGAGCTTACATATTTCAATATTCTACTTGAAGTCTTCTCCGAGCATTTTCAGAGGCTAAGTGTAGATGTAGCTAAGTTTAGCCTTTGGATCACTCTCCAAAACTGTAGATTTTATTCAGCAGACAGTGAGGCATATCTTAACATTATCCTCATAATGTCTATTGCAGTCACTGAATTATATTCAGAAGGGATTTTTCTTATTATCTTGAAGAAACAGACTCTTTATGTAAGAAATTATTTTTGCCGATTTCACTATCTTTTCCTGTGTTGACTATTTCTGTACTCTGTAAGAAATGATACTGAAATATTTTCCTCATGGCAATTAAGTATAGCTTTGTGTATGAACAGTTTGTTTCTGTTTTGCATCACAAAATTCTGTGAAAGTTCACCAAAAGTTGAATAGCCAAATGATAGCAATACAACAAAACAAAGCAGATCACAGTGGTGTTGATTATAGACTGATGACTGCCTAATGTTCTCAGCTAACAATGGATAGTATTAAGAAAATAAATTTGCTTGCCCTTAGTATCTATCACGACTGCAATACTGATGCAGTACTGAGCAGTAGCTTAAATCAATCTGTTTTTATGAAATAGCTGTGAAGACCATGAGGCATGAATGCAACAGATCAGCAGACAGAGTCTATGCCTCATATTCCCAGCCCATGTTCAAGATTAGGGTTATCTTCACAGGCACTGTTTCCCAGATTTCTTTTCTCACTAAATGACACAATGCGGTGTCTCCTTGTGCTGCAATGATGTAATTTACCTGGATAGAGAAAATACATTTTAGGGTAAAGCATGAATTTGAAAGGTTCCCCAATGTTTTATGCCTGCATGTGTTGGCAAAAAGGATATTCCTCGCTATTCTGCATCTACCCTACTTCTGCTGACAGAGAAAAATTCTCTTTTCTTTTTTTTTCACTTTGCTTAACAGAAAATCACACTGTCCTGTCTTTTCCCTGCTAGACTACTTTTCTTCTCCAGTGACAACTGAACTTTGTGATAAACTATAAGAAAATAAGAACTAGTATCATGATAACAAAATGTTGGGAACAAGTTTCTTGAAAACATGTACAGAATAGAAACAGATTACATTGAAGTAAAGGTTGCAATGTGAGTTCAGCCATGTTATTAAATGCCAAAGAGTCTTACATAGAGACTTAAGTAATGAAAAGGAAAACATACTACTTCATCCAATGGAAAGCTCCTATCCTTTCAAGCTCACTGATGCCTCTCATCTGTTATTTATGTTGAGTTCCATTTCATTGCTCTCATCACAATGGCTATTTGGAGTTGTTATTGTGATTCATATTACATTATGAGGATCATATCTGATTAATTCTCTGTAGTGCTATCCCTTCTTAACAAATAGATTTGAATTAAGCCATATGGTTATTTGATAATGAGTGCATTTTCTAGGTCAAGTAGGTATGTGTTGTATTTTGGGGCGGATAATTCTGAATTGTGATATAAAGACCTTCAGCTGTTACTTCATTTTAATAAAGATATAAATCAGTTTTTTTTTTTTTTTTTTTTTTCTCTTTATCTCAGTCTCTGAGTTCTGGATATGACGGACATGGTATAAATCCTGCTGCAGATGAAGTATTATTATCGATTACACCTAATGTGGACTTTTCAGGTGTCATCTGCTAATTAGAGTAACTCTTTGTTTTTGTGTGTTTTTTTTTGTTTGTTTGTTTTCTAGTTATCTTTGCAGAAATAGGATAAATATAATTAAAAAAAGAAAAAAGGAACAAAGTCATGGTTCTCTGGAAAATTTATTGGCTAACAGGTGGATGAAGAACTCACAAGATGGTAAGAAAGCTTTACTTACAAATATTGGGATAAAAATATAAACACTTTTTCTGCAAAAAAAAAAGGCATTTTAACAAATGCACACACTTTAATTTTGAGATGTTAGAAACATAGATTAGAAAAGGCCATTAAGTCAATTTTCCTGGATAACTGTGACTAACTACATAATAGGTTCCTCTAAACATGACTTAATATATTTCTACATATCCTCAAGCTCCAAGATTGGCTCTGACTTCTTATGAAAAAAAAATCATATTGATAGAAAATGAAAAAAAACCATGTAAATAATTGCAATATGTCACAGAGAGCGAGCTGGAGAGTTCTAGACTATGTCCTTCTGTAACAGGATATTTGTTGCATGAGAATGTCTGCTTGATTGGAGGAACTAGGTCAAAGCTCACAGTACAGAGAAACGTAAAATTCCTTCAAAATCTTTATAGATTTGTCATTGGGAAAAATCCCAACCGTCAGATTATTAGATTAAATAAAGCTTGAACGTGCAAATTTAATAAACACTAATTAAAATTGTTGAGAATTTATATTCTGTAAGAAATAAGTCTAAAGAAAACAGAGTAAAGGCAAATGGCAGTTTGATCAGCGAAATGCACTAAAAGCATAATCACAGACTGTGCCAATACTGAAATATTAATATATCAAGCTACTACATAAAGTATAGAAAAAGTACCAAACATTCATAAAGTTTTGACTCTTCAGTAACCTTAATTACATGCAAAAAAATATACAGAACATAGAAAATGAGGTCAAATTGCTAAGGACAAATATGCGGAAAAAAAACATAAAAACCAAGATATATAATGAGACTCAACTAGGCAGAGTCATAAAGAGTAACAAGAACACTTTCAGTAAGAATGTTACCATCAAGAGAAAGATAAAGAGAAGAGCTGTTTTGCTTCTCTGAGGGAACAAAAACTGATGATGATAGTGAGAATGCCAATTTTATTTATTTATTTATTTATTTATTTTCAGATTTAAAAAGTTCATCAGAGATCAGACAGCTGACAGCCAGCAAGAAAGGGCTACACATTCAGTCTGGAACGAGGAAAAGTAGATTAAAGAGCTCTCATGTAAGTTATATATTTTACACTGAAAATTGAAATTTACTCTTAAAATCTTAGAGAGATGCTGAAACCCTATAGAACTCATGAAAGGTGATGAAGTTTTGGGAAGCTGGAAAAAAAAAAAAACACATAGCTATCATCTTCAAAAAGGTAGAAAGAAGAGGAATGGAGAATTACAAGTGAGTCAGCTTATCTATAGTTCTTTTTATGAAAATCTGGAACAAATAATCAAACAATTTATAAGCACCTGGAGCTGACAAAGAGAGAAGTAACTGTCAGCATGTATTTCTTGGGAGCAAGACCTGTCAGAATAATCTAATTTCCTTTCTATGATAGGATAATAGGCCTTACAGATAAAGAAGAAGGAACGCATATGCTGTGTTAGACATTTTGAATTTATAAAGTCTTTTGAAACTACCTTATGTGACACTCTCATGAGCAAGAGATAAGATTAAGATGACTATTATTGTAGATGTTCAAAATGATCAGATGTGTCCAGAGAGTAATTAACAGTGACTGGTTATCAAATATATCTGGAGAAGTTCTGCTGGGGTCTTCCCTGTGTCTCATACAGTTCAATATACCTATTAATGATTTAGATATTGAATACATTTATTAATTTCTGAAATAACCCAATGGGAAATGTTCAGAAAATGAACAAACAGATAAACAGACATAATTCAATAAAGATGATTTTGTAGTTCTACCCTTCAGCAGGAATAATGAACTGTACAAATATGGCATAGGAAAACACAGACAGAAAAAATATCTGGTCAGCATGGTAACTCCCAGGCTGAACTTGATTTGAATATGTCATGTTGTTCTACTATACAGAGAGAGAAGTGCTGTGCATGATATGTGAATTAATCATTCTGCGACGTTTGGCATTAATAAGTTTGTAGATGGAATATGGGTACAATTTTGAACACTGACATAAAGTAAAGATAAATCACATGGAGGTAAAACCTCAAGTTCAGTACAAGGTAATGAGAATGGATTCTAACATGATAAGAGACTGTTGTGCTTGCTGTTCAGTTTTTCTGTACTTGCAGCAACAAATACTATTCAAGGAGAAATAACCACAAAAAAACAGTTTTACTTAATTTCATTCTAAATCACAACTCTCAAAAACAAACAAACAAAAAAAAAAGGTATATTTGTGGAAAACTAAACCCATCTGTTGCATATACAAAGAATAGATTGCAATTAAATGAACAGCAACAAAACAGTCCTGATTATTTATTTCTCAAAAACTTTGTCTTTTGTTTGGAAAATGCCACTCCACAAATTTTATGCTGATGTCAGAATTTCTTTCCTGATGGACAAATTGACCCAAAGTCTGATATTTGGCAATAGACAGTATTGGTTTCAGACAGGGTAAGATGTAGACAGCTCATAAACTATGCTGTCCTTATTTTCCTGTCTTATTTCTAGCTTGAACATCACTCCATATCTAACCTTTAGTTTACCAGTTAAAAGAAAACTCTCTAATGACGTGGAGAAATGTTTACTCATATTAATTTTCATCTTCTGATCTTATCTTGAGTATATAATAAAAGATAAGAATTTCCAGTACTTCCATAGGAATGTCTTTAATTATGAGCTTGTTCTGTTAGTGCATTTCTTGGAGGCACAGTTATTCTCTGAATAATGTGGTGATGGTTTGCATCATGTTGATTAGCAGCAAGGCAGTTGAAAAGAGATTAGGGAGCCTCATCACTAGGAAAAAAAAAAAAAAAATCTGATTATTAGCCTTGAATAAAAATACTTACTCTAAAATGTAAGATTATATTTCATGCATTAATATTCATAGCTGGTGGTATAATTAATTCTATTTTTCTTGTACATTATTGTCTGGATATACATGTGAAGAGAGCTAAAGTTCAAACAGAGACCTATAGTCCATCAGAAAATAGAAATAATATCCACTAAATCCTGTATGCTTTTTAGCAGAAAAGTAGGACAAATAAAACAAGAGCATTGCTGTGGTAAGGAAAGATACCATAATTAGACTGAGGATCAAGAAATAAAGATGATAATTTTCTTGTGATCTCACTAGCATCAGCATTGTTAATGGTAAGAAACTGCTATTAGCTTCTAGTGTCTTATTCCACAACTGTTCACAAGAACATGGATATGCTTATTATGGCCATACTCAAAAACCCCTTGAATTAGATCTATGCTAATGGAAAATAAATTAATACTTTTTAAATAAACATTATATTTATGGAAATATCAGCATTAAAATATGGCTGGGAATGGCAATCACATAATTCAAAATAAAATTAAAAGAAAAAAAAGATAAAACTTGTCTGTCTGATGTCTTACTAGCTAAAAATCACAGAATACCCATACTACAGGTCAGCTCCTAAATCAGCCTGCAAGCCTACCTGTGTTTGCAGAAATTAATTTCACTCTTCACCCCTTGAGGACCAACTGGGAAAATGCCAACAGATAAAAAGCATTCAAGAAAATCTTCAAAATTAGCTTTTCATGCTCCTTCTGATTTCAAGCGGTGTAAGTTTAAGTCATGATGTGCAGTCTAGATCTGTTTTGTGTAGGTCATCATGTTCTTGTTAAATTTCCTTAAAGTGCAAAGCTGTGTTTTTTGAAAGGGGAGATACCAGCATAAGGGTAAATATCTCTCTACAGATTAAGTATTTTTACTTCAGCCATAGAGAACTACTTGTTATGAAATGACAAATAGTGTAGCACTTTCGAGTGTTTGTTTTAAATGGATAATTAGATTATCATATAAAAAGTCAAATAATGTTAGATGGCATTTTTAGAGATTTTGTTAGGCACACTGGAAAGACTATGAAAACATCTATACTGGACGGGCACTGTGGTACATTTTTAAGGAAAAGACCAATGCCTTTTTCAATTTTCTTCATGTAGAAAAATAATTGCCACTTTTTATCCCACAAACTCATTTCTTTCTTGTAGTTCATAACCTTCTTCTGCAGACTTGTCTGAACTGTGTTTCAGCCTGGAATGTAATTGAGGGGGGAGCAAGATCCTTTAGTATATGCTTCATCTCACTTTGAGTCAGGTGTGAAGTGAAGTCAGGAGCTTTTTCTGTGAAGACAATTCTCTTGGGACAGCCTGTGCGAGATCACCCAAAATGCGGCCCAAAGGTTTTTAAAGTGGGCTGATCAAGAACAGAGAAAGAAAATTGTACGGAAACAAAAGGGATGGCTTACATGACACTGCTAGTTTGAGAGAAAATGTTAATCTGACAAGGAGGCAGAGTTTGACTTTTAAGACAGCTTCTGGGAGCATTTCTACTCCCTGTAACCCAAGACGTTCTCTCTACTCTCAGTTCGTGCTTTGTTATACTTCGTGATTTATTTAATCAAAAGGTGTTAAAGTTTACTGTCACATCCAAATGTTTTATAATAGCATTTCACTAGAGCAATATATGGCCAGGTGTACCATTCAAGTGAAATGAAACACAATCCTGTCCTAAACAAGGAGTTAATGAATTCTATGTCCATACATCTGCTCTACTTTTTTTTTTTTTTTTCCTCCTGCCATGAATTTGAATTTCGGATCCTTCTCCAGTTTTACTGCTCCATACTTAACATTTCAGTAACAAACATACTTCTAATGGTCTAAAAAAGGCCAGCAGATTTTATTATTTTTGCCTTGCAATAATTTCTCGCAGAAGATATTAGAATGAAAATAGTTTGGTCTCTCTGTGCTGTGTATTCATGTGTGTCTGTTTGCAGCTGTTTGTAAATGTCTGTGCTTGGGTATCAGGCTTACAAAGAGACAGAAATGATCATTCCTCTTGCTATTTTAAATGAAATGACAATTGTTGCTAGAGACCAAATAATTTGTCACATTGATGTCACACAGCTGGCAGACAATAGTTTCTTTCTACCTGGACCCAGTGTGATCACACCAGCAAGAATAAGTTCTGTTCTGGGAACCTCAATATCACACATATATTAACAAATCAGAGGGAGTTCAGGAAAGTGCAACAAAAATGATTAAGTGTTCAAAAGGAATGAAACATAAAGAAATAATCACAGCATGGCCAAGCTATGGCTAATATGATAATGGAGAACAGCATTTGAAGGAACAAAATCTCAGCAGGAGTTACTAAGGAAGTTAGGGGTAAAAAAAAGGAAATTTTGAAAGAGGAAGTTGAGGTTAAATCAACAAATCTGTATGAAAGTTAGATTTCTTATAATTTTGAAAAATTTCCAAGGGGAGTAATAAAAGCCACACTGCTTAAACTAGTGGAGAAGAATTTCACAAAACTACTTAAAGATAGTATGAAAAAGGTCTCCCTCTGTTAATTCCTTTAGTCCCATTCCAACTATATATGGAACATAACAGATGATCAGATATCATATCTTTAAATAATGACACTAAACACATAGAGATCTGCAGGAATTCCCAAGTTTCTAGTCATTGTCAAGTTTATTACTTCTTAAAGGTATGACTCTGGTTCCACTGAAATTGAAAGAAGCACCTCTACATTCATCCACTGGATTGTATCTCTAGACTGATTCAAATCATAGAATTACACCATAGTTAGGATGGAGGAGACTTTTGTAGGTCATTTTACACAATTCCCCATCCCTGAAGTTGGCAAGGCTTATTTTGAAGCTAGATTGCTCAAGTCCTTGTGTAGTCAAGATGAGAATATTGTCAGAGATGAATATTCCACAACCCCCAGTGGTCCATGTTTGACAGGATCACAGTGAAATTTTTTCCCATATATCTAAAATGAATTTTCCCTCCAATAACTTTGCCCTGTCTGTAGTATCTCCATCTTTCACTCTGAAACATTTAGGAAATTCAGGTTTTGTCTTCTCCCAACTCTCTCAGTAGAGAGTTGCAGACACCGATAGAGCAACCTGACCTTTTCCAGCCTAAGCAGTTCCAGCTCCTCAGCCCCTTCTGACCTTTGACTCTTTACTTTTATGTTTCTTTACCTTTGACTCTCCTACTAGGGACAGAAACTGGGGAGATCTGACAGCAAACTTGACAAGGCAGAGAAGGCACTGAGGAATTCCAGAGGAACTTTGGCTTCCTTATAGACCCAGGCACTGTTTCTATATTTCCCCTGGGTGGACTGTCCCCAGTTCCACTCTCCATTTTATTTTCATATTTGAAGTTCAGCCAGGATTTCCACACTCATTCTTCCGCCATAGCTGGCCTTCTGCTACATCTACTTGATTTCCTACACACTAGGAAGGACCTTCCAGTGTTTTGAGGACATGAGTTTGAGCATCAGTTGGATTCCATTATCCCCTCTACTATTCAGGTGAGCTTCACCTTGTCTGTCAGTCCCCTGAAAAACTGAAATCTGCTCTCTTAAAGTCCACTGAAGAATTGTTTCACTAATCTACCATACTGAACACAGATGGACTGACCATAACAGAGGCCAGAGCAAGCATACGCTTAATCCTTGGAGATTAATTCTGCTCTTTGGATTTTTTTTTTCCCCACAAAAACTTTGTATCTCTTGATCTGAATGAGCTTAGCAGGAAATAAAAGTATGAAATTATAGCAAAATGTGGTGACCTTGAATTTTTTCTTTGGATATTGATTCAAAAATTAAATTCTAGAAAACAGATAACACATTTGCTCAGTCTTTCAAATACAATCCATAATTTAAACTATAAGTTAAAAAAATGCTAATGTCAGTATCAACATTCATTAGATAATATTAACTATTTTAGTTTTATTATTATAAAATATTAACTATGGTATTACAACATTTTAAATAATGTATTCACATTTAGATATCTGTATAATAGAATTTGGAAAAAACAGGACTAAGAAGTCATTGAGAGGTCATCTAGTTCTTTTCCCTGCCTTAAGGCAGAATTAGCTATCTCTCTACAATTCTATGTAGATATTTTCATATTTTAAGAATTCTATGACAGTCTCCCCAAGCAAGCTATGTCTGTGATTCACTACTTTACCCTCACATGTTTCCCCAGTGTCTACCCTGAATTTTTTGTGTTACTGTTGAAATTAATTATTTCTTGTCTGATACATCATGATTACAGAGAACATTTTATTTCTCTTTCTATATGGATAACCAATCATTACTATATCCACCTCAATGTCATTTAACTACACATACCCCATTTACTTAAGAAAATGCCGTGTGAAACAACAGAAATGTTACAAAAGTATATGATGTGTTACTACTCCTTTACTATTCAGCATCTCATAGGAGGATTAGTTTGTTTAGGTTAGTTTGGCCATACTTGTTCTTCACAGAACTTCTTGCTGTTTACTATTTATTTGATTCTTATCTTCCATGCCTTGGCAAATAAGTTAATTGACTCTTTGTTGCAGAACTCTTCAGACAGTTGATGCAAGTGTGACTATCTACAGTTCTCTGCTATAGTTCTTGACCCCTCTTCTCTTTTTTAAGTAGATACTTTTTTCTTTTCCGGTTATCTATAATTCACCAAGATGATTATTGCAAACCATTTGTTTACACTGAGTTAATTACATAGAAGTTTTCCAGATAATTTATGATTAACTTTACCAATACCATTAATTCCTGTATTTTTGCTGCATGTCAAAACAATTATCTCCTGACCAATTTTGGTCATATAACTAAGGGATTCATCAGAAGTGAAAGGATTTTTTTTTTTTATCACTTCAGTAACAAATGAGAAAGTGTTCTGTCAATAAATTACTGTCAGCAACTGATGCTGATTGCATTTCTTTGAGTCATGTAGAAAATGACATATAAGTAGAAAATGTATTAAGCAAAATAAGAAATGAAATAAAACTAAATCCAAGAATCCAAAATAAATATAATAATACAAGAAATCTTGATTTCAACATTGCTACTAGACTCCTGTACTATTCCAAAAACAAAACAAAACAAAACAAAAAACCTTCAGATCTACTGTTCTATGTGTGCCATGTTTATCTTCTAGACCTGGTTAATAATTAAAAATAAAAATAAAAAAGGTGACCATCCCATATCTGTGCTCAAACAGAAAACTGGTCCCAATTCCCAGGCAAAAGTTGCTGACATCCTCTAGCCACCATTAATCACAACATTTGAATTTATATATTTTGGTTTTAAGTATTTAACTGAGATATCTAAGTTAAGCTCATAGGTTTACATAGGATAGAATCGTAGTGGTCCAAAAAGGCCCATCTTTTCCCATTGGCAATAGGCTAGCTGCTACACTCTAATGCAACAAATAGCTAATATTAAATTGGATAAATCTTTGTAGACACTTGTGAGCATCAGGCTCACAGTGCATGCAGAAGGAAAAGCATGGTTATCTTTAATGCATCTGGAAGACATATATTCCCTATGAGAAACAACCGTGGAAAGCTGTAATGTTGAAAGAATGGCTGATAATGGGAAGTGAATTTAGAACCCAGATTGCAGACAGTATAGACTATATGAGAATAGTTCAGCTGCAACTGAGTTAAACTGTGGGCACTAAGTACTACAAAGATGAAAATAAAGGAAAAATTTTCGAAAAAAAAATAGCAAACACTCTAGTTGAAGAAATAACTTCATTAACAAGTAACAGAAAAATACTTTGTCATCTTTTATGTATGTTAACCAGAAATGAAATAGTACTGAACAATAGCAGCACTCTAATGTTCGCAAATACATTTACAGGAGGTCATTCCTGCTGTGAACCCATTGCACATGCCATTTTTTTGTGCTTTTCATCATACATAATAGAAAACATATAGGCAACAGTCAATTACAAATCTTGTTTGGAAAGCGTGTTACTTAAAAGCATCAGAAGACACGTGGGGCTGTCTCTAAAGCAGACTTCATAGTTGGCAACTTTTTTTGCTGCATTCATTAAATGGACTTTAAAAGGATTTTAACTCTATTTGACTTATTTTGACTAACATCTTGTTACTGAGAATAGTATGTCTACGGCTAGTAAGTTTTAAAGAGTATTATTTAGGGAAGAGAAAAAAAATGCCCAGCAACAACACTGAAGTTTAGGACTTAATGAACTAACTGAAACTGTATAATAGATTACTTTCAACCACTTGATTGCTAAAATTTTCTCACTTCTTACCTTGAGACCTCCATTATGATAGCAGTATATGACTGCATTCAAAAGAGGTGTTTTTTCCTCAGATTTTACAATTCATACACTACAGAAGAAATGCCATGGTTAAAAAAAAAAAAAAAAAAGGGAGGGGGAAATGCAGGTCAGTGTGAATGAAATTTTTGATTATTATGCACACATTTATGCCTATGCCCTACATAACTTACACATTGTCTGAGCTTAGGAAAAGATAATTCCCTGTTCTGAGTAATGAGATCCAACAGTAAATAAATATGTTAAAAACAGCTGATCTCAGAGTCATTGACGTATGCATGCAAACTTTCACACATCAGATTTAGGCATAGGATCAACTTGCTTAAAATGTGTATAACAGATATGGGAAATCTAAATGCATGTAGATAATGGTTTTCTATATATTTTTATTTGATAATGAAAGCTAGATATGAAAATTAATAAAATGCTAAGGCTCAGCAATATCACTAATTCATTTAGAAGTTCTCAGAAGTATATTTTAAGTTCATCTGCTTATACAAGAGAGGAGGAAGAACTGTTTGTCATAAAATAAAATGGGTAAATATGATAGGTTGAACTATCATTTACTCAGTTTTTATCCAGGTTTATTAGGCTGAGTCCAAATACTTTGTGTTATCACATGTACAATGTATGATGTAAGGGTCAAACCAAGCCTAATGATAATATATTGATGAGACATATAGAAAATACCTTTTACGGTGTTCACCTACAGTGAAAGATGGTATGCTAAGACTATCTAATTTCTCTTTTTCTTCTGGGTTTTATTTTGGTCACTGTGGTTGTATAAGAAGAGTAAAAAGCTGAAACAGTTGGAATGAATCTTTATTTGCTGAGAATAAAGAGATCCTTAAGATAAAATATAGAGCATATTTAGAAAACAGTTGAAATGTAAAATGAAAAATTGACTAAAAATTTTCTGATTTTAACTATATCACTTTTTATGTTCTTGAAAAGAACTTGTTCAGAATGTTTTAAGAATTCCTTATAAATTTGTCAGTATATCTTTGAAAACATAAGAACCTGAATAAAAAATATATTTTGTCACATTTTTTTCTAAAAAAAAGAAAAAAAAGAAATTTTCATTTGAAAAAGCAGAACTTATATCCTATTTTCAATCACTAACATTTAAGACAAATATTAATTAAATGCTACTGATCTTAAAAGTTTGCTGCAATCTGCAGTAGATGAATATTTACTAACAAATGATTGGTCTTTGACATGCTAAAACCCATTTTTATCATTTATCTGATTTGCTTAGAAAAAGGCCTAGGGTTTGAGTTAATTCCTAATAGCTCACAGAAAAGTCATCTATTCCTTTCTTTAAAAATGAAATTAGTTTTCTGTCTTTTTTTTGAGAAATTTACTTAAATTAAATGTCATTTAAAACACATTTACATTAAAATTCTGTGTTTTCTGTAAAATTACTGAGAATTACAACCC
>VZSV01000241.1:656619-686324 GCA_013398735.1 Nothocercus julius | reverse complement strand
AGGGAACTGTGGAGGAGCAGAGTCTGGGCCTACCAACCATCCTGGAAGTGGCAACTGTGTATCACCCCAAGCAAGGTCCTGGAATGCCAAAACTGCTGTTAGGCCCTAGTTTTTCTCCAAGTTTTCCCTTTTAAGGCAATTCTTCCACAGTAGGTTTCCTCTATGTTATCTCATATAAACTGCACTGAGAACACACTGGATGGAGAATATATAAAATTGCATTGTTCGCTTTTGCTGATGGAGCATTACATAATTTTCCAAAGCAGACTATTTAAGAGAACATCTACAGTTTGTAAGTGTAAATTTAGGCACATAAACATGTACTTTATTTTTTTCCTCAGAAAAGTCATTTCAAAAACTGCCTTTTCTAATAAGGAAATTGTGAACTCTATTAATAGTCTCATTTATGAAATAAACCATTCTAATATCCATAACATATTTTCACAATATAAATGACAAATCAGAGATGTACATTCAGGTGTATTTGTAAAGTCCACAGCAAGTGTTATCTTCAAGTAGCTCATGGCAATCAAATATTATTTAAAGAATAATAAATAAGACAAAATAACATGTCAAGTATTCCAAGGTCATGAAAAATAAAATTACAGTACAAAGTCACTGACGGAGAAAATCACTACTGCAATCACACTGCAATTGTACAGTTCAAGACTCAATATATGAACAATGAAATTTTAGGAGATTAATGAAACTCTAATAATAATTGTAAGCTAATATTTTTGTCTTCTTCAGATTTGACTTTGTTAGGGTGCTGTTGAGAGGCCAAAGAAATAAAATTAACCAGTGACTAAAAGCCATGTTATATTACTGTATCAGAAAACATCTGTCATGATGTCTACATCCGTATCACTTAGTCAGAATGAAATCATCAGCATGCAAAATACAGAGAAAAAAAAAAAAAAACATTCCTTTATTTTCTTTTCTTCATGACATTTTGAGTGTTATTAACAGGGTTTAAATTTACGCAACTGACTTGGGAATTTCCAGTCAAATCAGAATACTTCAAAAAGACTTCTCTGAATTATTCAAAGAATCTTTTTCTCTCTCTTACTCTCTCCCTCTCATCGCTCTTTTTATCCCTTTCTTTTTCTTTCTCTCTCCCACTCCCTGCCTGGATATTGTATTATCTGATCAATATGTATAAGTACCTGAGGGATGAATGTAGGGACGATGGGGCCAAACCCTTCTCAGTGGTGGCCAGTGACAGGACAAGGGGTAATGGGTACAAGTTAAAACGCAGGAAGTTCTGGCTCCATGTGAGGAAGACCTTCTTTCCTGTGAGGGTGACAGAGCCCTGGCACAGGCTGCTCAGAGAGGTTGTGGAGTCTCCTTCTCTGGAGATCTTCCCAACCCGCCTGGATGCCACGCTGTGCCATGTGCTCTAGGTGTCCCTGCTTGAGCAGGGGGTTTGGACCAGATGATCTCTGGAGGTTCCTTCCAATGTGAACCATTCTGTGATTGTGTGATTCTGTAGGGCACCAAGGAGACTTTTAAGTAACTCTAATGTCTTTGGAAATTGTGAATATTATCCTTTTCATGAAAATTCAGAATACATGTGTTTAGATTATTTGCTGAACGTACTGCAAGCTACTGCACAAGGCACAAATGTATGGTGCATGCAAATATAAGAGACAACTACCCCTGATTAGCATGACATAAACAGGAAAAACTTAGCTCTCTTTCCATCAGAAAGTACTTTCTTGGTGAATTATGAGACTGCATGTTTATGTTAATAGTTGGACCAAAATCAAAAAAAATGTTAATGATTCATTTTTGTTCCAAATCCCTGAAGTTTAAGATAGGGCAAAATTCATTACTTACGAGATTCTAATTTTTACCTTTCTTTCAAGTGTGTAAACTAATATCCATGAAGAAGAATTTGTAAATGAGTTCATCAGAATTCAAGAGACCTATTATGTGAGAAACCACACAATGATTTTTGAAGTCATAAAAGCCCTTAAATGTACTGTAAATATATTTTAAATACTGTCTGATAGATCTTGCAGACTTTTGGCAGGCAAAATTCTCCTTGATGCCAATGGGAGTTTTGCCATAATCAGAATTTGAAAGAAAAGGTCTTCTGTAAACACTCTAGTAGTTTAGCACATTACATTTATTATCTCCATGAGAACTATATTCTTAATAAACCTAATAATAGTGAATACATTTGTTCCTGACTTACTCCTTTGAGAAGACGGAGGCAGATATAAAACCATACCTAAGTCTTATTTAAATTCATAAATAAGCATCTGAGTATCTTCTTTACCCCTTGATAATTCATTACTTGTCCCATGACCACATACCCGTCTGTGAGGATAGCTATGCTTCATTCTGTATGGTTGTATACACTTTTACGAATTGGGAATGAATTGGGAACATTCATTAATTTACCTTAGATCATTTGACTTGTTAATGTAGTGAACTCTTGCTTTACTTTCAATTAGGATAATTCAACTTCCATCATGTTTCTAGCAAGCCCTGCCCAGGACATAAAAGACCTTTCCAATGACTGTTTTTTTTTCCCATGTAAAAACTTTCCTTGTGGTAAGCATATTAAAACCCATAAGACTACCCTTGCAAATATATCTTAATATGTCATTCCCTGTATCCTGCCTCTAAGTGAAAATCATTTAAGTGAAAATGATTTGTTTTCATTTTTACAATTTTTTCATTTTTACAATTTTTTTTGTTTGTTTTTGTGCATGAAAAGGAATGTGTTTCATTTAGCTTTTAACTGTAACTAGTAGTTGAATTAGGGAGGAAAAAAAAAAAAAAAAGAGAGAGAACAGCAGAAATAGAAGCATAACATTAAGGACCAAACCAAAAGAAGACCATAATAAAAAAAACACAAGTTACCATATATTGTCTATACTCCTGGTTGGGATTTTGTTTTAAAGTCAGATTATATGTTTTAATAATGATTTTATTATTCAGCAATAACACAAATATGCTTGTTAAGTGTGCTGAATTGCTGAATTAACAGACATCAAACTGGGTAAATAGCTTGCTAATCACACAGCAATCTCTCTTTGCCTCATTTCCTAGTAACTTCAATATTATCATACAGAATCCTTCACAAAACCTCGTCCTCCAGTTCTGTGTAGCTGCTGTGAAATGAGCCACTTACCTTCAAAAATAACTGCTGAAGGTTGTTAAAAGGCACTTTGTTTAGTCAACAATGTCCTATGTGCTGTAATAAAGTGGCAATGTTGTCATTCCTATTCAGCCTTTACAAGATGTAGAGACTTAGCTTTTTGAGCTGTGTTCTGGTCAGCCCTATAACTCACTGAGATTGACTGGACCAGATCAGTTCTTATAAAGCAAATTCCAAAAGAAAATGTACATAAACCTGATCTTTTGTAAGCTTTTCTGTTATGCTGGTACCAAACACATATTCCACCGTACTTCTGAAAGATTTCTGGTAGAGGAATTATTTTTTTCTGCATAATAGGTCAGAGAAAAGGCAAAAACTAAACCAAAATAGTTCCTTGTAAGAATTAAGGACATCCATTATATGGAATCAATTTCTACTTGTATTTTAAAATGGAAAGCTTGTACTATCTTTTCTTCAATTAGAGATTAGAATAAGGTCATTCTGCATAATAAGTTGCTACATTTGTTCTTGTATTATGAATGAAAATTACATTACATATGCCTATTTCTATACATACAGGGCATTCCAACATTCTCTATACAAAAACAGCATTAATTTGGTCTGGAATTTAGAATGTGTACTAAAAAAAAAAAAAAAAAATCCAAGTTGTCTGAATCTCCAGAAGTCCTTATCAGTCTTACTAGTTGCTTCTACTGATCCAAATCTTTTTGGTAGGAGATATCAAGAACCAAACATAGACTGAATTTTTTTTTCAATAAATTTTGCAATTGAACTATGAAAGGGGCCTTTAATATCTTGGAATAAAAAAATGGTAAGACAATTATAGATGAAATCAAAGGCAATCCAGCATCAGTAGCAACATAGTCCAATAAAGCAGTTTTGTATGACCTCAAAAAGTAAATGGCAGTCTGTGTAAAGAATCTTTCAGAATTACTAAAGGACTTTGCTGATGACTGTATTTACAAGGATTTTCCATGAGGGTTCAACATCCATAGATATTTATGCTCAATGAAAACATAATAACCAGCATGTTTTGTAAGCTACTTCTTGTCTGTGGAGTTCAGGAAAGTGAGTTTGCACAGCTTTTTCTGGAACACACCTAAGTAATTCTTGCTGTTGTGCTAATGTTACTACAAAATCTCTGAACTGTCATTTCTTCTTGATACACCTATGTAAGAGGCTGTCTTACACACTTATTCCCCTACTACTCCCAGGAACACTGTTTGAGGTACTTACTCCCTTGCAGCTCCCAGGAACGTATGAAGTTATGAAGTTTTCCAATTTTCTGGCTCAGAGTAATGATTTTGGAACTTATTTATTCTGTAGTCCAGAGCTTTGATCCTGGAACTCTGCAATTAATTCTATTACTTATAAACTATATTTATGTATTTATCTCAATGGTAGCAAATAGGATTTGGTACTGTATTTATAAATATTTCTGCAGTTCTGGAAGGAATCACTTTAATGGATTTTTAATTTGTTTTTTATGACTATTCCCAAGAAACCTGAAACTAAAACACAAGAAGCCAAAACAGACACACTTCAGAAGCAGTTCAATTCCTAGCCACAGGAAAGAGATTTTTATCCATACAAAGCACATGAACCAGTATGGATACTAAAAATAATTATTTAAATTAATGTTAGCATTCAAATTCTGTTTGTCTAAATCACTGTGGTACCTGATCTTTGAATATGTATTAAGCCTATATAGACACACATACACAGACATCTATATTTACAAATTTGTTTGTATGCATGTGTTCAAGGCTGTTTGTGCTTGTAACAATGCATATTGTTATTTTTATTTATAGGTCAGACTCCATACACCCACACATAAATAAATGCATAGATAAATATTGTTACAGTTTGTTGAAAACTGGTAACCTGCCTTTTGCAAAGACACAGTTAGAGAGATTTACCACGGAAGTATATTATGCCTAATTTCTTTAGATTACCATTCAAAACTAGAAAAACTGCCAAACAAGCTTGAAAGATACTGTCTCAGCAAGATAATTTTCTGATAGTGTACGATTAGTTGTCAGCAGTAACTATTAAAGTACTTGCTGTTAATGGAAAGTGTGCTTTTGTTTGAAATTTGTGTCATCAAGTAGCATTATAAAATAAGTTTATCGTCTAAGTATTATTATACTCATAGAAGCTATCAGTCAGATTGAAAACCCCAGGAAGACCTTAGGTCATGAGAGTTCGTCCTTAGGATGGATAAAAGCAGCTGGACAAAATATGCTCAGGAAAACAAGAGCTGCTGCATGACGGAAGCCAAACTAGAGATTACATTGGCTAGTAGCCAGACGTACCTCTCTGTGCTCACATCTATGAAGGGATCTTATGTAGAAATTGACTTTAAGAACTCTGTTATCTGATAGAATATTAATTATTGAATATATTACTAAAATCCCTACAAATCCAATGTCTATATTATATGATACTAATTTTTGAGCACTTAAAAGATTTACCAAATGATTCTATGATTAAAAAGATGGAGAGTGTGCATTAAGCATGCTCTGTTTTCTTCATTGAACTCAAAATACAAGTAAGGAGAGTACCACACTGATGATCCTAGTTGTAGCTTTCAAACAGCAAATTGACACCAGGTTTGAGGTTTTCATATACTTACAAGCAGCAAAAAGTTCATCACTGGTGACTAAGTGGCACTTGAATGAAAAAGGTAAAGACCATAAGGATGCAGTGATGGTGGGTTTTAAAGACAGATCCATTTGTCTGTGTGTATGCTTATTTCCTAAGGAGCAGAGTGATTTGTGGACTAAGTTCCTCTCTCAACAACACTGACTTTTTAGTCTATGCATTTGATTTCACTTTGTGCAAAAAATCAGGGCTTGGAAAGTCAATTCTGGATTAGTATACAAAAGTATGTGACATGGGCTTAGACAGGGAGGAGGCTGGAGGTTGCTTTTTTTTTTTTTTTTTCTTTTGCTATATGAATGTTACATATACAGGCAATGCCAATTAGGATGTTCATAATGCACTTATTGTATCAAACCCAGTAAGAACAAATACCCAAGGTTTATTAATTTTTGGATTTTAAGGAGCTGGATAGGTAGTTTCTTCAGCTTGATTTCTGGGCATTCTAAGATGAAAGAAGGACTTTCCTAATGAGTTTATATGTCTCCAGGCTTAGTGGCAGATGAGGTAGGATCTTCTCTTTTAATCAGAATTTGGGAGTTAGGAAGGTAGACCTAGGCTGAGAGATATATCTGACACCCTCATTCACAATGAGTACTCTCCAATCTACCTTTCAAATACTTTTAAAAGATAGCTGATACTCTTTTATAGGCCTACACTCTGGCTCTTTTTCTCTGAAGAACTTAAATACACCGGTTGGAATCCCCCTAAGAGAGCAGTCTGGGGTAGACATCTTAAGACTAATGTGTTTCCCAGACCTATCTTGTGTTGTGGAAGAATCCTGGACAATCATAACTCTGGCTAAGCCATATATCAATTGCCTCTCCCATTCAGCTTCTCTCTGAGAAATTAACTCTTTCCAGTCACAAATTGAATCAGAACAGAACCACTTTTGATTATAGAACAATAAAATTATTAAATAGAAAACATTTCTAGATTTTATTATTAAAGTTCTAATATATACATTTCAAGAGATAATCAGTCCATTTTAATGACATCTACAGTAACAACTACAGATGCTCTTTTTGTTTGTTTGTTTGTTTCTTAAAAAGTTATTCCACAAATTTAAAGAGCAACCAGTGGCTGAATCTAGGCTGAGCAAGATGAAAGATGTTGCAATGTGTCTGGAAATATTAGTCTTTGATTTTCCAAATTCAAGACCATTGCATCTTTTTCCATCATCAGGAAGTTAAATCTGCGTGAAAATCAAATCGTGCTATGACCTCCAGTCTTCAATCTAAAACAGATCTGTGCTATGGATGGGACAAGTGCCTATACTGGAGAATGTGAAATACACCTGTTTAGAACTAATTCTTTCAAGTAAATTATGCTTATGAATAAGAAGGATAATTTCTTCTGGAGGATGAAGGAAAGACTTAGATGCCTGACTTGGGTAACTGGGAAATACAAGACACCTGATTAGGGAAGACAGATATTACCTAGGATGACCAGTGATTTTCTGGAGCAGAAGTTGGAGGTCAAGTATTATATGTGAGGAAACCTTTCCTTAAGTGTCTAAATCATGATATTATTTGGAAATGGTTGCTCCGGTTGCTCAGTAATTATTCCATAATGCTTTGTGTAGAAAATCCCTAAACTAAAATATTTTTTAATTTCACTAAATGAAAAATTAACAAATATCACAATGATAAAAAAATTTGTACTCACATTCTGAAAATCCTGCTATTCTGTGTCTTGATGGAATTATGAAAATAGCTTAGAAATATTACTTGCAAGTATCTAAATTGTAGGTAGATACTAACAATTATAAGGAGAACTCATGCGGCTGTTCTAGCATTCCTAATTATTGACATTAGTGCTCTTTTAGCTGGATTTAATGGATCATACCCACCAATGAACTTTGCAGATACTAAAACAAAAAAGCAAATAAACAACAACAAAAAAAATAAAAAAATATATTTTTGGTCATGCTCATTATGTTTTTTGTACAACATATCAGCTACAGTGTCCTAACCTCTACATAGCACTGCCTACTTGAAATTTATATTATTGCTGAAAAAAAAAAAATGAACAAGTTTTTTGAAAAAATCTTTAAGTCACAACAGGGTTTTTTTCTTTTTTTTCTTCAAAGTAAAGCTACTTCTATTTCCAAAGATAAAGCTTTTACTACTAACAACGTAAAATACACCTGCTACTTTGTAATCTTAAATATTTTATCACTATTTCTCAGAGAAAAGGAAATGGAAGTTAGTTTTGAATCATCTGTGTTGCACATGCTGGATACCTATATACCAGGAAATGAGAATCATCTCTGTGACTGAGGCCAAATAGCACTGAACAGACTGTATCCACATAATTTAAGTCACTTATCCTTTAAAAAATGAGTTGTTGCCTACAGTAAATGGCCTTTGGTTCAGGCTAACTTATGAATTATGCTTGTGAATTGCTGGTTGACGTGCTAATTGATTCAAACTAAGATGACAGGAACCGTTCTAACAATTTAACAATATATTACATACATGTATATACACACACACATTGTATATATTATATGCACTGATGTAAGATACTTTACATTTAACTTTACTACCAAGTCAAGGCATACTGTGGAACATTACAGCATCTTGAAACAATCTTTTATACAATTTATATGTATAAATATGCACACCATTTTTATGATGTGTCTCTCCATATATAAATATACACATATGTATAAAAGGCTTTTGGAATGCAGAGAAAGCTCACGTCTACTGGCTGAGAAAGACTGAAAAAAAGAAGAATTGAAAACTAAATCTACATCTAGACTACTTTATCCTTGAAAGACAAGTTCTTTCCTCCAATCTTAGTTTCAGTTCAACTTTAAGTGACTTCTTGAGTTACCAGTTTCTCTACATAGTGCCTTTATTCCATAGGGATATTCCATGGTGCTTTAATGCATCTCTCCTTTCTTATTAGAACTTTTATTAGAACATACTGTCTCCTCTCTTTTTTCAAGGTGTTTTGGGCATGATTTTCATCAAATGTATCTTTAGATACTTAGATATTGAAGATATCGAAGTTCATTAAAATGAACTATCAATTACAATGAAGCCTAAGGGCTTCCACTATAGTCAAGTACAAGAAATGGTCATTCTCAACCATTATATCTTTGAAGTTTAATTCAGATGCCTACATTATTATGAAAAGCTTAGAAAGCATTTCCTTCCCCCTCTTAACTGCAGAGTGAAACCTGGATATGTAATTCCGATGTGGGCAGCTGAAACTCAATTTAGTTGCCTGCAGATAACTAGAGTGTTGTCTGAGGTGTCTGTCCTCCAAATGCCACTCCAAACTCCCCTGGCATTTATTCTGTGTCATGTCTGCCAGCCTGGTGTGGGTTTTTTATAGACTTAGAGGACTCTCAGGTGGCACAGGATGTTTTTGTCAATGTAGCCTCATTCTTTATTATCCATTTCTCTCTCTTTCTCTTAGGTTTTAGCTTTCCCCTTAGAATGAATGGGAATTTGGAGCTTGACTCAGACGGTCTCTGAATGTCTTTTGAGGTGCTCTACGTACCTAAGACATCTGTAATGTGTTGGCATTTATGACCTAGAAACTATGAGAAAAGGGAGATCTTGAATAGGCACCCTGAAGCTCTCTGGGCTGTACTAGCTCATGTCAAAGAGCACTTGATATTTACACATGCACAACTGAATCAAGCCTTCAGTTAATATGGTGAAAGGATCAACCCAATTTCTACTTTAACAAACATGTATTTGTAATCAGATGAAATGCGCTTTGAACTCCATATATTGCTTTGCCTAGAGGCTTGTGTGGCACAGATGAACAGGTGCTTTCCCCTCCATCTCTGGGTGTTACTCTAGTAGGCTGAAGGTCTCCTGTCCCATATCTACATGCAATTTCTATATGTGTCGAGTTAAACACCTATATTTCTGAATCAAACCCTAGATCTCTGAGTCAGCAGTTGAACTCAACATGAGGCCTGCCTATTTGGACAGAAGCCTAGACAGAATCTTAGATGTAAAACTGTGACTGACACTCAGAGCAGGCAGGTTGAAATTCTCCTGAAGTTTAGAGATAAATATTGTGTCGGTCACCACATGTGTTGAAATGTAAATGTTTGCTGCGTCCATCATGTGTATACTGCCTGCATCACCTTGCATGCTAAAACTCTTTCATGTCTCAACAGGCTCTGTTGTTCTGAGGAAGGAACAATTTCTGTATCCTCTGAAGATTATTAGAATATGTAAGGCTAAAAGTTTACCAGTAAAAACAGAACAAATAGACAATCTCCCTGCTGAGACACAGTTTTTTTTTCCCAAAACATAGAACACAACAATCAGTGAATGTAGAAACACGTATTATAAGCTATGATCAAATAACTACTAGTGCTATGAAAACTATAAAATCCTGTAATTGAGTATTTTGAAAACAACCATCTTTAACACAATATTAAAAACTAAATCAATTTGAATCTTCATATATGAGACTGTTTCACATTTAACTCTTGAAATATTTTTTGTGTGATATGTTCTTGTGGCTCTAGTACCAGGTGAAAAATATTTCATTTTTCAAAAACAAAATCAAACTTAGTTACTTCTAATAATTGCATCATAAACAAGTCCTTCCTTAGCTAGTGTCTTCTTTTGTGCTGTAGCTGAAAAGAGTCACAATATTATTGCAGTTGTTTTCCCTCAGGATATTGTTATATTCAAGTGTTCTCACAACATATAGGGAAGGTTTCTTTAGTGCAGTAAATTTTCTTCTAACCATCTTAATGTTCATTGTTGCCTTCTTGCTGATGGGAACCAATAGATAGTTAAAATTCCAAGGAAATCAGCAATTCCACCAAAGTACAGACCTAGGTAATAACTCTGGTCAGAAGGCAACCCAAAAATCAAGAAATGAGACACTGGATGGAAATTAGAAATAGGTAGATTAAACACTGGATTAAAATTAGGTAGACGGATGTGGCAAAATGAAGAAGAGGAAAAGCTAAGGATTAGGAAATTAGAAACTAGGTTAAGGTGTTGAGATGCTTGGGCAGGGCTTCAGCCCAACATCACATTGAACAGCAAGGAGCAACTGACAGAACATATGCCTGATACTGGGAGGAAACTGTGAAGAATCACAAGCTATAGGAAAAAATAGTCATTCAAACACGCAGAGATTTATCTTTGAAAGCTCGGTTGTTAGCATGCAATGTAGTATTAAAAGTAAAACAACCTTCTTTGTTTATTTGTTTTTTTATGGAGTAATAGATATTTTATTTTAAAAATAAGACTGACCATACTTTTCTGGACTTTCACACTAACTAGTATTTTCTTAAAAAATTATTATCTTATCATCTTATCAGAACACCTACTTCAGAAATATATACTTTAGTACATAGTGAGAACCAGCTTATGGCATGTTGACTGGATACTGTACAGACCAGCTATCACTGTTAAAATATGTGTTGTTCTCTAAGTAAAGGGAAATAAATCATCTAGAAACAGAAATGTGAACTGGAAGTTTTATAGCTTTATAGTCAAACAGCTTTATTATCAAAAAGATTTCCTGATTATTTTTCAGTCTTTAGAAAAATGCATGCAGATAATTCCACTTTACAAAAACAATAAAATAAAATGCTTTTCTCACTGTTCCATATTCATTTGATTATTACTGGCTTTTAGTAATTCACTAATAGATCATGAAAAAGAGATGATGAAATAAAATGGAAAAATGTGCTTTATTCAAGTTACACAAGTTAAGTACTTTACTTTCACAACTTTTCTAGTTCTTTAAGCATGATATGAAGAAGTCTTGCACAATATATATCACAAAGTCCACAGTTCATCAAGTTAGTCATGATTTGAATTGTTAGATTGATGCCACACAGGTCAATGCCTGGGAGAAAGATGGAATCAGGTAGCTGCTTAGATTGTTACTGGGCTTAATACTTTTGCAGTGGGGCCAGAATCCTCCCTTTTCTTACATTGCCTTCCCTCACTACAATCTCTCCAGGAAATAATAATAATAATAATAATCATCATCATCTTCTCTTGCTCAATAACAGATTCTATCAATGCAATCACGCTCTGCTCCCCATAAATAGTGCTTTAAAAAAATCCTTCCAGTTTACAATACTATGTCTGTATTTTAATGTGTGCTGTCCCATGTTATACTTAAGAATATATTCTTGAGAATGCTGAGATCAAATTAATTTTATATGTTTGGCTAATTTTCTGAGGTGTAAGGTGAATGGACAAACACAGGTAAAACATACATACATAAAATGTATGTATGTACACAAAATCCCAGGAGTTCATTTTATGGTACCTGGGATGGTGAGAGTAGATTCTTCTCCAGCTTCTGAGGCGAATGAAATTTTCATGACATTGATATGATTATGTATGAGTTCATGTCAGGCAGTATAAAATCCCCCAAATAGTTTTTTTTGTTGTTTTTTTTTTTACTTCCAAGATGTGATGATACATCTGGAAATTACACAAGAGACACTAAAGCTGAAGTGAGAAGACACTTCTCAAGAAAACAACTTAATTACACATCAAAACTAATTAAGACACACCTGTCGACATTTTCTCTCTCTCTCTCTTCCTTTATTTATTTTATTTTATTTTATTTTATTTTTAAGAAATTTGATCTAACCGACCTACTGAACTGTGGTGGTTTTCTGTAACAATACTACATTTCCCAGCTGAAAAATAAGGAACAAAGAGTTCAGGACATGCTAAAATCAGCTTAGGTCCGAGAGTTACTTTCAAGTGAACATTCTGTAGCTCAGTTACGCAGACTTTCAGTTATAGAGTGATTTGTTTTGTTTGTTTGTTTTTTAATTTCCTGTTCAAAAAAGATCTATCTTCTAGTAAAGTTCTGCTTGAATCATTTTTACAGTTGTTCAGAATCATGAATCAAGATTGTTCATTATTGCTACCTCCTTTGAAGTATTTTGACCACATCACAAAAATTCCAGTACCGCACACAGTGATAGGTGAGTCTGAATATAAGTCCTCTTCAGACAACTAAGTAATCAGTTGGAATCTCCTATAATCATGATTAACATGGCTAAGAGGCCAAGAGTGAATGAGGTCTCCAATTCACAAGTTACTGGTTCTTTTGGCCATTTTCCTTCTTTTTTTTGTTAGTACATATTTGGGCTTTTTGGCAGGTCCCTGTGAATTTGCACCATTTCTTCACTTGATAGAGAAATTGTTAATTTTAATTCTGTATCAAAGGAAGGCTGTTAATATGACACAACATACATTCAAAGTGTATCAGGGAATGTCACAGAATCAGGGGAGAAGTCACAGAGCTCTTTTCCTTGGAAGGATACTGAGAGTCAAAATCTGCTATTCATCTATGGAGAAATCAGAGCAAGTTACTAGATGACAATGTGATAAATTAAGTGGTCCCTACTTCCATATCCAACTTCCTGATCCACACTGCTGCTTCTAGAAAGTGGAAGGACCTCTGAGGGACACAACCCCTTATTAATATACCCAAATATTTCTAGAAAGTAAGAGAAATACAGGGAGGTTCTCTTATTCCTTCAAAGGTTCAAATCTTTCTCCAACTTGGAGGAACTTGCAGAAAGTGATAATAAGTGAATTAGACCTCATTTCAGTTGCCTAAAAGAAAGCATCTGAGAGCTATGCCGTAGGACAACTTGTCTGGTCTACAATTACTGCTCCAGAGTGGTCTCCTATGAATCCTGTGGTCATATCTGCCAGCCCATGTAGGTTATTTACATTTTACAGGATATGGCAGCAGCTGTCTAGGCTTAAGTAGTTCAATTCAGCTTCTAGCCAATGTACTGAATGGAGTTGGAGAGCTAGGTAGAGCTGTTTAGTTTATCAGTTTGAAGAGCACATTTCAGGTTCTGCCACCCCTTTATAGACTCCATACGGAACAATAACAGAAGCTGAAAAGACACTGAAAAGATGACATATGAATGATTGAAGTGAGAAAACAAAGTAGAAGTGCAAGACTTTTTGTCCTCTTCTTTTACATCCACGTAGCAAGGTACTTCAATGTGATGATGAGTGTGTAAAGCCTCAGGTAGAATATAGTATAAAATCAGTCTTTTTTTTTTTTTTTTCCTTACATTTGTTAAACACAGATATTCAATAGAATTTATGGTAAATCTCCTCCTGAAACCACCTTTGATGACACTACTTGCACTTGTGCATTATAATGCATGGGTCCAAATCTGTGGTTCTTAACTGAGTGGAACTACCATTGAAAACAATATGATTTCATTTGATTAAGGACTGCAAAATACATCCCCATGTGTGCACTTCTTTGTTCATGGTTAGTCAGACAGTAAGTCATGCAAAAGCTCTTTTTAATTACATTTTCAGATGGTGACATAATTGGTTGCAACAATCAATGTCTTGATGGATTCCTGAAGGTGAGACTTTCCAAATGAGAACACTGCTGCACTTATTTTGAAATCTAAACTCTTAAGAATATTTTTCAGTAGATTATTAGTATTTATTGCTACCTACCTTCAAATGAAAAAAAAATAATGGAAATAATACATTAAGTTGGTTTTGAGTTTGTCAGAATACACCACAGAATACTCTAAACATGAAATTCATTTTCATACAGAAAAAAAAAAAAAAAATGTGTAAAAACAGCTGCCACCGCAGCAATACTAGTATCGCACAAAATGCATGATGAACAAGAGGGCAGGTGATTTTCATGAATGCCTTGTAGAGATCTGTTCACCAGGGGAAGAGAAAAAGAAAATTTGAAGAAAGGTTCTAAGAAGGACCAGAAACGCACAAACATATTGGCATCCTAACTAAGAAAAAGATAAGTGAGGAAAAGCTTCTAGTTTACTTTATGAAACTGCTGCAAAGAAAAACTTGGCTTCATAATCAATCTTTCCTCCTTACAGAGACAACCTTAGCAACCTGAAGTTAGCTAAGCATTTGTATATAAGGGGCCAATAAAATACATTAAATTTTAATAGATTTGACAGACAGTAATTTAAGAAAAGTAAGCAAGAGGCATTGATGTTATCCATCCTTTTGTTTCCAAGCTATTACATAAACTAAAAAAATTATCCACTAGAAGAATCCAGACCATTCTAGGGTACATAATCTTTTCTTTTAAGTTGTTTGCTATATCCAGATTAGAATTTGAGTTTTAGCAAGTTAACTGTTTTAAAACACTGGGATTTTAAGTTAGAAAATTAAACTGGGGGGAGAGGAAAAGATCTGTATTCCTTTTAACCCTTATTCCTCTCATGTTTCTTACAAGCAAAATTCCTACTGAGATGAAAATGAAAACAGCTACCTCACATCCCTGAAGAGTCTGTCTCTGTCATCAGTCTATGTAGCATATTACATGAATGCAGCGTATAAAAACTGATATTAACGCTTTGCTGTATCTTCAGCTTGCTTCTTAAATAAATTTAAAGCTTCTCAAAGTGAACATATTTGGCTGTTCTAGTGGGAAAATATTTGAAAATCCAATAAACAGGAGTTGCATTCATTTCTGAGTAGCAATCAATTTTCTGATGTGTAAATTATTTACTGCACTTAAGGACTTGTGGATTGTGTTAATAATAACTACATGCTCCAGTTGCATGTCTTTTTTTAATGCACATTTATAGACACAGAGTAATAAAATATGCTTCCAAAAGTATATTTTAGTTCCTCTCCCATGTGGCTACTTAAGGAAAGCCTCATATGAGTAGGATAGTACAGAAAATTATACAAATGCTTTGAAAATGGTATATTCATTACTGATGCAACTTATTTTTCAGCATGCAGCAAGACTTATGCTTGAAAGCAATAAATGCACAGCTGCAGAATAGAATATTCTCTACCTCCCACACCTCCCACACCCCTTATCCAAAATGATGTTGGTAAATTCTGGTAAAGCATACACAGTGTTAAATCTTGGCTGTATTCAGTGAAGTAACTCTCTCTGACCTCCACAGATATATTTTTTCCCCTTTAAACTAAATGGTCATTAATATCTACTTTCTTAGACTATTAAGCAGTGGCTGTGGCTGCAGACTAAATGCTTCACCATTATTTTTCCTCAGGATTTTGCCACTGCTTCTCATTTTTATGTTAATATCTAAAGCAATGAATAACGTTACTGAACTAAATCTTACACTAAATATAATTAAAAGAGGCAGAAGCAGATCTATTATAGCCTACCTTTTGGTAGTTAGGTTCATAACTTGATCTCTCTTCTACATCCTGACATGCAGAAGTGTCAGTAGGCTGTAGTTTATTTCATTTTTGAAAGGAGAAAGTTTAAAGGCAGTGTCCTTAGCTTCACATTATTTGATTCCACATCTAACAGGGTGGATTTGCATGGGAAAATGAACAGCATGGACATATATTAAATTAAGTCATATCTAATAAGCAATTGCAATAAATTTCAATTACAGTAGTTAATAGACTTAAAGAAGGAACAGAGATCCATTCAATAGTTACACAGGTCACCCACCCACATTTTTATATGGAGCATCTATATTAAAAATAGATGGAAATGCTTGAACTTTACTGTGTCACGGTAAATGAACAGTTAATTTGTAGCAAACATACAGCACACATATGAATATATTCACATATTATTATATCTTCTCCCCTGCCCCACTAACCCCCATTAAAAAAAAAAAAAAAATATGGAAAAAGATATAGAATAGATATGTCTGACCAATTGATCTTGCTCTGACTAGGATGAGGCAAAGAACAGGCCTGAAAAACTAGTTGACAAGGAACATGCATGCTAGGCTAGATAAGGGAATCATCTGGCCATTTCACCACACTAGCTTTTCGCTTCTATATTGCCCAAAAGTGAATGACTATTTGTATAGTCCACAGTAATAGGCCACAGAATAAGGTGTCAGCCCAAGTCATAATGGTTGGTGTTGCTAGAACTCCAAGACAAAATTCATCTTTCCTAAAAGTTTACATCATCTCTTCATCTGTATAACACACCTGTTAAAAATAAAAAATAATGATGTTTTATTTCAGATTTTCTATACGTATGAGCCACTTACAAGAGCCAGTTGAAATTTTAATTTTGAGATCTTTCTGATTTTATAAGTAGTTCCATTTTCCAAGCAGAAGCTAGCCTCATTTTTAACACTTTATATGGTACGAAATATATCAGTGTGAGCAAGAAATTTCTGTAAGATCTCCTTTTATGAAGTTAATGGGTCTGAATTTGACCATGTCTCAGAAACGTAGGGCCTGATTCTAATTGAATTTATACTTCTATAGATAGATGATACACAATATCAATGAGTTCAGTGGAATTATCCTAATATAATATTGATAGGTAGAAATGACAAAAAAAAATCAGTCTCTAAGTACCTCAACTACAATTTATAAGACAACGTGTAGGTAAAACTATGTCTCAGACTTTAAATCTCTTTATTGGCCTTTCTCTCCCGTTCTATATCCCACTAGTCAGCGTCATGCAGAATTTTTCTAAAAGTGGAAATGATATGGGACAACTGTTACAGAACAGTTATTTCATGGTGGCTCTATTTTGAGTACCATTATTTTATTCCAAAGGTTTGTCTACATGACAAAAATATTGGGAAACTAATGTTATGACTACAGAAAGATGACAATAAATGATAACTGCTACTACATCCTGCTGAAATGATAACTGCTACTACTGGTGATACATCCTACTTGCAGAGAAGCTTTTCTTTTTTTTTGCATTCCTAACCTCTTTTTTACAGTGAAATTCTAGAATTCTTCTACTAATAAAATACAGCAGAAAACTCATGAAACTCTCTCAAGAGCATTCTTTCATCCTTATCTGTCAGGAGTCTGAAATTTCTGTTAGGTTTGACAGCTACCCGACTGGATGAATCTCTGGCAAGAAGTCATCCGTTATCATAAATCATAAATCTTTATTTTATTGTCACTTGAATGAACATTGCGTAGTTGTAAACACATTTTATTTTTCTTTCTCTGGAAAGGATTAGCAAGCATAAAGGAGACATCGACTGGACTAATGCTGATCCTGTCTTGACCGACACCTTTCACACGGCAGAGAACAAACAAACAAACGAACAAAACCAGTTGCTAAACTTTGGTTATTAGTGGGATCTCAGTTGGCACATGAGACAAATCCATGTGAACCTTTAGGAAGGACCAAGACCCATGTGGCAGTTCAGTGGCGTTCCGCTGATGTACAAGATTCTTCTTTTTTCACACTTTCATGGAGATTAAGTTCCTGATGAAACTTAAATATTTTAAATTTCTTAAATATTAAAAAATATGCTTAAATATTTCTGCTTAAATATTTTGGGTTGTTCCAGAGCACCATATTTCTGCTGGAAAAAAAAAAAAAAAAAAAAGAGGTGGAGAGTGGGAGGTGGAGGGTGGGGAGGGCATTTGTAGGCCCACCAGTAGAAAACTTGATCTTTTTTTTTCTGTTTTCCTGCTTGTCTTTCTGAAATAAATATTTTGGTAGAATGTTGATTATCAGAATCTTTTCCCTCAAAATATTAACTTTTACAAGAAATAGGCTTTCTAATTTAGCCTTTTTGGAGCCCTGTCTTTTCAGGAGTTGTACCTGATGACAAAAAAAATGAATTATTTTTCTTCACTACTTCTTAAACAGTGTATGACTGAATAATCCAAATAATAGTGGTTTCCCTCATGTTTGTTATTTCCACCTTTATTTAAATTCAAATAATATATTCCTTTCATGGCAAAATATACAAATAGACTCTTTCACCTCAAATTTTCTTCCAGGCGGTTTTTGACAGTTCACATTGAGAAGAAATGTAAACAGCTATCTTATATTTATGAAATATAACTGGAGCATAAAGCTGAGGAGGAATGTTAGGTCATACAGTCCAAACATGAAGTGAACCATTAGCATAAGTATTAATAGGCAACTTAAGGCTTATTACTACACTTCTCATTACTCCTGTTAGAAGAATGATCCAGTACCATACTCCACTCTATGAACTTTCTATTTCCAGACTCAATTTATTCACATCCAATTTACATATGTTTTGTTTCAACAGTATCTTTAGTTTATCTGCTTCTTGCAGCCACCTGATACTTTACTCCACTTATGTTTTGTAAGCTATAATGTAAGCAAAAGCTCAGCCTTCATATTTCTAGACAAATTTTCTTCTGCATGATTGAGTATCCATTACTCTATCACCACTCTAATACTTTTTTTCTCCTCATCTGTTATAGTTTGAGCTTCTTCAATATGGATGAACAGAACTGTGTCCAGAATTTCAGATAAGGTCACATCAGGGTATTGAACAAGAAGTACTTGTATTTCTTACTCTTTCCTGAAAAGCACCTTATAATATAATCATCTTGCAGCCAGTTAACACACACTGCTTTTTCTTCTCCACTGTTCTTAAGAGATAAGGTTCCTGCTTGTGCAGAAACGCTTGTTAGTTGTTGTTATCTGTTATTATTATATTTCATATTATATTTTATCTTTTTTTTGTCTTCACATGTAGTATTCATATAATTTTAAGGTCAAGTCAAGAATATGCTTAATCTCAAACAGTGCTAATGATATTATTGGTGCATTTCTTTTTTCTTTTTAATTTTTTTTTCATGGCTAGGGAACCCTTTTTTTTTTTTTTTTTTTCCTTCCTTCCAAGATCTAACATTGCGAGGTGCATAATGTAAATAAGGTGTCTACTTGTCATCTAAAATCACTGAAGTGCCTGAACAATGCGCAAGTAATTTTGACGACACAACACAGAATCTGAGAAACTGTGTTTATAGGACCTGGAAAAAGAGTATGTTTAAGTGTGTGCTGTTAGTGTGTCCTTTACACTGGAATCAAAATAACAGTAAGATTGAGAAGGTTTGAATAGATAATGCCTATAAAATACATATATCATTTATTAAAAAAAAAAATAAAGGAAAAGATTTCCAAATGTCAATTATGCTGAATGTGGAGGCATAACTGGCTACATGTGTTTCGAATTACTAAATACATTACTTACATTACTTAATACAATTACTTAATACAATACTTAAAATACATTTTTTAAAAATAAATGTATATATTTTAAATCCTTTTAAGAAGTTTCAGCTCTTTTTTTTTGGTTGTTCACCTGTTTGTTCAAAGAAACAGAGAATATTAAATCACAGTTTCTGTCTATCTCTGTGTATTTCTGTGTCTATTTGCTATGTATCACTGATAAAAAGATAGAGATATCAAATGTAAGAAGTTCCTACAATAGCCCAATATAACATGATATACAGGCTGCATACAGGCTTTGTAATTTGTTTGTTCCACCAGCAGCTTATTCTGTCAGCATTCCAGCAAGCAGAAGGCAGAGGTTCACACATACGGTACATTTAGTATAACCGTAATTCAGATCTAGTTACAGAATTTAATGACTATTGCTTAACAAGTAAGAAGTCAGAAAAAAAAAAAAAAAAAAAAAGGCATTGCAAGAGGAGAAGGGAAGGGGCCTGGAAGAGTAATATAGCACCCTTCTAAAATCTTATATGAGTATGAACCTAGTTTTATTACAGAACTAGTAATAACAGATGCAGTAATAACAGATACATCCTCCTAGCAGAGGAATAGACTTGGAAGATAGTTTTAAATTAGTTGAACTTTTAGACATATACTCTCTTATTTTCTGTTAAAAGAGAAAATGACTCAATGGTTTTGAATATTATATTTAACTTATTAATAACAAAAGAAATATATCATAAAAGTGAAATACTGAGGAATCTATTGGCAAGATGATCACTCACAAGACATACAGTGTTTAAAATAGCAATCCTTTTACTTGAGGATTTGGAAAACTTAATTTAAGGAATGGAAATCATAATGTAAAGATTGAAATAAAATGCAACAACCTCCACCACATACCGAGTACATAAATGTGGGATCTCATGATGAGAGTAGCATGATGAGCTGGATAGACAGCTGATACAGCAATAAACATTTGTTGTAAAATTCTAATAAATTAATTGCTGCAGTTGGAAAGCTGTCAAAAATGCAATGCATTATAGGAGGAAAGCCAAACATAAAAGAAAAGATGATGATGAACATAAAGACATTCAATAAACCAAGGTAAATGAGCATTTTCTGGCTAAGATTCATGAGCACATATGTATATATGTTCACAAATGTACTAGCAAATATTTATTTGCTCTCAGCCTTGGCTTTGCTCAAGGAAATTTCATGAGTGCTCTACTGTTAAAGTTCACAGATTTATGAATTTTAAAGCTAATAGTGCCTATTAAATAATCACATCTGCCTATGGGTAAGCAAAAACAGAATTATACCTCATTACTCTGATCTTAAATGCAGCAAGAAGGATATCAATAAAAATATGTTAAAAGAGTGAGGACATGGCCTTTTTGTACCTAAACCTAGAGTATGTCCAAACGCAATTAGCCAGTCTTGGTGTCCCATTGATGATCTCTTCCCACTGGCTGCTCTTGGACTCTTTCCACAGCTGTGTCAGGGACATGATGGGCTGAGGAACATGATGGGTTCAGAAGTGGGAAAAAAAATGTGTGTGTAGAAATGAAACATCTAATGACAATGCCCCTGTGTCTTCTTCGCAGTTGCTTCTTTTAACCACAGCTCCCCTGAGTTGCTTCACTGAGGGAGCAGGAAAGGAAAAAGTGTATAAATATGAAAAGAAGGAGAGAAAAGAGCTCTTCAGCAACTTGTTTGAGTCCAAAGAATAGATCTAATAATCATGAAGGAGATCATTCAGATAAAGTTGCCTTATGGTTGACTGCCCCAGTATTTGTGCTGTACAGAGTGACAAAGCAAATCAGACAATAACTGCAGATAAATGTGGTGCAGTAGAAAGACAAATATTATTTATCATGATACTGAGAGACAAATGCAGGTAGAGGATCCCATTATGAGAGCTTATCTCTCCGTAGGGGGCACTGTAATCTATTCACCAGATTCTAGGACAAAACAAGTTTCAGTGAGAGAATGATGAATTGAACAGCTTGTGTGGAGGAAGAAAGACTTTTGGAGGTTTTGCTGCCTTGAAACTTACTTTTTCATGCTTGAAGACTGAACAGATTGAAAAAAATCCCACACTGTGTTTTGGACATGCTTACTGATCACATTAGGGAATGAAAAGAAAGTGAATGGGGATTCCAGTCAGATCCTTTACTGAGGTGAATGGACCTTCACCGAGGAAAGCCAAACACAAAAGCATGAGATGCACCTTGTTTTTTTCTGCCATTCACGTTAGACTTCTTTTTAAAATTAGCCTTGATGTTTTCCTCTATAGCCAAAGAAGAGATGCAGACAAGATCTGGAGCGCAATTCCTGCATCCTAATATAGGTGCTGACAGATAGATAGCTCTCTGGAAGTATCTGTCTCTTTTCAGTGAATGTGAAAGCAACTATGCAATTTGTTTGGATTAAATACCTTTTTTGTTTTTTTCATTTGTTCATGTTTTCTCTTTTCTCTTCTCTTCTCTTCTCTTCTCTTCTCTTCTCTTCTCTTCTCTTCTCTTCTCTTCTCTTCTTTTTTCTTTTTTCTTTTTTCTTTCTTTTTTTAATGTCCCCTAAAGGGGACATTAATCCTTCTCTTAGATTCTTGCTATTTTTTCCGTATGAAGTTATGAAAGTTATGAAATATAGTTCTAATACATATTTTCTGCAAATAGATCCTAATACCATATTCATTAATACAAAGGAACTAAACACTGAAAAACATACGAACTTTTATTATGCAAATGCCAGTGATAACAGAACAAGAATTTCCAAGTACTTTAAAGTCACAGAAGTCTTATTTTATGTCTGTAGCCACTGCACATTAGTGTATGAGGACCTACAGTCTGTCGCTTTTATACTTGCTGGATGGCTCTAGCCTTTATCATGTACATGTAAAAAAAAAAAATGCTTAGAACAAGAACATACTTGAATAGGAATCGTTTCATGTCTACTATTCTTCCATGTTTCTACAATTTTGTGGCTAAGCCTGGAGACAGACAGAGGGCAGTCACATACACACAGTGACTCACATACTTCTGGAACCACAAGAAAATAAAGAAGGTAACAGTTCAGGAGCATCCTTAATTATCAGCTTTGTTCAGGAATGCTAGTGGCAAATAACACGCCATTTAGCAGCGTGGAGATGGGTCAGAATCATGAAGCTCATTGTAGTACTGAGGGTCAGTGGCAGACATGATGAGATAGTTCTCAGTCAATCAGTGCCACTCTAAGGCAAGGGTCCGTTGGACCCCGGCTCCAAATTTTGATTTGGAAAGGTCTCAGAGGCCATTAATGATGGCATTTTGCAGGCATCTTGTATTTTTACAGAAGCTGGCATCCAGAAAGGTGACTTCTCAGGTGCATCTACTCAACACATTGCATTTAGCATGCAGGTATGGGACAATTCTAATAAGGTAACAACATCCCCCAAGATTTATTTATTGTACACATAATAAATGGGTACTCAAATCAAGTAGTTTTCCTGACCAGATCAGGACAGGCTGCCAGTCTGGACTGCCAAATCCCTCCTACATGCTTCAGACAATGTTCATATAAACATATGCACATACTCACGTATGTAGAGTTTCAGTGTATGTATGAGCTTGTGAAAGAAAAGCTGACTTACTCTGTCCATAACGTCACTTGTTTTTCTCCTGTTTGCTGAGGCTTCTCACCCAGCTGACATGAAGGGATGAGAAGATGGGGAACTCACCTTGCTATTGTTTCCATCTAGAATAAATCCCTTCCTCTCAGTGCTATGAAATTAGCAACTACTGAAATCTTGAGCTGCTTCTCTCTCTCTCTCTGTCTCTCTTTTTCTGTGAACTAAGCTTTTTATTTTTGCTTTTAAATGCTTTTGTTTTTACATATTTTCTTATCCTTGATGTTAGTGCAGAGCACCACTGCCAGGCTAGCTTTCACCCTGTTTAGTTTTTGAGAGAATTATTTCCTCTTGCATTTGCTATGGATGTTAACCCCATTTCTCTTTACAACCCTTCTGGGGCACATACCAGTTTTGTTTTGCTCTCTTACCTAGCAGATGTTTTATACTCTCTTTTGCCTTTCAGTAATGTCACAATCACTATCAACTTCTAAATGTATAAGTCCACCAGGGACATAGTTCAGGCTGTCAACAGAGCGTATTCATCCTGAGCCCAGTGGTGTTACTTTTACTCAGTTAAATCCTGATTTCACAGGCAGATTGCCTGGATTTTCAGAGGCTTTGAGTGGATGAACCAGTCTGCCCATATAGAAGATTTTGAATCTTTCTCACGGAGGTGAAGGAAATAAGTGACTGCATTTTAAATGCATGGAAATTATCTACCATTTAGGTGCAATTTTGTTTTTTCTTTTAACTTTTTAAATCCTTTTGCCCTTGTCTGCTCACTGCCATAGTAGCATAAACTCTTGAAGACTGATCAAGCTGAGCTAAAGATCTTTGGTGATTAAAATGTTGCTTCTTCAGATTCTTTTCATATTTAAAATGTAAAGTGGAGATAGTGATTTGTGATCAAATTTAAAGTGTTTCTAATAGGGATTAAATTTAGATTTCATTAGGCAGTTTTTGTATACACCCTAAACAGTAAATGGTTGCTACAAACATATTAATTGAGTTTTAATTATAAGATAGATGTTTACATGATATGACTGCTAAGCCTTCTTGAAATTGTTTCCAATAATGAAGTAGTATTCTAAAACATATTTATGAATATTTTAACCGAATAACCAAACATATAAGATGAAGCACAAAATTATAATAAAATCAATCTAAAAAACCACAATTAGATACAAATTAAGCAGTCAAACACTTTACATAACCTTGTAATAATTAATTTTTCACTTGAGTCCATCTTCTGGTGTATAATCAAATCAACATATATTAACTATCGCAGCTATGATACGTGCATCATTCAAAGCTGAGTAACTATTAGCATCAGACAGTTAGATAATGCTCATTCATAAAAAAAGATTTTTACTTTCCATAGCTATACAATAAAATGTGGTTTTACGGCACAGTCATTAACTCTCCTTAAATAGATTCTTTACCATCATGTATTGTAGACTCATTTCATGAAACAGTCTTTTTTTTTTTTTTTTTCTCATACTCATATTCAGAAAGTTTGGCATGTACTACTAGTCCTACCAGTGCTTTCTGCTCATGGATCTCTGTTTCAGTTTGTGACAGGGCAAGTTGAGGCAAGCAAAGTCTTGAGCACAGAGGTGTTATTCTCTGTAGCAACACAAAAAACTCAGGTTCAAAGTCATAGAGTCAAAGTCTTCACACACAGCACAAGAAGATGTTGGAGGACATCTCAGTGAGGTATGGAGTGTGTATGAGGCAGTATAGATTCCTGAGGCAGTATAGATTGCACTGAACTGATTCCTTGGCTGCTCCAGATGACATGCCCGATTCAATGCTAAAAGTAAACACCAAGTGAGACTGCTTAATTGGATTGCACTCAAATGCACTTGCAACTTCAACTTGTTTTTGTTCTTAAAGGACCTTTTCTTGTTTGTGAATAGTAATAGATCACTACTTCATAGCACTATTATGACATTTGATTGATGTTTGTGAAGTGTTTTGAGACCCTTATTTGAAAGGCACTAAAAACTACAAAGTATTATTATTATCCTTTCTCTGAATTCCCCCAAGCTCCCAGTGGCTCGTAATGTTTTAGGGAAAGGCTGTCAGAATAACCCCACAGACTCCATTAAAGCAATATATTTCATCTGTTTACTGATAATTTCCATTTTATGTTTTTAGATTTCTGTAGGCACTGGTCTCTTTCCTTCAGCTCAGTAATGTGTGAGTCATAATGCTGTGTTTGACATGATGAAAATGGGGCTGTTCCCAAAACTGAGACTTCTAATCTTGACAGCCTGTTGATAAACTGCTTTTGCAATATGGGCTCTAAAAAGAAGATAAATAAAATAAAATAAAATAAAATAAAATAAAATAAAATAAAATAAAATAAAATAAAATAAAATAAAATAAAATAAAGGAGGTAAAAAGGATAGACCATTCCAGCCATCTGAGTTTTTATGGGCCCCACATGGTTTTACTGAGAAATTGCTAGGTGTACAAGGAGATTTTAATTACTTCTGTAACAGGCAGGCAGCCAGGCTAGTTTTGCATTTGTGATATGGGATTCATAGCAGATACATAGAAATTCAGTGCAATGCTTTAGGAAGTGGGGAGTGTGGTAGCACAAAATGGTTATGCTCTGGGTGCATATGTACACAGGTTCATTACAATTTGATTCGTACTACTTAAAACAATTTGAATGTTATTTCTGCATATATTTGTAAGTGAAGGGCTGCTGGCAGTCCTTCAGAAACTGCAGAATTTTTGTTTCAGGAAAGGTTTCTTATATAATTTGGTTGTCTTTCTAACTGCTCTGTGCGTAAGGATGAAAACATATCTGAACTCTGACAGATATTTTAAAACACAAATACCAAGTTTTCTTGATGTTCCTGCTATTGGACTGGATAGGCTACAACAATAGCACTCAGAAGCAGCCCTGCACTGTCTACTGACCTGAATACTAACAAATCAGGAACCGTGATAGTACTCCTATTTCTGTGCCCTTTCCTTCCTCCTCCACTACTCAGGAAAACAAAACCAAAAAAAAAACAAAAAAAAGCAAAACCCAGAAAGTTTTGCCTCTTCCTCTCCTGCGGTATGTTTCTTTGAGCTTTAGACTAGCAGACAGTCATACAGCAGCAGAGTTTTAACACACAAAATGTCGCTATCGGTTAAAGGAAACCATACGATAGGAGCTACACAGCGTGCCAGAAATCCTTACAGTCAAATGGTAAAAAAAAAAAAAAAAAAGAGAAGAAAAAGAGAGAGGGGAAAAAAAAAAAAAAAAGTTGTGGGTAATAGAAGCTGTGCCATCTTGCTTAATTTATCAATGCCAGGACAAAAAAAACATACATTGTGTGTGTTTGAAAATCAAACTTTAAATTATTTCCAAAACTGAGCTAATCTTCAATTTATTTTCATATTTCTCTGCTGATGGTACACTGTATTGCTTTCCATGCAGAGGACGGAAATGTAGTCAGCTAAACCTTTTTTTCTTAGCTAAATTGTTGCTACTTACTGAGTATCCTTTGCAATTTGTGCTTCACAATCTAAGTTTTCATTGAAAAGCAATATTTCTGGCATCGATGGCAATGAGAACTATGAAAGCCTCAGCTGACAGTGATGATATTCATGTGTCGCAGACAACTTGGGACAATAGCTTCAAAGAAACTAAGCTGGTGGGTGAACCAGCCCATGTGTGTCAATATCTAGTTACCTCCTGCAATGTCTAAGCTGCGGAGCTTAAGCGCATCTTCAAGCTCCCAGGTCTGGCTGGAAAAGCCAAACATGTTTTCAGTCTGTTTTAAGGTAAACTTCAGGCATGTACAAGCCACCCCCCACTTCCCTTCCCCATGCCTCCCCATAGCAGCCCAGGACAAGAGGTCAGATGGGATCTGCAGTGGTGTCCAACAAGGTTCTTGCTCTTGATGATCCTGTGGAAAGGTTGCAGGCAATGCACCTACAGGATCTTTTAAAGACTGACCCTTAAACCCCAGTCTGATGACCTTATTCTTGAGCAAGAGGGCAGCTTCCACTTTGAATTTTAATACAACAAAGTTGCTCTGTTATTGACAACTTTGTCTTACAATCTGTTTTTGTGTAGCTCAGTTTGTATTTTTTAGTGGACCACCTCTTATAGCTCTTTCCCACCTGAGAAAGTTTTTGGCACCCAATAGCACAGGCATAATGGAATAGTACTGAAATCCCTCTGTGAATATTTTTTTTTGGCAGAAGAAAGTCTTCTTTTGTTTAGTATACACTCTTTTACTAAAGTTCCAGAAGCAACCAGCTTCCCTGTGGCAATCCTTCTCCCTTACTCCTGCTCTCTATAAGCCCTGTGAGTCTCAGGAAAAGAATTATATGGATAAGGCAAGCAGAAACTTAAACCAGGACAGCTGTCGCAGGAAAAAAAAAAAAAAGGGGGGGCAGGGGCAGAGAATAGCTGAACTCTCAAAAGACTTCTTTTGGTTTTGGTTTTATTTATTTATTTATCTATTTATTTATTTATTTATTGCAGGTAAGATGGGGAATACCTTCCACCCTGAAAAAAATGGCTGTGTGCTTTATTTCCTGCAAAACTCTGCCTTCACAGAATCTCAAATCTCTCTCTATATCCTTTATTTTTTTCCATCTAGAAATCTACCTCCTAAGGTTTCCCCTACTGAGAAAACTAAAATAATATGTCAAGAAAGAATAACTCCATTTTTGAAAACAAAACAAAGCAAAAACATTCACATAAAAGTACACTAGAAGGGATTTTTTTTTTTTCAGACATGGAGTTGATTTTCCTGCTCGTACACCGTCTGTTTTACTTTTAGCTGACTTATCTAGATAGTAAATGCATTGGATCTTTATTTCTGTTTGAAGAAGTCCCAGAAAAATGTTTTTTATTTGATTTTTTAGGACATTGATAGTGTGGTAAAATAAAAACTCCTTCCCTGATAATCCTCTGGTAAAGAATATTTGCCTGATTTGATAATTCCAGCAATTTAGCATTTTGGCCCTTCACTTCTGGGTAACAAACAAACAAGCCAAGAAGCAAACAAAGCACTAGCAAAATTGCAGCTCTGCATTTACAACTACAGCAGGAGAATGCTTGCAACATGGGGGTTAAACATGGGGCTAAATTCCTCCTCCTCAAAGAATGTTGTAACTTTGTAACTGAGAAGCCACCTGAGAAGTTCCACCTTTTCCCTTACAGCTTTACAGTAATGTTCATCAGCACAAAAAATCTAACATATAGCAATTTGGGAATGGTATAAATTAAATTAAATCTCACACCAAAATAATAGCATGTCAAGTATTGCACTGATTTTATTGTTTATGTACTAACTCCCATGTATATGTACACATATCTGTGTGTGTTTATGTATATATCTATTTATACACAAAAATGTTATATGGAAGAAAGTCCAAATAAGGCTTTTATATATATTTGTATGTGTGTGTGCATGAGTGTAGGCTGTATATATATAAACTGTGCTATTTTCAATCTGCCTATAAACTTTCCCACAAAATTTCAGTTTACTGGTGAATACACAACTCCTGTGTAAAAAGATGATTATACTTTTTGAAGCTTTTATGTTCAAGTAAGCTGTAGTTTTCAGGTTAAAAATACTCTCTCTACTAGCTAAGGGAAAATAAAAAAAACTTGTAATAAAAGTTATCTAGAAATGAATTGTGAATATCTCATCTCTTTGATTTTAGAGCAAAATAAGAAAGTAAATAAACAGTCATAGTGACTTCTAAATCAAGTTACATCTTAGAAGAATACTGGTGTTTGGTGTTTGCCTTTTTTCTACGTTAAATTTTGTTCCCCAAAGTAGCAGTAACTTGTTTGGTGTATTTACTTTGTATAACTTCACACAAGATAAATGTTTATTCTTAAGAAAAATAATGAAACCATTTCCTTCAATAGCAGCTTATTTTTATATAGTCTACATGATAAGCCAAATCTGACCTGACAGTGTCCTTGCAAAGCCTCTTTGAAGTACGGAAATACAGATTATAGCTAGAGTCTGTGAGTATTTTTAGGAAAAAAAGGTATTAGGATTTTCACTTTTCATTTTTGTTTTAGAATTACTCTCCAAAAAAGTCTGTGTGAACTCTCTTCAGATGTTTCAGCATATTCGTCAGACCACTGCACAGCAATGCAAATCATATTAATTCCTGGCACAAGCATTTCATCTCCAAGGAACATCAGGACACCTTCTGTCTTGTAATTAAACTGAATCCACTCTTGGATCTGTTTATCCAGGCTGGTGCCATATCCTGACTGACAGCCCTGCAATGATGTATTGGTACCCTGCATCACCAAGGTGAGATGCTGTGATGATGCATTACTGTAAGGATGGAGAAGCAGGTTTGGCTTAAGCCTGATAGTTTTTCTTTTCT
>VZSV01000241.1:616604-646985 GCA_013398735.1 Nothocercus julius | reverse complement strand
GCCCTATGGCCAGAGGGTGCTGGGTTTGCAGTCTGAGTTGGGAGGTCCTCTGGGTGGCTTTCCTGGGAAGACTGCAGAACACGGCTCCACCAGTCAATTTCCCTTTCACATTCCCTGATGGCCCTGAGCCTCTCTACCTCCTCCTTCAGCTCCACAACCAGGCTGAACAGGTCATCCAGCTGCTCACACTTAAGGCAGGCACTGTTCTCGCTAGTCCCTGGTAACATGGCAAGGCTCAGACATTCCCCGCAGCCAGAAACCTGGACTGTCACATGTTTCCACAGCGGCTCTGTCTGCGTCGCCACAGTCTTCTTGGTGGAAGCTCTCTGCCGAGTGGAGTCCATGGCCTCACCTGATCTCCTGCTGCTGGAAGAGACTGTGGAGGGAGTTCTTTTCCCCACCTGGGAGGAGCCTCCCTGCCTGCACCCCCTGCCTGCGCCAACTGCCCCGCTAACTGCCTCACCACATTTCCATTCATCCGCTTTTCTTGGGTATCAAGAAGATATGTACTTTCCGTGTCAGCACTATGTTCTTTAAATTATAATTTCTATCTCACAGAATCACAGAATGTTTGAGATTGGAAGGGATCTCTAGAAGTCATCTAGTCCAACTCCCCTGCACAAGTAGAGACACCTAGAGCATGTGGCACAGGGTGGCATCCAGGCAGGTTTGGAAGATCTCCAGAGGAGACTCCACAACCTCTCTGGGCAGCCTGTGCCAGGGCTCTGTCACCCTCACAGGAAAGAAGTTCTTCCTCACATGGAGGTGGAACTTCCAGTGTTTCAGCTTGTACCCCTTACCCCTTGTCCTGTCACTGACCACCACCAAGAAGAGTTTGGCCCCATCCTCCCTACATTCACCCCTCAAGTACTGGCACAGGTTGATCAGATCTCCTCTCAATCTTCTCTTCTCTAGGCTAAATAGGCCCAGCTCACTTAGTCTTTGCTCATATGATAGACGCTCCAGTCCCTTAATCATCTTAGTCACTCTACACTGGACCCCCTCTAGAAGCTCCGTGTCCCTCTTGTACTGGTGAGTCCAGAACTGCACACAATACTCCAGGTGTGGCCTCACCAGAGTTGCATAGAGGGACAGGATCACCTCCCTCCACCTGCTGGCAACACTCCTCCTGATGCAGGCCAGGATCCCATTGGCTTTCTTGGCCACAGGGGCACATGGCTGCCTCAAGTTTAACTTGTTTTCAATCAGGCCTCCTAAATCCTTCTCCGCGGAGTTACTTTCCAGCAGCTAATCTGTACTGGTGTGTGGGGTCATTCCTTCCTAAGTGCAGGAGGCAACTTAAAAGGCAACTTATTTTTCTAAAATTGAGACTGGATGAATTTCCACATTCTTCAGTAGATATTATCCCTTTTAGGCTTTTGATAATTTCTTAAAGAGACAGGCAAATTTGAAGCTCTTTTTTTTTTTTTTTCTTTCCTTTTTGTCTTCTGTCAAGGTAAATAATACTTTTCTATTAGCTTAACATAAAATATGTTTGCTGATGAAAATTGATGCATATCAGCTTTATACATAAAACATTACAAAAGCCCATCCGCTATGTTTTACAGGCAGGAAATTAAAATTAAAAATTATTGTTAAAAAGTTGATTGACAAAAATGGCCTAGTTATTCAACTAATTTGCATTGATTTCATTGAAGGACAATTAAGCTTTTTAAAAATCTTATTTCTAGGGACAAAAAAATATGTGTAAAGAAAAGTTTGAAAATGTGCACATGCAAATTTTGTTTTAAAAGAATTTGAAAATATTTTCCAAAATGTTTCATCAGGGAGAACATATAAGATATACAAATAACTTACAAAATCGTATACACCCTACAAAATCATATGAACACTCCAATGAATCAAAATATATACAAAAAAAGAGAACTTTAAAAAGTTTTATTGCTACCTACTAAATTCATAGAATTAACTATATAGAATGAAGACATGCGTGCATGCATATGTGTATTTCATCTCAAAGTGACCTTCAAGTACTGAGCAGAGCTATACAAACTATCCTATCAGAAGCACTGAGAGAACACATGAAGTGGCGTCCTGATCAGCATGAATAAGAGCAGTACAATCAGTTTCTTAATTATGGAATTAGCATCAATACGGCAATATCTATAGCAAATGAAAATATCTTTTTCTGTAGAGCTGTGCTTTCTTATGCGTAGCTTGTATTTGAACTGGTAAATACATTCTAGAAACATACGGCATTGATGATATACAAGCAGTTATAAAATGCCTTCTACCCTGTGCAATGAAGAGCTCATTGTTCTCAGTGTATCATGAGGTCAAGAAAAAATGAAAATTGATGTTTTTTAAAGAATTTTTGGAAAATACACATACATTCCAATAGTGGTGCACTAAAGCTGTCACAGCTGAATAAGGACTAGAACAATTCAGAATATAGGTTAAATCATGCATTAATTTATCCTTATGAAACTAAAATGACACCTGGCCAATTTCAACAGAGAGTAAAATCATGGCAAATCAGTACATTTATCAAACATAAATTTCAGTCTTGATACTTAAATAGGCAGAGTGACATGACAAGAAGGGTTTGAAAAACCATATAATGACATATAGTGACTGTCCCTGACCATGAATAGTTCAGAGGAGGTGATGCATTTCTCTTGATCATGATTGGAGACAACCAGTTACCTAAGGATAAGATTTAAGACAACTATCCTAGAATAAATGAAAAGGTACCTTCAAAGCAACAGTTTCTTTACAAAGGTTATTTTAAAAAATGTCTAACCATGAAGACCAGGTATAGGTTTTCATATTATAGATATATATAATTAGTGGTGATAAAGTTTTTGTTCCAGTTCTGTTCAGACACTCAGGGTACATCAGGACTTATCATAAAAGGTTTTGTCAAATGATATTTCAGCCATTATGAGATGGCAGCAGAATAAAAATTCAAAAAAAAAGATTTTTTTTTTAATATTTGAAATTAACTTTTTTATTTTACCAATCCTTAAACTTTGCTCTACTGCTTTATGTGATTGATCTGAAAATATAGGGAAATGCCACTATTGCAACATCTATGAAACGTCCTATAGACTTTTGTAGCTTTTAGTCTTCACACATTCACTGCAGACTAATTAGCTGGAAGTCAGATATGTGCTGTGAAGTCTCCATTTTTCTTAATCTATACTTTGTAGGAAGATTTTCTTATTATTATTACAACCATTGAGTCAACAAAAGAAAACTCAGAAGGGCAGGAAGGAAGAATAAGTTTTCAAATGCAGTTTTTATCCTACTCTAGTCTCTTTTTCGGTCTTCTAAATTAATTGATATTAACTCCTGGGGAGGAAGGGTGTTAAGATCTGTCAATTCAACATGTGGCTAGATAACTAATTAATACTAATGGCAAAGCTCTGAACTCATCAGAATAAACTATTAAAATTAAAACATCACAAGTTATCACAGCCTACAAAAGTAATAAAACACATTTATTATCAGTGGGAAAGCCAAAGAAGATCCTCCCTTCCTAATTTCTAAGAAAGGGGGCAGTGTTGGGTATCATTTATCTCAAGGAAATGGATTTGTTCACTTGGCCTCCTCTCTCTCTCCATCTCAGTGGATGCTTGCTTCCTATATGAGCCACCAAAGCTGCAGGTGTGGATACTGCCTTTTTTTTTTGTTGATCTAGATGATAAAAATCCTCCTTAAAACTAACCCTATTATCTGAAATAGGAGTAGAAGATAAGCATACAAATCAGCAATAAGAAGAAAGACAGGCACAAGCTAGAGACAATAACCCCTTTAGCTAGCACAGCTGTATCTGGAAGAATAAGTGGATTCTCAGCCTGATTTTTTTCATGGAGGATGCCCAGTGTGGATGTAGCTTAGAGTGTTAGTTTGACCTTCTTAGAGGAGAAAGCTTGTACTTGCAGGAGCAATTATAATCCCCTCATTTCCTAAGAAAGAAAAAAAAAAAGACAAAAATCAAAGACAGTAATCCATATTACACCTTATGAGTTTGTTTTTAAAGAAAGTGTTTGAGTGGTGTCGTGTAGTAAAAAAAGCACTGAATTAAGAAGGAATTATTACTAAATGTAATTGTTTAACTGCTGTTCTCCATATGACAAAAATCAAACTAGCAGCTGAACCTCCTTACAAATCCAACCTGAGATACTCCTGTTCATGATTGCTCCTTTGTTTAACTTATTTTGTATTCAAAACTCACTGATATCAGTGGAGGTTTTCCATCCAGCTTCAAGAAATCTTATATTTTACCCCTTGCATACCCTTGTATTACTCCATCCTAAAAGGGGGAGAACTTGGAAGTTGTATATGCTCTGAAAACCCTTAAACTATCACAGTGGGAGATACAAAGTGTGGAGAGGGATGAGTGGGAAGACCCTGGGTCCATAATATGTTTACGACTTGATATTTCTGTCCTATGAATTTTTTCAGGTAGTTAATTCAGGTCATTGAATTCAGGCCTAGTATAGTCTCACTACTGTATTCTAAGAATTGCCATTTATTTGATAAATGTTCACAAGACCCAGAGAAATCAAATGAGATTCATAAATCTAAGCATGAGATAATGAAAACACAAAGCTCCATTTTTAATAAGCAGAGATTTCCATTTGATAGTTCTTCTGGCAACATTACTGGTCTGAGCAGGAGAGGTGTTTATGGATGCACGGTATGACTATCCTTAGGATTTCTTCCCAGCATATATGTCTATTGATTCAGAACTGAGGAAACTATCAGCAACTCGTGCCAAATAACTTACTGAAAGAGTAATACTTTGACAGCACTGAAAATACAACAACAAAATGAGCTACAAGAAAAATGAACAGATAGATTGTGACATATTCTCTAAAAGTTGTGGCTTTGCTTAGGACACTGTAGATAGTTTCTAGTAAGTCACATGTTCAAATTATGTGTCCAGTGGCATCTGTAGAATGCTTAGGTGCTTCATTTATAAAAATCTCAGTTTCAGCTTAAAACTGTAGTCAGATTTTGGTGAAGCAGCAGCTATGTCAAAACTGATGTGAGGAAAGAACTGGTAAGAAAAAAATACTTGTTGGGAAGATGTCTTTTTCAGTGTGTCTGCTTATGAGATCTGAAATCTAAATATGAAAAAAATAAACACATTTTTTAAAGAAAATTAAAAAAAAGTATTATGTGGTTTTATTTTGTAATACAAAATGTAAATATTTATGACTTTTTCTAAAAATATTACTTCTTGTGGTAAAATAGGAATGAGTCCTAATGACACATTTTGAAATAAATATGATTGTAATAATGTGAATTAAGAATTTTATGTCAGTTGTTTAAGACTTCTCCTTAAACAGGGACAATAAGAACGTCTCTTTTATGATACTGAAACGATTCACTGAAATTGATATGAAAAAGGGAAACCTAGAATATTGACATTTTCTAAATTTATGAAAAATCTTTCAAATGACCCTACTAGTAAATTAGATTATTTTTACTTAGAGACATCAAAGAACACAGTGTCTTGGAAAACTCTTTAAAAATGGCATTAAATGCACTAGCTATTCTGTACAATACATATAGGACACCCAAATGTAAAGTTATATCACTGCATTGTGAAAGATCTAAGCATCCATAAAATAGATTCAAAACGTAGTTTCTGAAGTGCTTCATCAGAAGTACTTATTTAATTGTCTCAATCAGCTCCTGATAAAAGACCTTTCCCATTAGCACAGACTTAAACCTGTCTCTTTTCTCAGAGACGGAGTTACTTACAATTTTCACCAGAGCGTCTCAAAGCTATGACCAGAACTAAACTTCCTAGACACAAATATTTCAGTACTTAGGTTTGACTGACAGTCCCCTGAAGTTAGTTAGCAAGTAACCATGCTCTCTAATGTTGGCCAAAAATGGAACACAGCCTGATTCTGAAAATAGCTGTATAAAAAGATTTTATTTTTTCAGATATTCCTAAAACATCATTCTGAAATCATTATTCTTAAAAAAATATATTATTTTAATGACACATTTTACAGCCTGAAACCATTCTAAATGATATATCATTCAATGCAGCTTTCTGCAGGTACAATGAACATAAGTCCAAACTCCACTTGTATTTCAGCTGCAGTGTACTTTTCAAATAAGTTGGTAAAACCTTCATGCAATCTCTATACTGTATTTTTTTCTAAAATATTTTAATTCATAACATTTTCACAGCAATGAAAAAAAATAAAAATAACAATTAACAATTTAACAATATCTGTACCTGGCATTTCTGGCTAAAATACATAACTTACAAATAACAGTGAGTTTTGTTCAGGACACAAAGGAGATTTCTGTCCTATTTTTTTAATTAGCCCCAGTCTCAGATCATTAAATATCAGGATGAGTTACAGTTCTTTTTCAAACATGTCTTATATGAAGTTTCTTGAAGTTAAAGGAATGATGTCTACTGAGCTTGGGCCAGTCCCGAAACATAGGTGGTATCTCTATTTGCCTTTCATATGTTGTTATGTTCACAGGAAAAAGTCAAGATAAAATCTTGCAGTATAATCATATTTTTTGTATTAGCATAAATACCGCAAATGCTGACAGTTTGGAAGAGGTCTGCAATATTCCAATAATGCAAATAAATGTAAGAAATGAACAAATAGTTTTGGGTTCAGTAGCTAGAATGAGACTGGGAGATAAGCTACCTCCCCAAAAGAGCTGCAAATTCATGCATTTCTTAAAACTTTATTTCAGTGACAGATTACTGGTTAAATAAACTTGTTACGGAACTGAGCAGCGAGAGACTAGACTCTTATAATTCACTGAGAGTGGTAGGTAGTAAACTGCTTGGTCTTTGGTTGACAAACCTATCTTCATGACCCTCTGATTTATTTAGTTACATTTATTTTTACACTTGTATTTTCAAAAATGAAAAAGTGATCTTTATGAATTTTTATTAAGCAATTCAGTTGCCTGAGATGTTATTTACTCTTTTTTAAATGATCCTTGTCTTTCTTACAGCCAGTGGTAGAACTATGTGATCCCAAATTAACTGGAGAGCAGTAATAAATGAAAATTTGCTCTCTTTCTTCCAAAATGATTGTGGTGTCATTTCATAATAGCATGTCTATTATTCGCATAAGACTATCTTAAAGTATATAAAAGTCTTTCATTATAATTTCTTTATTATGTGGTACTATTTTCTATACTGTGATACTATTCTATATTCTGACAAATGAAGGTAGCTGGTTAGGAAATCTTCCCTTTTAAAATTGTAATTCATGTATCACATGTACTATTTAGCTATATCTAGTTGTTTCAGAATGTCTGTATGAAATATCCAAGCTCTTTATTCAGTTATTTCAGAAAATTTAAAACCACTTTTTTTTTTTTTTTTTTTTTTTTTTTTTTTTTTTTTTTGGTATCAAACAAGAAGGAAAAGTTAATCAAGGATATTGTCTGGGCTTTAGTCTCACTCTGAAGCTTAGTGGTGGCCAACATGGTGTTTAAAGTCTTGCCCACCTTACACAAAATAAGAAACAGCCTATATGGGGGAAAGAACAAACGAACAAACAAACAAACATACAAAAGCTTTCCTTAAATACAGGAAGTTCAATCTGAATATGAGGGAAGACTTATTGACTGTGAGGGTGACAGAGCACTGGAACAGGTTGCCCGGAGAGTTTGTGGAATATCTCCTTCTCTGGAGATATTCAAAAACCCGTCTGGACGTGATCCTGTGATATGTGCTGGAACTGGTTAGTTGTACTAAGCAATTTCCAGAGGTTTCTTCCATCTCCAACCACCCTGTGATTCTGTTGGCAGTCCTGGGAAGACAGTTCAGAAATTCTGAAAGTTCTCAAAATTTTATAAAAGCTCTGCATCTAGTCTTATGTTGTCAGCTAGTCTTTCTTTCAAGTCAGTGATAAGATAAATTTCATCCACCCAGAGGAATATTGTAGTTAAGAATTTCTCAATGCTTGATGGAGAGAAACAGCATTCCTAGGCTAAAGGAGGAGTTTATAATAAATGGGATGAATCTAGGTATTAGGATATTTTCTCCTTGACTATGCAGAGATTCTGAAATCACTGAGGTGAGACATCAAACTTCTGTTTGATGTATAAAGTAAGAGGAGATAAATAAAGTTCTTTGTTTTCAAAATTTTGAGGTCTTAGGGTGATCCTTTCTTTATAATTTTGAAGACTCTTCCTCCTTATGCAACACATTCTCACAAGGTTGCCTCCAGAAAACAATGCATTATAAAAAAGAAAGAGTCATAACCGTTGGCCACACTGAGTCACTGCAGCCACTCCAAGGCCTTTAGTCCTTCACCTTTCTTCCCTTTTAAGGAATGAATATGCTGCTAGCTCTGCTCTTTATTTTTATCCAAAGCACTTCAAATGATGATGGTGTTGTAGACTCTTAAGAAAACAGTGATTGCCTGCAACAAATTGGCTCTAAAAATGGCAGTAATTATTTGGGATTAAAAAAAAAAAGAAACAAAAGGAAAAGAAAAAAGAAATACGTATTTATATATATATATATATATATATGAATAGAAGTTCATCAGATTTTGGATTTACTGGAGGTAGGAATCACTGTGTTTCCAAATGATTTAAACAAAACCACTTTTTGGAATTTTTGTCTTTGTGCCTTCTCTCATTCAAGTCTGTAAATAAATGTATTGCCAGAGGAAAATCTCTTGCCTTACCCTGTTATGCCTTACCTTGCCTTTCCTCACCCCCACCAGGCAAATCATCTTTTTCCTAGTGCAGGACTGAATTGCATAGTGCTTCCACTCTCTCCTGTCATTAATGATGATTGTGAATATGACATAGACTTTTCTTTCATAGAGGTTTTTTTTTCTAGTTTTCACTTTTTTCTCTGAGAAATTTCATTGCCAGTTCAATCATCTCCCCAAAGAGTTCAGGTAAACCTGGAGGACTCTGCATTTTCTTCTTCCTATGGTTACTGTGCATAAAAATTTCATTTTCATTTGCAATTACCACAATGTGATATTTCACTTACCTAGTCAATTTAGATGTGAGAGAAGACCACCAAATATTTTGTCTTTCTTTACAGCTAAATTCTGAGAGAAGTTTCTGTTAGACCTTTCTTTACCAATTCTCTTAAAATGTTGAAATTTTTTTTTCTTCTTGTAAAATATCTTGACAACTACATGAAAAAAATAGTCGCATATCTAAATAAATGAAATTTTCATCCATGTTCTAATTTTAAATTAAAACAGGTATATTAAAGTATGGTAGATAGGAATATACTTTATGAGTGATAAAACTTTCCATCTCCATCTCTGTGTAAGCTCCAGTGCAGCTGTCATGGTCTATTATGCTCCAAAGTAGCCGTTAGGGTCTATTATGTCAATTATCATACACATCCATGACAGATTGTTCTTTTTTGGCTTTTCTTTTTTTTTAATATTAACATTAAAAATAAAAACAAGAAGAGGCTGGATCGCTCAGGGTATTGAAATGCAGCAGAGAGCCTTTCACTTTGACGTTACCCATTGAAATCTAAATCGGGTCAGTGGTAACTGAAATTTGCTGTTCAGTGATGCACATAAAAGGGGCTTAGTGTCTCAAAAAACAATTCGCAAGCACTAAAGTTAATGGAAGTGCTGAAAATTACTTAAATTATTACAGCATTAGGGCCCTACATCAGGTCCCAACAGTTCATATTTTAGCTGGACATACACTACCAATGTTGAAACTAATTTGCTATATCTGCTGGACAAGCACAAATATAGTCATGGGTCCAACTGTCTTTACAGGAATCTTGGGGAAATTCTACAACAGCCTCCTTGTATTCATTTTAATTTTTAAAGTACTTCATATCATGATTTTCCTAAAAAAGAAAGGTGAAGTGGCAGAAAACGATAATAGTGATAAAGGTGATAGTTATGGAATTTCTTTATGGCAAGAGGTTAAAAGGGAGTTTGTATCACTAAAAAGATGCAACTAAAATGGTCTATGCCTATAAATATTAAGAGAATCATAACATGCTTTTTTCACATAATAATTCAAACTGTGGAACTCAAAGAAAAATATTGTTGAAAGTATAAGTAGATTCAAAAACTATTTAGAAAATTTCAAAGAACACTGATGAAGGGATTAAAAACAGTAATCCAAATATAACTGCAAGATCAGTAGTCCTGAGAAATAAATTGCCAGAATTTGGAGGCATATTCTAAAAACACCTAAGGACATCTATAAAGGATAGGACCATGGAATAGTATAACCTCCAGTTTTATGATTCATATGTTCTTACAGTTGTTTTGGTATAAATGAGGGAATAGTCTCGCTACTAATGTTTCTCTATGCCAGTGATGAACCTGACTTGCCTGTTTCTATGTAATTCTGAAATTTACTCTGAGTTATGTGGAAATGTAAGCAAGGTAACACAAAACAGCAGAAGGCAAGATTTCAGTCTCATAGTTGAGAATCCTGAATCTTCTTCAAATTGTAAGGAATTTTATATAATAAAAGGGTATTTTCTCCCCTCCAAACTTCATCAGTGTTTTTTAAAAGGTAAACCCACTGTTTTTATTATTTATTTATTAGACAGAATACCAAACGTGAAACATTTTTTACTGTCTTTACTTCCAAAGTCTATAGGTTAGCAGTTTATTCTCCCTTCATAACCTGGGGGAAATTAAAGGCTTACTGTGAATTATTCACTTCACACAAAGGTAAATACATCTGAAAATGATGAGAAAAATTCTATCTTGGAAATATATCTTTATTCTCATTGATTATAAAAACAGATAGATTTAATTAGCCAAGCTTGGTTCTACTGAAAGCTTTAAGGGATCCAAGACATCTAAGTGAAGGCAAACAGACACAATACAGTTAAAGGATACAGGATTCATTTTGGTTTAAACAATGGAGGCTAGCTAGCTAGCTTACATCAGAGTATCTTGAATGGCTCTGTATGCCTATGTTTAGGCAACTGAATAGAGCCTAAGCAATCTGAACAGATGTTTTAAGGCTGATATTCAGTCTTCTAAATGCAGTCATCTAGTGTCATTTTTGTATTGGATTATACCATACTTAACACAGCTTCTGTATCAGAGGTGTGGGTCTCCCTTCCTATGCCCTACCTATATGGCCTGTATACGCTTTCAATGTCATCGAATGTCAAAGGGCACCAACCTCCTATACTTAGGCTACTGAATCCTGCCCCATATGTTGACATCCATATTGGAAATGACTAAAGTTAGACAAACTGAATCCAAGCACTAATGACTAAAGACAGGTGAAATAACCCATGTTTTGAGTCACTGATCATGCATCACTTGCTTCAATCTCCAAGGTATTGCAAAGGTAATGCATGTAACTCTCCTGTCTAGTAGGACAAAGTCTTTTGGATGAGATCTTATCCCATTAACATCAACAGCAAAACTCCCCTAGATTTCTGAGGTTATTCTTCCTCTAGCCGTCAGCCCAGGCACAAGAGAATATGCAAAAACACTTAAAATACAACTTTCTCCTCTCTTCACACCCTGAACTGGGAAAACCTAATATTGTTATGTGATATAAGACCAGTGCTCAAGTTCAACTGCTCTGCTTTATTAGCATTATGTTATTATGAAAATTTACTGCAAACATGATAGAAATTATGCTTCACAAATGTCCCACAAGTAGTCACATAATGGGAACAAGGCAATTTAAATGCCCTCTAAGAGGATACATTTACTTACTTTGTTGCTTTGATACAATCCTCTTTTTTGACAACCAGTCTTATGAATGTAGTGTAGATAATGATGAAATCATTGTTCAGTCTTTTTTGCAGATGATCACAGAGATTACAGCTATACCCACTGCTAGACTTAGGAGAAAAAGGGTTCTTGTCTTTTCCCCATGCATTGGCAAGAACAAAGCATAGCACTGCCCTTTGTGCTTCATTTATGTTGAAAATTTGCTTTCTTCTGCTTGCACATAGTGTAATGCAACAATTATGTGACACATTAAAAAAAAAAATGACAATACTTTCAGTGTATCCAAATGTGAAGAGATCGGCAGTCATTTCAAACGGGAAACCTGCTATTAGCTCACACAATGGATTCCCCAGCTGAAAAGAAGACATAAATTGGAGTGAATCAAGCATTCACTGCCAGCAGATCTGCTGCTTGTGTTCGCTGATGAGATGTAAATGTGCTTAGCAAGAGTACAGCATCAGAAGAGAAGCATGAAATTATAACACAGTGACTGTAATGAGAATGGGTTAATTTGTAGCATTTCTTATTCTAATTATTGTATTTGACACATGGGAACAAAACCATTTTCAGCCATTTTCTTTTCTTGTTATGATTTCTTATAACAAGACTGAGAAACCAGAGCAATCTAACTGCTTTTCTATTCTGTGAAATGCTGTAGAATGTTGCACTGTTTTGACCCTTTCAATATTCTGCATAGGTAATTTGAGAGGAGAGAGTCCAGTTATGGTCTCAGCAAAGAGCATTTAATGAATCCAGGAAAAGTATAATTTACATGGAAATAGCCTAATTTTTTTTTTTTTTTTTTAAGTGCACAAGAATGTAATGAGGGGAGAAAAAAAAAATAAAAGACAAGCAAAAAAAGGGAGAAAATAAAAACAGTGCAACATTTTTCCATGACTGTGACAATGATTTTAATGAGAATTAAAACTCGTATGAAGTTAACTTATTCTCAGGATGATGGTATGCTGGTTTCATCTTCATCTGTGTAGACTATCTATGTAGGCATATTCTGTCTGTAAGAGAGATGCCCAGCTGGTGACAAATATCCTGCTCCACTCAGCTGAGATATTAATTCATTACTTTTACAGAAAATAAAGATACACAGGTTAAGATCCTTTCCACTTAACCTTAACAGATGCATTTTAAGGCCTACAGACACTATGTTCTAATGATGGTACAAATATATCCATAAAGAAGTGAGCAACATGAATTCACATGCGAGTTAACACACCCAAATTCTGTAACACACGTATAGGAAAACATCTCTTTTAATGATGCATGACAGATATGTGTGGGAATATTGGCAGTTCGGTTGAAAGAATCCTCCTGCAGTTTGCCTGTACCCCCTGGGTTCCTGTTATTTGAGGACTGTAGAGTTTATGTGCAGACACGTATATTTTGATCAAGTGTAAATAAAGTGTGAGGAGACTTTCCTTATAAACTATCTCAGATAGGGTGAGCAGGATACATCCACTTTGAAGACTCCATCAGATATGAAGAAATAAGAACCAAGTTTCAGAGTAGATTTGTAGGATTTAATAAAATTTCAGATGAATATTTAAATCAAATACTAAGGAAAAGATCCAGACTTTTTTTTAAGTATCCACCTGGCATGTTGAAACAGATGAAAGAAGGAGTATGATCACAAGCTGGTTCAAAAATGGTTGAAAGAGTGATTCTTACAAAGGAACTAGAATTCACATGCTTCCTCAGTCTGCCTCTGAGTCATGATGAAGCTTGGATAAAATGCCAGGCACCTAACTGTTTAGCTAAAGGCTGATCTTAGGACGCTGAGACTAAATCAATTCTTCAGCAACGATGCAGAGTCTAGAGACTGGAAATCTTAATCTTTGTCTTGGAGAAAGGATACTAAAATGTCAAAATCCTGAACTACTTAAATTTTAGGAGTTATGAATCTCATTTTCAGATGTTCCTGTCCTATCAGTTTCTCAAAGTAATTGTAGAACTTTGAGTTTCTATAGCCTTCCCTCTATTTTCTCTCTTTAACAGACAGATACCTTATGTGTTACTCCTTGTACATCTACACTTTGACATTAGCAAGAAGCGCAGTCTTGCATTCCATGTATGAAACCAAAGCTTTGAAGGAAATGGTCTGGGCATTTTCATGACAAAACACTTTTTAGATAGAAGACTGGAAGGACTTTCACAACAAAAAGGTAGATTTTATTAGATTATAAATCAGAATAATTACCTTTCAAGTTTGGAATGAGAAAAGAGAAATACTTATTTTATTATTATGACTCCACTCCATCCCACTGTATTTTTTGAAGTTGAGTCCTTGTTCTCACATTTGGTTTCAGTTAATCTTATGAGTTACAGCAAATTTGTACAAGTCTCTCTAGTCCTAGGAAGACATTTTTTTCTGTTACAGTTCTAGGAAAACTTTTTTTTTCTGTTACAATAGAAACCTGTCTATCTGCTTCCAGCTCCTATCAGTGTTGTCTCAGTCTCATCATTGTGCTAAAGGCTTTCTCCTTGCTATTCCCTCACTCTCTTCCTCTGTCTGCCTCCACAGACTGCAGGAATCCAATGCTCAAGATTGCTGTCTCACCCTCAACTATTTAATACTTGAGATATACTCTGTATCATTAACATAGAGCTTACAATTAACAAGAACTTGCAACAATTAATTAGCAGAAAGTCATAAGAAAATAGAAGGGATGGGTTGGAGGAAGTGAAAGGGAGAGGGGAGGATAACTTTAGACTAAAGGCTTAATCTTCCCCAGAGAATGATTCTCAGTGGGAATCTCATTTAAGTGATAGCGATGGTCACATGGTGGACCTTACCACGCTGAGGATTAGAGGGATCTGAGGGATCCTAAGGCATGTGCCAAGGCTCAAATAAAATTGTGGTAATCTCCCTAAGAATGATCTCATCTATTCAAGGAACTGAATAAATAAATAAATAAATAAACTAGATTCTATCCTGTGGTCTTATTTTAGAGGAGAAAGAGAAAAAGGGTATATATATTAGCTTATGTGAGCAAAGGATCCTCACAAACAGAAAGGAGCAAGCACAACAATAACAGTCAGGAAAACTCAAATAATCTAATCAGAGAAACAAGCACCCAGCTAAACTCCTCCCAGGGCTACCATAGGAGAGCCATCTGCCCCAAAGTTTGAGTATGAGATCCAGCAAGTAGGATCAATGGATGCTGCTCTCTGGATCATCTCAGATTGAATGTAGTTACCGGTTTATTGGAATGATTTATGGGGGTGCTGGAGAAGAGCATCTTGGGATTGTGCAAGATTTATGGAATGTTTAGCAGAGAAATCAAAGGCAGGGAAAGGGAGGGATTGTCTTTTCGTCTGGCCATACCCTGAGAGAGACCAACACACTTTGTCTTGTCTTATTATTAAGCTACATTTCTAACTCTTTTCCCTGGTCAAGACACTCTCTGTTCTGTGCACATGCATGTGCATGGAGTTCTACGTGCCAACAACTGAAGAGGGGCCGCAAGTCATAGGGACCCATGTGTCTGTGATTGCACCAGTGGCACCAACAGGAGAGACCAGAGTGCGTGAATATTGTGTGGGTATGTATATCAGTGTGTGGTCACTAGTGAGTATCAGGCTGGATTAGCCAGTGAGTAACACAGAAGATCCGGAGACAAGCAGCTGTAAGCCTGGATCAGATACTGGAGAGATCAAAGGGTCTGCAAGTTGGCTATTGAAGGTGCCAGAAGATCCTAGTCAACCACTGGGGACACCATGAGTCCTGGGGATTGCTTAAGAGACCTGATTGCAGACATGTGTCTTTGCATGAGAAGTTGGGAACAAGAGGATCCTAGGGCCAGCTGCAGGTAGAGTGAATCAGGGAAGGGATTCACAGTGTGTAAGTGTGTATATGTGTGTGTTGGGGGGCTGTATGTGTATATGTGTGTCTGATTACCAGCATCTGGAGTGGGGCTCATGAGTCTGGGTGCCAGGAGCTGGCAAGAGCGAAGATCTGGGAGCCAGCTATTGGATAGTGTATCTCCAACAGCCCAGCTTTTGGAGAGATGCATGTTGTGTACATGTGCACTAACAGACCTTAACCCTGAATTGCCAGAGATGTGGGCAGGACTGGCTGTTTTGTTGTTTGTGTTCTCTGTGCCAATATATTTCTGTCTGTATGCCAGGCTGTGTGCATATGTGTATACCTTCATTATTTATCTTTGTGTGAGTGCCTACTAGGAATACCTACTGAGCTTTGCTACCAGCTGGACCTGGGAGCAAGTAGCTGTAGCAGTCTCGCATCTGTCATGTTACTGGATTCAGTAACACCCTAAGACTATCTAATAGCATTTCCCACCTTTCAAAGTCTGGCTTTGCAGTCTCAATATTTTTTAATCATAAAACAGGAATCACTTGTCTAATGAGAAAAAAAATTGAAAAGCTATAGAAGTTGGCTCACAGGCACTTGCAGATCTGTACATCTCAGTTTAGAATTATGTATTATATATATTCATATATATGCATCTTTATGTATGTATATTTGGACACTGCCACCTGAAGTAAAGAAAATTTAACTTCACTCACTAGAAGAATTACATATCTGTGTATCAGAAGGACATTTCCAGATGATGGAACTCATAAGGTATTATTCATCAAGAAGTTATTTTTTGTAGGCTCAGGATGTAAAATCTGCAAGCTTTAAATAAAATTGTCAGAGTAATTAGGTTCTTTTTACCTCACCACTGAATGAAATGTAGAGATTGCAGGGTGGTATTTCTTGAGAAGACACCAAAGGGGCTGAGGCTAATTCACAGTAGCTAATACATGGCATATATCAATGGCAAGAAAAAGACCATAATGAAAACATATTTAATGGGTAATTTCTGTGCTTTACAATGTTTCCATTTGCCGAACACTAGGAAGAGAGAAAAGCGATGGTTTTGACTTGAGAGAGAACTAAAGCCTTCGTCCAGTTTGGACAGTACTATCTGATTAGTAGGAAAAAAAAAAGGATCTAGGTGTGATAGACATAATTTATGGCATCCATCTTGACTTCTGCTACTGCTTTGGCAAATCTTCTTGTTTACAAACTGCTTCAATTGTAAGCATTTTCAAGTATTAGTTATTCAGGGAATAAATGTAAAAAGAGCCATGGGACCTAACAGCAATATTTTCATGTCTAACTATCAACCAGGGAAAAGTGAGAGGCTCATCAAACTGACAAATATGCATTCTCTCTGAATCAAACGGTGAGAAAACGTTTTGGAATAAAAGTTATGTAGTGTACTTGGAAGAGAAATAGCAGTAGAATACAAAGAAAAATAATCTGTTTATGTATGTGGGCACTCTCATTCTCACACATTCTTAACCAATATTGGTCCAAGAAACTTCCCTACATATAAATAATCACTTATTACTTATATGCAATAAGAACTATCAGTAGTGTTGTAAATACCTCTTTTTCAACAGAAACAACACTTTCAGAATTAATCCAGGTTTACTGACATAGTAATGCATGTAAAATATTTGTCCTTTCATTCAAACGAAGCCTCAGCTGTCCCTAGTGCAGGCACTGAACCTGATTTTCAGAAGGGGAGTTCATTTCTATCTTCAGCTTCAGTTGTATGAGTAGGGTGGCCCATTCTTTTGAGTATCAGCCTCACATCAGACACAAAAAGATCCACCCCACCCCTCCCCAGGCCCAAAAAAGAAAAAAAGAAGGGGGAAAAAAAAGCTGGTTTTGAAAGATTAATCTATAGCATCATGTGGAGGTGAATGGATACCACTTTAGTAATATTTAGATTTCAGAAATTGAAGTTCCTTTCACATTGAAGTTCCTCATCATGTTCACAGTAGCATTACAGCTGACAAGTTTTGTTGTGCTGAGTTTTGGCTTTGTGCAAGTGCCTGACCTTTTCCTCAGCTAGGCAGGCCTGCTGTGCAGTCAGCACGTGAAAACCTCTGCCTGTCCCAGGCAACAATTAATGGATTACTTTAAGCTCCGATCTCTTTCTTAAGCAATTAGAGCAGTTTTGGTGGGAAAAAAATCCATTTACATTTCATTAAAAGAGTCAGAAAACCAGGAGCAGAAAGGAAGGAAAAAAAAGAAACCACAAAGGGAATTTTGGCTTTTGACTTTGCTGAAAACCGGGAGAAAGCTGAATGTTTCAGCCAGCTATAATAATGAGGCTTAAACTAGCCCCGATAGAACATTTTGTACCACCTATTGAAAAAGCTCCATTTATGTCCTATGTAAAAAGTCCAATGAAGCATAGAAAACATGCAATTTGTGTGGAGAATGGGAGTTATGCAATTTTTGTTGGCATAAACAATGCAATAACTGCTCAGAAATAGCCTTTTACGTTCATGAATGGGGTCCATTATCCACTTTGTCTCTATTTTCCTTGGTCTTTCTAAGTTGGGGCGTGAGAAGAAAAGAAAGGCACACCTCTTTGCCTTAGAGCTTTAGTTTTCAAATAGGAACTGGATAACAACATATGACAGCTCATTCTAGTCTCTTCATTAAGGAACAGACATATTTTATGGACACTTAATAATTTGCCAGCCAATTAAACATTTGAATACATTTGCACAGATTTGATTGGACGACTGCTGCAAAAAGGGCTTTTCCAGATTTGTTATCAAACAGAGTAGACTCCACAAGTCGGTAGATAAAAAGCACTGAATTACTACTACAACTACTGCTGCTGTTGTTCCTGCTGCTACTATTGCTATTACTGTTATTGCTGTTATTAATAACAGTAGTTAGAACTGTGCAATGGAGTGTTTGCAAGCAACTTTTGGACAGAGCTGGTTCCCCTGTATGACCAGTACCCATAAATAAATAGCTGTTAATTGTGTCTTTAATCTCTTTATCAGTATTCCTCTTTGTTTGTTGCATTTTGGGGGAGAGCGATTTATACAAAAGGGTACTGACAGGTTTGCTAAGGGCACAGCACATGACATGATATATTTGTATTTTCAAAAAGCCTTTTGTAACATTCCACATGACAAGTTCCTGCTTAATACCCAAGCTGAAGCAAGGATTCAGGGAAGGGCATAGGAGGGGATGCAGAACAGGTTGAAAAATATCAAAACAGCAACTATAGATAGTTCCTGTGAAAGAAGCTATGTCAAACCAGAGAAAGTGTTATTTGAGGTCTGCAGGGGCTAGCGCTTAAAAGTCTTCTGTGCATGAATGTGTTTTAATTTAAACAAGATCTACACACAAAAAGAATGACTGTAGTCTTGTTGAATTTNTTGATGAATGAAGTCCATCCAGACTGCTAAATTTAAGAGAGATTTAGATTTGATTTGTAAATAGGTTGCCACATAGGGAATCTAAATCAATATTGATAGCGATCTACAAAGCGATACAAAAGTTTACCACTGTAAAAGCTTACTAAATTCTAGTGCAGAACTGATAGGATTAAATTCAAAGAGAATTAAAAAAAATATAAATAAATAAATAAATAGAAGAAACAGCAAAAACTCTTGAAATAACATTGGGCACTTCTCTGGTCTGGATGAATAAAAGAGGATTGCATGCACTTTGTTTAAGAGCATATACTTAGTTTTTCTCCTTCAGTAATAACAATGAGAATAGTTGGCATTTCTAAACTGCTTTTATGAAATGAAGAAACCTTCATAAATCCTCCAAGACATTTGTTATTACAAGGGTTCACATTTCCAAAGTCTTCCTACCCTCTGAATGTAAGAAGTGAAACACTGACAGGTGACAGGAGGCACAACTCTTTCCCCCCACACCTCTTTTTTTTTTTTTGTCCATTATTTAGTATTTCATAAGTAAGTCCATATATTGATGTAAGTATTTCTCCCTCTTCTATTTGTTCCTCGATTATCATGTCCAGGATAAAAACAGCCTCTTTACTGATCCCTAGCAGGATCACTGGTAGATGGTTTTTCTGTACTCCTTTTTTCTCCATCTCTCACTAAAAAATCTCTTTCACTTTTATTCAAAGAGGAAAAGCTGAGCTGTGAAAGCAGTTTTCTAAAAAAAAAAAAATGTACTGTTGATAATGCCATTTTTTCTCTTTGGCTTTCAAAAGCACTTTCATTATGCTTCAAAACTTACCCCTTTTACTAAGCAAAACCAGCTAGATGAACATATTCCTGATTTTTTGTTATTATTATTTAAAAAAAAAATCTTGTAATAACGTACATCAAAATAAAAAATCAGATTTATTATATTCAGTTTTGATAAGGAAGAAAGGAGATATTCACAGATTCTGGTGTTAATTTTCCCAATTTCGTGACTAAGTTTACAAATAATCAGTAGAGACATGCAAGTTCTGTCTTTACAGTTCTGATCTGCAGTGTGAAAGAAGATAAAGTTCCTGATAGAGGGATCTGTGATAGATGTTAAACAATGTAAATGCACAGACAGGCTGTCTGACTGCTAGGGTTTCTGTGTTTTGATTCATCTTTTGTTATAGAATTTCTGATGACTGCTGAGAGCTTTGATATACATGGAGAGTTCAGGAAATAAAATCACAGTATATTTTTATTTAAAATGAATTCTTATTACTAAAATATTATTATAAAAATATTGCTACTTAAAATATTTTTCTTTTTTTCCTTCTTGAAAGGAATAGCTGTGTCTGGTGTAGGTAACCTGAAAACAAAAATGTGCCCAAACCAGCAATATTAAAGATATACGGTCCTAATCTGGAGCAGCATCACATCTCTAACTTTAAGATTTTGATATATTCAGTGTGGTTAGATGCGTGTTAACTAGCAGACATGTGTTGATGCTTAGTTTTCACAATATGCTTCCCTCTGTCATGTTTATGTTTTAAATAAAGATATTTGTGTTTTGCAACAGCTGGTTGCTCATTGGGAAACTGTTGTCTGCAGAGCCCCAGACATCATCTAAACCCTGGATTGCAAAGATTACCGCAAGGAATAAAGATTTGTAAAGGTTATGGAGTAAAAACCTAATTTGCAGCAAATGTAACAATACTTGCCAGTTGAGAAAAACAGTGACTGGACCTAAACAGGGTGATTTTGAGGAATCCAAAAAGGTGTCAGCATGCAATTAACTTCTGATCTGTGCCTACATAAGTAAGTGTCATGTACAGCTTATTCCCAGAAGATGGTATTGTCCTGCAAACAAGGTGATGATAGTTAGCTTGCCCTTGGCATTTTAACACCTTTAGACCTGAGCTACCTTTTTTCCTCCCTCTTAACATCAGGAAAAAAGTCAACAATGCCTCAGGAGTCGAAGAACTGCATGAGCTATGCTTCTTTCTATTGCTTTCTTCACTAAAGAGTGGGCTTAGGAAACAGCAACAACAGCAGACATCTGCTAAGTCTGAGCTTATCTCTCCACAGGTAGCCTTTATTATTGATTGGACTTGGAGAGGAATGCACCTAAACAAAAAAGAGGAAGGGAGAGAAAGAAGAAGAAATACAATCTACATCTCCTATGGTTGCATCTACATCATTGAGAATTTAGGCTCAGTAAGAGCAATCTGTTGAGTGATGCTGAGTTCCCAACATCCACACTGCACACATTTCAGAAGATTTTCTTTCAGAATGAATTTAGTCTGGTCCTGCGGATTGAAGTGCTCTTTGGGAGTTAGAGGGCATCATGTGAGCATATCTTCTAGTTAGTTTTTATCACTCATGTTCTAAAGGGTTACTCAAGTATGTGAACTAAACACATCAGAGGTTCAGCAGAGACATTAATCCCTGATCCAAATGAAAGTGCTAATGATAATTTGTGATTTTATGTGATTCTAGAAGAATACCAGTCATCACAGTACTTTAGAGCAATGAAAAATTGTATGCTACTTAAGGTTCAAAACTGTCCCATCTCATTTCAAGTGAAAAGTTCCAGTTTTACTTTTTTTTGTTAATTCTAATCTTCTTTGTATAAAATGTGAAATGCAAAAAAAGCTTTCACACTACTCAAAACTGAAATGCTTCAATTCATTCAGATGCAGGTTTTTGTTTGTATTTTTGGCTTGTTTAATTTTTTGTTGTTGTTTTTAACTTTTCATCTCAGTGTTTTTTTTTGTTTTTTTTTTTTCATTCTTATCACAGATTTGTTGTTGTTGTGGTTGTTGTTTCATTCCCTCTTACTGGTCAGAGGAACTGTTTCCCATGCAACTGTGATAAGGAATTCACCTGTTTTTATGTTGCTGCATTAGTATTACAAACTGTGCTGGTTTAGCTACTTTCCTCAGGCTAGTATGTCATTTACATACAGAGGAGACATCGGAGTCAGATTCAGTTGCCTGAACCCAGGTACCTACAGCACTGTTTTTGCTGGGTGCCAGTTGCTGCCTCAGATTGGTGCTGATTCCCTACATTTAGAAGGTCCCTTATTGTACTCAGTCATACTGATATCTTGAATACTTATTTTGGCACCTATATTGGCTTGACTTACCTATTTAAACAGCTGAAAATTGTGTCAAACCTCAAGAAAAGGGCTGCATAAATGGAAAACTCTTTAATACATGCATATTTAGTCCTCAGTGTGGTACAAGCATTTTTTCATGCTATTGGCTCACATTCTGTTAACAAACAAATCTAGAAATCTAGACTGGGGGAAGGATTTGAGAAGATATAAGGTTTTTGAGGAGATAAGGCTTTTTTTTGTCAGGTACTAGATATTAAGAATCCCATTATTGTTTTGCCTTATTGGAAATCAGCCAGAGAGATTTTTCTGTTGTTATCTATCTGTTATAGAAAACACTAAAAAATACAAAAGAAAGGAAAAAAAAAGTTGTGTTTTTCTCTACATGCAAAACTCTTCTTGCAGCTCCAAGTTAAACTGTAGTTTTCTCAAAATGCCATCAATGACAGAGAGGGAAATGAAATTAGAATTGATTCTCCACATATCACTTTGATATACTTCAATTTTTCAAAAAAGTTTCAGGGTAGACAGAGTGGGTTGACTCTTGAAATATTTACAAGGTAAGTTTTTTGCCTCATATGCATTAATTAAATTCATTCTTTTTTTTCCATAAAGCTTTTGAACATTTACTTTTTTCCACCGAGAAAAATAAATATATATATTTATATAAGTATTTAAAACAAACAGAACCTCAACCCAAGGAGTGTCTATTAATATCACTAATAGTTTTGAATTTAGGTTGGAAAGGGACTTCCCAGCTCTTAAAAATACCTATCCTAATATGGGTGATAATGTGGATGACAGTAGAATCTACCACATTAGGGTAGAGCATTGGTTTTATTCTTTTTCCTGATAGTCCAGTGGAGTTATCTCCCATCTGGGGTGAAATGAGACATTCAGGAATAAAAAGGGAATAAGTGTTAATCATTTATCATGCAGAGTATGATTTGCTCCTAGGCTACTTCCAGTAGCTACAAGCTGTTTCTGAGATCACCCCTCCCACCCTTGTATCTGCTCCCCTAATAGAAGAGATGTCATGAGCAAGTTTTTCTTTCTAAGGTCTGAACTACTGATGAGATAATCTAAGAAATTAAAGCAGTGCAATGGCAACTTTAAACAGTCAGTGTATTAAATGGAAGTGCACATCCGTGTACGATTTAGAAAGGCAGTGGGAAATCCATGGTTAAGGCTAACATACTACAGCCTTTAAAGGACTCCAACGCAGGTTAAAATGAACATGTCATTTTGAGTTCAGATGGTGTCAGTGGTGTGTTAGAGTAGCGCAGCAGAACAAAGTGCTGAGTGTGCACAACATCACATTCTGAACATATCACAAATGAACAGGCTGTCCTATAGGGACACCCAAAATGGAGGGATGAAAACAATTAACCCTGCTGGTCACCAGGTCATGTGCTTTTACCTGTCGCAAAGCTGCCAACAAAGAACAGAGTTTGAATCAAATTTCAAAATATAATTTATTTTTCTCTTGAATGAGAGGATAGCCTAGCTTGATACTGCCTTGCAATTACAAGAATTGCCTGTATTCTTTCCATATTTCATTTTTTTTGTAATCCAATCTCAGCCATTCTTGTCAGCTGGGCTTTCTTTTGTTGAAGATAATGAGAAAGAAAAAAAATATGGAGTTCACTTGTACCAATTACATTATTGCTCAACTAGCACACATCTTTGCATCTTCTAGCTTGTCCGCATATTTTTATTCAGGCATGCTATATGTGTTTTCCCAAAGAAGGGCAGAAACACAGACAGCTTGGTTGGTTTGGTCTCTCAAATCTCCTTTGCAGCTTGATCAACACCATATTGTCTTCCACATCATATTTCACAGGCAGGATTCTTAATGTTAGATCCGCAAAAGCACAGAAGCTGCAGTGTTCATTTTTAAAGTAATTTTCAGATATTCATCTAAATAAAATAATAGCAATTCAAAGCTTCATTGTGAAACAGAATTCAGATTTCTTGTGAGGAAGAAATCTCTCTTTCCCTTTGAATGTGATAAGTAAAATCTCTCTTTCCCTTTGAATGTGATAAGTAAAATGAAATATCCAAGTTTAGCAAGCAAAATAACTTGTAAGAAAACACATTAAACTAGTTTAATTAAGCAAAGCCTAAATGATAAGCTACGCTGATCAGAGAAACAAAATTTAAATCCATTTCTTCTCCCAGTTGTCTAGAGAACTACCCACACTTGAAAATAGCTTGGTGATTTAGAAATTAAAACTTCTACTTGGGGCTTCTTCTTCTTCTTCTATTAGAAACTTCTACTAGAAAGAATCTGTCTTTCTAGTATTTCTGTATTTCTAGATAGAGCTGTAAAAATTAGTACTCTACTTACATGGCTGATTGAATGGGAAAGATTATACTGACGGGAAGCAGGATTGAAATTCAGCTCCTAAACTCTCCATGTCTCTGTTGTGATTGTCTGTACCTCAGTCATCACTCATGCTCAGTAAATATGTAGTTAATGAAGGCAATTAGTAGTAGTAGCTAGAATCCAGTTAATACACACTTCTAGCGTAAATTTCATTTCATCCTAAGTTATATATCTATAAATCAGTCTTATGACTCAAGTCCTAAATATCTGTCCTCTATTTATGATAGAAAGTTAGAATATCTTCAATAGATAAGATATCTGCAAAGATATCTTCAATATAGATGTCTACATTTTGGTTGGAAGAATTACTTGATGTCCATCTGAACAAATAGAGATTGGCAATTATTAACTCACAGGTAAACATCTTCAGTCAGAAAAATAAGATAATCATATATATATATACACAGAATCTGTAAAGGAATGTGGTTTGTTTGTCTGAATTCAGGAAACTCTTCTCCTTCTCCTTCTGTGTTTGAGTTATATCTTCTCTCAGCCTAAGGAAATTGGGTACTGAAAATCAGATAGTACAGAGATACCTTGTTTTGAATCCTGTCAGAATTTAGTCATGTTATAGTTGACTCACTGCTCAGTTCTGTCAAAACACATGTGGATCATTCCCCAAAAGATGTCACAGTTTGTTGAAATGTGTTGACCTTTGTAGGTTCCTAAGGTCTGCAGAGACACTGTAATTGCTGATTATAGATAAAAAGCTCAGTCTGTTTAAAAGCTAAAAGAGGAGTGAGATGAATTTGACTTATAATAACTGTGAGGATCCAGCTATAGTATTAGTTAAGGATAGTTTTTAAAGATGCTGATTTGAGGCAGAAGCACTAAAGTATCTCTGTTTTCTTTTGTCACAGGCTCTTTGAGAACTAAATTAAGCTACAGGTCATTCAACATATGAACACATAAAAACTTTGAAGGATCCTTCTAGGAGAATATCCCAACTTTTTGAGCACCAAAGAGATGATATGTAGAACAAAGAGTATAGAAACAGATAAACATAAAGTGATATTTCCATCCCATTTTTCATCTGTTTATGGGTTAGCAACATCCTGAATGAGAAGTTGTGATCCTATCTTTAAAGGTCTTCTTAGATTAAATTCTTATAGAAATTAGAATGAAAGCTATACCCCAACAGTAACAAAACTTATAGGAAATCTTTTTTATTTCTTATTGTCTCAGAAGTGCCTCTTTTACTTTCTTTAGTATGATATCTGTGTGTGTTAGCTTAACAATAAATGCACCTGTTTTAATGTGGAATAGGTGATGTCCAATTGGTTGAGGCTCTAAAAAAATAATGTTTAAATGATAAATAAGTGTTCGAATAACATAATAAAGTGGATTTATTTCTTAATTTTTTATTTTTCTCCTTCAAGAAAGACTTCACATAAAAATTAAATATTCTAGACATTCTAAGCTTGAGAAACTTTCAAAGAAGTCAGGATTTATAGACATATCTTAGGATTTGATTTGCTGTTGCTTTTTACAAAGTAAATGTGAGAATTTATGAATGAGAAAAATTTTCTTTTATTGAAGTTGCATTTAGCTTTATAAAAAAACACCACCACCACCACCAACAACAACAAAAACTAAAGAGCTTAGATAGCACAGCAAAAGAAAAAGAAAAAGAAAAAGAAAAGAAAAGAAAAGAAAAGAAAAGAAAAGAAAAGAAAAGAAAAGAAAAGAAAAGAAAAGAAAAGAAAAGAAAAGACCTTAGTTGATAAAAAGCAATATTCTGCTTCCCAAAAGTAAAAAAAAAAAAAAAAGAAAAAAAATCTGTCAAGGCCTCTTATCTTGATGGATGTCTCAGTATCCACCTAAAATTGCAGCAAAGAGCATATCACAAATGAATGCAAAGCATTGTAAAAGCATAAAAATGCAAAGCATTGCAAAGCATTTAGGGCTACGAGGATGATCCGGGGCCTGGAACATTTGCCCTACGAGGAAAGGCTGAGAGAGCTGGGCCTGTTCAGCCTGGAGAAGAGACGGCTGAGAAGAGACCTCATTAGTGTCTATAAGTACCTCAAGGGAGGCAGTGAGGAGGATGGTGCTGGCCTCTTTTCAGTGGTGGCCACTGATAGGACTAGAGGAAATGGCCACAAACTGAAACACCAAAAGTTCCACAGGAACTTATGGAAAAATTTCTTAACAGTGAGGGTGACAGAGCACTGGAACAGGCTGCCTGGGGAGGTTGTGGAGTCTCCTTCTCTGGAGATCTTCAAAATCTGCTTGGACGCAGTCCTGAGCCACATGCTGTAGGTGACCCTGTGTGTGCAGGGGGGTTGGACTAGATGATCTCTAGAGGTCCCTTCCAACCTTAAGCATTCTATGATTCTATGATTCTATTCTCAGTGAGCACCATATGTGGGAAAATATTTCATTTTACATATCATTTATAAATGGATGCTGTAAGTCAGTGAAGCCAGTAACTTTAAAAAACTTAATAGTGAAAGAAATTATTGTGCATGTATGTATGCTTTGTACTGTGTGGGATAGAATGTAACACATGAAACTCTTAGATACTTTAAGATACTTTGCCCTCTGTGTTGTACAAAGGAAAAATATCGTTATCTATATATATAGATATTTGTTGAAGTTTTAACAGCAAACAAGAAAAAAAAAAAAAAAGTATATATTTATTACAGTCATAGAGTGGTAAAAAAACATCTCTGAGAATCATTTAGTCCAAATCTACAATTCCTCAAATTAAAACTTTCTCGGCATCTCCCCATATAACAAATGCTCCATTTCCTAAACCTTCATTGTGGGGCTTTTCTGGACTTGCTCCAGTATGCCCATGTTTCTCTTGTACTGCAGAACCCAGAACTGGACCCAGTATTCCAGGTGTTGTCTCCCCAGGGCTAAGTAGGGGGGAAGGATGACCTCCCTCAACATTTTAGCAATACTCTTCCTAATGCACACCAGGATACCATCAGCCTTCTTGGCCACAAAGACACTTCGCTGGCTCATGTACAACTTCTTGTCCAGGCCATTCTTCTCCAAGACAGTCAGCCCTCAGCCTTTACTAGTGAATGAGGTTATTCTTCCTCAGCTGCAGGACTTTGCATTTTCCTTTTTGAGAGATTCCAGCAAGCACTTTTCTCTAGCCTGTCAAAGCCAATCTAAATAGCAGCGTAACCATATACTGTGTCAGCCACTCCTCACAGTTGTGTATTGGCTGCAAACTTGCCGAGGATACACTCCGTTCCATCATCCAGGTCATTAATGAAGATGATGCATTATATTCTCCCCTAGGAAAATCATTGGTGACGGAGCTTTGTCGCAATGACTGATCACAATTCTTTGAGCCTGAAAATTCACTTTTCATCCTTCTTGATATTCACTTATCTGCCCCGTACTTCATCAGTTTGTCTATGAAAATGTTACGAGAGACAGCATCAAAACCTTAGTAAAGTTGAGATACACAACACATGTTTCTCTTCCTTCATCCACTCAGCCAGTCATCTCATTGTAGAAGGCTATAAGGTTGATCAAGCATGATTTCCACTTCATAAATCAATATTGACTCCTCCCAATCATTTTCTTTTCTTCCATGTGTTTGGAAATTGTTTCTAGGACTAACTACTCCACAACCTCTCCAGAGACTGAGGTGAGGCTGACCTGTGTGTTCTTTCCAAGATCCTGTTTGCTTTTCCTGAGGATAGGAGTAGATTTACTTTCCTGTGGTTCTCAGGAATCTATTCTGATTTCTTTGACCTTTCAGAGATAATTGAGAGGAGGCTGGTAATGGCAATGACCAGATCACTCAGCAGGCTCAGCTGTATCCTTTCAAGTTCCATGGAATTGTGTATGTGCAATTTGCTTAAATATTCCATAATTTGATCCTTCTCCAACAAGGGAAAACACTGCATATTCCAGAGTTTCCCATTGGTCTCAGGGGCCTGGAATTACTGATGAACAGCTTTACCAGTAAAGACGAGTAAACAGATGAAGAAAGCATTGAACACTTTGGTTTTTACGAGACCTTTTTCACTATGATCCCACCCCACTCAACAGCAGGCCCACATTTCCCCCAGTCTTCCTTTACTACTGATGCCCCTGTAGAAACCATCTTTGTTGCCCTTCATTTTGTTTTCCATATTCAACCTCAGATGGAATTTGCCTCTGTCTCTTCACACTCAGAGAGTGCCCCTATACTCCTCCCAGGCTGCCTCTTCTTCCACCTCTTGTATGCTAATTTTTTTTTTGTTTGAATTTTGTCAGGCACTTTTTGTTCATCCATGCAGGCCTCCAGATACCTTTCCTTGTTGAGACAGAGCATTCAAAAACATTAGAAGGTGATACTTGAATATCAAGCATCCATCTTCGACCCCCTTTTCTCCAGGATTATATCCCATGGCATTCTTCCAAGCAGCTGTTCGAACAGGCTGAAGTCTGCTCTTCTAAAGTTCAAGGCCTATTTTTTGCCTTGCAAGATCCAGAACTTAGCCTTTTCATGGTCACTGAACCCTGCGTTGCCCCCAGCGTTCAATCCCATTACAAATTATTCCTTGTTTGTGAGTATGAGATACAGCAGCTTCTCTTCATTGTTTCCTTGATCACTTGAGTTAGGAAGCTGTCATCTGTGCATTTCAGAAACCTCCCGAGTCATTTGTGGCCTGCTGTGTTTCCCTTCCAGCTCATATCTGTGTGGTTAAAGTCTCCCATCACAACCAGGGCCTGTTAAGATGAAGCTTCTTCTGCTTCTCATCTACTTCCTCCTGACTGGCCATTCCTGTAGAATACACCCTCCACAGCATTGCCTATGCTGGTCTGCCTGCTCATTCTGACAGCTTTCAGATGGGCCCTCACCCAGGCAGAGCTTTATGCATTCCCACTGTTCTCACACATACAAAGCAACTCCTCCTGGCCATCCTAGACTGTCCTTCCTAAAGAGCTTGTATTCATCCATGGCAGCATCCCACCACATCTCCATGACTCTAATGAGCTTGTAACTCTGTAACTGCACAAAGGCATCTAATTCCTCCTGTTTTTTTCCCATGCTGCATGCCTTGGCATACAGGCAATTCAGATGGATCCCAGGCATGCCAATTTCTCAGAAAAGGTGTGTGAGATTCCAGGTTTCTACAGGTACATCTGTATTTATTTATGCACATTTGGGGTGGTCACCCTTCAGCCCTGTTAAGAAATTTCTTAACTTTCATAAACAAAACCATTCTGATCTTAGCTGGACTAGAAGGCATGCTTCTGTTTGCTTATTTGTTTGTTTGTTTACAGAATATTTAAGAGTTAGCTCAGAAAATAGTTAAAAATATTGCATTCTGTATTTATCTTTGCTATTATGCATATAATTACACACTTATGCTTGGAACTTATATAATTAAAAAATAGATTTTCTTTCTTTTTCACTTTTGCAGTCAGGTACTATCACAGGATTTTAGATGACTATTTGTTATAAAACATTTTATAAATACTTAATCAGAAAGACCAATGCAAATATTTTTGACATTTTTCTGAAACCAGGTCATAAAAACTGCATAACCTGCAAGTTGAACTTGCAAGGCTCCTACCATCACAGAATAGGTAACAGAATAGGAACATAAACCTGTACATGTATTACGACTTGATAATAATGGATATATGTTTCTAAGACACCCAATGAATAATGAAAGTAGCCAAAAATCATGTTGAAAAATGATGGCAATATAAAACTGTTTAAAGACAATAAGGTAAAGTTAAATTATAAAAAGTTTATTAAAAGGAAAATAATTGCAGAGGAAATAACAATAAAAAAGATCCCCTAGACAGATACCTATCTGCTTCCCAGACTGCTTTATACTAATTGAAGTAGGATAGCAAAATCAAGTTATACCTAATAAGACCTTATACATGTATTTTTGTGCTTTATATTTGTTTGTCTCCTTATATGTTATAGACCATATTCCATTAAAAATAAAATATATTTTTCAAGTCTCTTTTTTTTTTTTTTTTTTTTT
>VZSV01000241.1:582422-599627 GCA_013398735.1 Nothocercus julius | reverse complement strand
AAAAAAGAACGGGAAGTGTCCTGGGTTATTAAAATATGATTTCATAGAAAACATCATTACAATTTTGCTTAAATTTACTGCAATTTACCAGACTATAAAGAACTCCTTAGTATAAGTAGCTGGTTTCCAGGAACAACTACTCTGCTGCTGATTACAATACATTCTGACATTTATGACAGTTTTATAATTCTTGTATTCTGTACCTGGCTGTGCTCTGAAGTGTCTCTACTTTGTTGAAGGCTTTCTCCTGGGAAATGGTACTAAAATTTTGTGGACTGAAAGGACAATAAAACAGTTTGACAGAAAAACAGCATTTCTATAGAATGCAAGCCTGTTGATTATTTGTCCATGATGACACTGTTAAAAATGAGGATTAATTTTACAGACACAAGTATCTATGTAAATTTATTGGCACAAAAATATAGCATTGACTTTAGCAGATCTTCTCCAATAAGCAAAGCTGTTACTGAGAGTAAGGGTTTGCCAGACCAGTGCTTACACACTAAAGTAAAATAATGGTACTGCAAGAGTAACCTCATTGATAGTTTACACAGACCTAGGTTAAAAAGGAGCTGTAGGAAAAATGGCTGACAAAAATAGAAGCAGAAGGAAATAGAAAGGCAGGGAAAAATCTTATCACAAAAACCTTGACCTTCTTTATGCAAGGCAGTACTCAAAATGGAATTTAATCCTGTTTTCAAATGTTTCACGGAACATAGTTCTCAGAGGAGTTACTGAGGCTCAGTTGATTTCCCTTTAGAGAAAGAACAAGCTGAAGCATTTCTATAATGATTTTGATAACACTGCAGTTAATGTTTTCAAGAAAAAAAAAAAAAAACAGAAAAAATCTTTCATATAAAATGTTATGAAAATTGTCATAAAATAGTAGAGATAATAATCGAAAGCCTTTTTTAATATTTTTAAAGGATATTCTCATTGAAATCATATTTGGATTGAAAAATGCTGATGTTCCTTAGAAAATATATTCTTGGTTTAGTATAAATAGACTTAAAGAGAGAGAGAGCTGTAAACAGTTAAAGTGTTAGTTTTGATGTAAAGCCTCGAATCAAATATGCTGTCCTTGGAGCAGCCAAAGAGTGAGAGAGACAGACTGAAAAAGACTCAAGTGGGCTTAGGGGTGGTGTAGAGCACACTGCTTTACAGGCAGAGCATGTATTCTTGCCAGCATTTAGGGTATAGCACCAAAGCTCCATTCATTCCCTGTGACACTGAAGCCTTGTCACCCCCTCCCTCCAATGTCAAAAACGAAAGCCTTGACTCCGTAGACAAATCTGCTCCCTCTTCTACTCTGCAATTTGTGTTTACTGCAGAGGTTATTAAAGAGGTGCTCCTGGTACCCGATTGCCCCTGCACTGCCATGCTAATCAAGGCATAGATTGTCCCCCAAAAAAGGATTATTTTGGGAGGGTTGTTCAGAGTGCTGATTGAGAGAGATAATGCAATCATCCATAATACTGCAAAAACAAAAACAAACAAACAAACAAACAAAAATTAAACTACAATCACTTGAGAAACCTTAAATTAAATGAGGTGAGTCTGGTCCTTATACAGATGGAAGGATGACCTCCACGGACCTCTGATACGCTTAAGGAGAGCAATTAGTGAATGATACAATAGGTGACATTTTTCCCTGTTTTGGTACAACCCAGGTATCATGCCAGAGTGAACCTTATTGCTAGAGATGCCAGCTTTCAGATGAAACATAAGAATAAGGTCCTGAACATAACTGTCCATTAAAAACTGTATGATATTTCTTATAATGTTCTATTGGCCAAATTAGAAGAAAGTAATTACATTCAGCTTGCTGATGTTAACCCTGAATACTGTGAAAATCATGTTCATACTTCTCAGCAGTTTGGTAATGCAGCTATTTACCATATTCAATGTTCAGAGACTTCTGTGTTAAAAAAGAAAAAAAAGTCTAACAACAAATAAAAAAAAAGCTTTTAATCTTCACCAAAGACTTGAATATTTTGAAATATTTGGAAGAACGGCAGTGACTAAACCTGTAGTGATTAATTAAAAAGACTAAGATTAAGGAAAACTAAAAATAATTTTGGCTTTCATTGTGAATCTGGAAGAGAGTGCTTGTGATGCGTATGTTTTGGAGACATTAAAAACCCAACCAGAAATGGTCCTGGGCAACCTGCTAGAGCTGACATGGCTTTGAGAGAGATGTTGGACCAGATAAACTGCAGAGGTCTCTTGCAGCCCCAGCTATTCAGTTATTCTGTGATTCTCTAAAAATTGAAAATGAAGAGCTGTATCTGGTGGGAAAAAGTATACTTCATTTACATTACACTCTGGCACACTTCATCGAAGTGTGTATCAAAAGTATTCTTGGTCAGTTTATAGCACATTCTTTAAAACCTACTATTCATATAAAATAAATAAATGAGACAGGACATCAGATTTTGATCTTATTTGTTTTTGTGTCCTTTAATCAATGAAGCATGCATATCTGTGTGGTCAATAGGAATCCTATATGTTTATGCGTTAAGTATGTGCAAGTATCTTGCTGAATTTTATCTACTAGGCACAAAGATCACAAAGAAATGTATGTACCTTTATTCAGTTCTTTCACACATTTATAGTCTTGCTTATATGGGCAATAATGCTTTCTTTAATGCTATTAATACACATTGAGGAATATAATCAAAAGTGTCAGCCATTTTTAGGAACTTATAGGAAGAACAGGAACTTAGCCACAAATTCCTAATTACCCTAATGTTTTTATCAACATTAATGGGCAATTCAATCAACTTTCTTCCCCTTTATAAGTCTATGAGCATTTCAAATCAAGCAAAATGGGCTCAGTTCAAAGCTGTGAATGTGAATAAGCATATCTAAGGATTTAAGCTATAGCACCTTTGGCAATTCTCTTTGGATTATTGTAAGGAATATTATTCACTTTGGGAAAATAAGAAGAAAGAAAGAAAGAAAAATGAACAAAGGAACAGAAGAAAATGGAGAAAATATACATACTGAACATACTGAAACATAGGTGCTGAAACAGCACTGAGACACTGAGGGAAGTATTTCTATACACAGGAAACTGGGCTTTGGTTGCACATAGTGAAGAATTTCCATGTGAGCACCTGTGTTCATCAGCAAGTAGAATAAATCATCTTTTTCAAACTGCTCCCCACAATTTCTGTGTTACCAACTGATAAGGAATCTGTAAAATTTAATGGATATCTCCTGTATTCTTTTTGTATCTATTGAGGAATTCTTCTGCCACTTACCTTTTGCAACATGGAGCTAAAGCTCCTAGGTAGCACGCCATGTATGAGTGAGTGCTTTGCTTGTGTCGGTTCTGCAGCTGAAATGTTACCTGCTGTATTTGGTGTTTAACTACGCACCCTCTGTTTGGCCTAAGCAGTGCATAATCAACAGACTCTATAAATGAAAACACTTCTCAGAATTCATCCAAACATCTTGCATTCCAGGAAATTCGTAGTCTTCTTGTCACATCCATTTCTGTTTCATGCTGGTGATAGAGCATTGCAGCATATTTGAGAAATGTTTGAGAAAATAAAAATGTAAGAGATTCCTGTTATGGAGGAGAGTCCCACAACTTCAGTTTGTGTGACTATGTATCATATATGCATAGAAAATTCCTCCAGTTGCAAAGAAGTCTGTACTCCCAGGGACTTGAAGAAAGAGAGAAATTTAGCTGAAACGTACTCAAGAAAATACTGTTTTCCTAGGAAGAAGGAGAGGCATAAAGGGTAACTTTCATATTGAAGACCAAGGAGGTTGGAGGTTGAAACGTTTTAAGATTAAATTACTCTTTCTATTATTTATAAAACAAAAAACAAACAAACAAGCAAAAAAACACTGGAAGGAACTAAAGGATCATGAATGCACCTCAGCTGAAATATTGGTAACACCAATCTGATCATGTAATATTAGAGTAATATTAGTTAAAAGATAACTCCAGGATTTATACAAATTTCATTTATTGTGAATTTCAATGATGTAACTGAAATCCAGCATTGCAATATAATCCATTCCCCAGCAAAAAGGAGAAGATGCAGCCCCTTCTCAGTCCCAACTCTCTGAAAATTACTGCTGAAAATCTTTTCAAATAGACAACCAATTCTGAAATCAATATTATGCAAAATTTATGCTCTATACTTTCTTTTGTTTGCAGAGAACACATAAAAGCCAAACCAGGAGAACTTTTGTTCATGAAAAGCATGATACTTTGTAAGAGGCAGAGTGTTCATTTCAATAGTCTGGTCAAATTCCAGCCTGAATACTTATATTCCTTCCATCTAAAAATCCTAATTTCCTAATTTCCCTTTTAAGTGAGAAAAGTATTTTTGTCTTCTTCTCCTAAATGTAAAGATATTGTATGTCATTCAACTGGTAATAGATTATTCATTTGCTGTCAGTTCAGGTTTTAAGCTCAAATCATCCCATATCTTTAGGATGAAAATTTCAATACATACACATGATGATAAGATGTGTCTTGCAAACATTTCCTAGGCTAACATCTAAAGAAAATATTAAACAGCATTCACAGAAGAGTATTGAACTTAGTGAGCCAAGGGATATCCATATAAATTTTTTCACAGATTTCTGCTGACTTTGAATTAGGCCTTTTGTGAAATAATAAAATAAAATGGGAGAGCAAGAAACAAAAATAAAATTTAACTTGATTGAAATTAGTAAGTGTTTTGGGAGTAATTTCAATGGAATCTCCTTGTCATGAAAGAGAGGTTTTGTTTTGTTTCTTGTTAGGGGAGAAGAAGAAGTGGAGAATGTAAAAAAATGATGGTTCCTAACATTAACAAGTACTGCCAAACCAGTTTGTTTTGGCATTGGCAGAATTTGCAAAATCAAAGTAAGCACTATATATTTATAGTCATTAAGAAATGAAATAGCAATTGTAATCCGAATGCTCTTTTCTTGACACCGGGGGGGGGGAAAAAAAAAAATTGCAGTCAACATCTCACAGGATTAACATTTAAATGAAGGGGCAAGTTAGATGTGAAATTTAAAATAATTATCATTTACATCGACCAGGAAAAAAAAAAAAAAAAAGGAGAAAAATACACACACACACACATACACATACAAACAAAACACACACACAAATCTCAGCGAAGTTTATTTGTAGAATAAAGATAACTAAAAGCACATTTAGTAAATGGATGATGCAAGGAGTAACAACATAGGAATATAATAAAAATTTCCTAAAAAATCAAATGCTAACAAGGGAAGAAATGAGATTAATGCACAAAATTCCCCTCAAAGCACTCTGTCACCGCTAGTAATAGAAGTGTTTTATTAAAAACAAAAATCTAACAGAAAATCTCATCTGACAACTGACCCCAGTGGAAAGAATGGTAACAAACTCAGGAGGAACCAAAGTATTAATTCATAGTTTATGAGGTATTATAAATCACAAAGAAAGGATGGAGAAAACTGCGGATAAATGGAATGATAATATTAGATTCTATTTCCAAGTAACTCAGGGACACAGAGAACAGATATGATATGCTCTAGCTCATCTATCTACTTGCATATATGGTGAAGGAGGAAACATATAGAACCAACATCTTAGTAAACGAACAACAACAAAGTCTTTTTTTTTTTTTTTTATGGAAATGTTCATTAAAAACAGCATCTTTTAACAATTTAACACAGGCCTGGAAGAAAACAGAATAGAAAGAGCTCAGGGGGATCTTTGTTAAACGATAGGAAATACTTTTGGACAAATGCCCTTACAGCCAATCTGTTACCCTGTTTCTTAATATGGGGTATGTCAGTGACATGCCGTGATCAGTCATGGGAAGGCGGATGGACTGGAAAACAGGGAGCTTCATCCAATTGTTAGCAAGCAGAGAAGTCCCTGTGGGAAGCACGCCAGGCAGCACAGCCCTCGTGCCTGTTGGAGTTATGCTTGGGATTGGTTCAGACCCAGCTGTGCTGAGGATTGGGGAAGGTTGGGTGATAACTCAGAGTGTTCCAGCAGCAGCTGGCACTTTAAAACACAGCAAGGAATTCAAAACTGGAGTTAAAATACAGCCTCTCTCTTCCTTTCTCTCTTTTTCTAAATCAGACATGTAATGCCTATAATATTCATAACAGAATAACTTTCTTATTATTTCGTATCTGTGCAAGATTTTCTTTTAAACGGTTACTAAAATATTTGGATTTCATGCAAAACCACAAGATAGGTCATTATTTAGGTGAATTAGTCTACAAAACATCCGGATAAAAATTGTCAATTTCATAGAAAATATGAACAAAAGTCTAAATGTCCTGTATGGAATAGTGAGCATGCTTAAAAAGACAACTGTTTTACATTTAAATGTTGCATTTTTCTGGATAGTGTGATCTACTTATTGATGCAGAGATATCCTTATTACACATCACATATACTATAGTGCCTGTAATGATGTGAGAACATAAACCATTTTCTTCTGATTTTTTTTTTTAAACTCACTAAAAATCAAGAAATTATTAACAAAGCTCTATTTGTAGAATTTAAATAGTGTCAGAATTTGACTTGCAGATCTCAGGACGAATTTGCAAGGCTGACTGTCAGAAAAGGCTTTTTTTTTAACTTGTCAACAGAGTACACTTAAGACAGTCAATGAGAGACAACACACAGAGAATCCAATTATACATTTTTTACAGATTGCTTATTGGAGTATAAGTATGTTTTAATAGCTTATGCAAAGTCTAAGAGCCCTCATAAGAAGAGTCAAGATAATTGAGGATGAATTTATTTGGAAGATACAGAAATTAAGGCATAGATGCTTACCTGAGAAACTAGCCTTTGAGAATTTGTTTCAGGTTCCTAGGGCTGGGTGATTACGGATACGAAAGAGGAGTGGATGACATCATAACTTTAAAATGTTACAAGAAAGCAATGTCTCAGGTTTGTTTACCTAGCCCTTAGGATTCTGGATTGAAAAAACATCAATGCACATAGTCCATCCTGCACTCTTGGGATATATTCCCATTGCATTCTTGAGATATATTCCCATTGTAATCCAAGAAATGGGACCCATTTCAGTGTTAGAAAAGGTTATATAGGATTCCACAAATTGACAGCCTTACAGAGGTAGCTGTCTTTCTGGAGAAAAGCATTTTTAAAAACTATTATTCCTGAATTTAATAGCTGTAAAGTGTACCATTACTGTCATTCTAATTATTTAATAGTTTAATACTTTTGTGAAATTTGAGTCGCTTTAAGCAAAGAAGAATCTAGACTCCAATTTAGAGAAAAGAATGCAAACTCCATACTCTGCTTTGGAACACCTCAGGTTTCTCAAGCACAGATGCATAATTTTGTGGTCCCCAAGTGTCTGTAGGTGTAAAACAACCATTTCAATGCTCGATTCAGCTAGGATACCATATCTATGTGCATGCAACAGCAGATTTTGTGAGATTTCAGAACTGTTTCTTGGGAAAGCTTAAATGTCTGTGGTCTCCCAGGCCCTAAGTAGATTAGGCAGAACAGAGATTTGGGATTGTTGCTTTTTTTATCTTTGGATATGTATTAGGAGTCTGGTGGTAGTTAAGATTTGTGTGGTGCATGCTAGGACTTTAATGTGACAGTTGTTTTACAAACCTGACATTGGAAAACCATCCATGTCCCCAAGACAATGTAATCATAAAATAAAATACAAAAGATGAATACAAAAAAATGAGGCAGAGAGGAACAACAAAAGGAGATAATTTGTCCACCTTCCCAAGCAGTTTTTTAAACAGAGATCATAAAGGTAAAGAGCAGTGAAGCAACACAGATGAATACTTTTATAAGAGGTTCCCCCCAAATATTCAGAGACGCACTCAGAAACCTGAACTAATGGTCAAGGAAGGCTGGCATATTGGAGGAGGGTGTGATATTTTAAATGAGAGATGATGATCAAGTGAAGATAAACTGAACAGAATTTTGAAAGTAAGCAGGTATTTTTGGTTGATGTAGAAGGGGAGAGAGGAGAACAGTGAAGGACTGAAGAAAGAGAGGTGATTCCCAGTGTAATATTATTTGGAAAGAATAAAATTCTGTATGAATGCAAAAAGGAAATGACTGTAATTGTCAAAGGCAATTGAAATTGTGGTATAATAAGTGAGGAGTAAAGCAATAAAAGTCTGGACAGGAATTTTAGCAGGGATTTTAGCTATTTGGTGGGATAGGAAGGACAAATGTTATTAGAGAAAGATTTAGGCATATCATGGAGAGTCCAGAGAGAAGATAAATAGCATCCAGATTATGGGTTTGGATAATGGGCAGCAGGCTCTGTTGTCCATACAATTCAGGAAGCAAATAGGGTTATCTTCTGTATATAAGTTTGAGTTGACAGTTAATCACAAGGAAATGTTAGACAAGTTAAGCAATATTTTATTTCAGAGAAGAACACCATATCTAAAGTAGATAAGTCCTTTTGTGAGTCATTAACATGTTAAAGGTGTTTGATTTTTTATACAGCACATATGCAAGCTGCTGGTTTGTCATTTTTGTGATGAATATTGAAAAGGAAGTCCTAAAATATTGCTTGTCATGAGCTACATAAAATACAACCATGAAAAGAAATATCTCTGCACTCATTGTGACACCCAGTCTTCAGGTGCCAAAAGTAGGCTAGAATTAAGGTCTCAAATGCTTAAACAAGCACTGCAGACAAACCAAGGTCTGAGAAAATCTTGAAAGCTGAAAAGGAATATGCTGCAGAACCAGGTTCATGAGGCTCATTTTAACTCCAGGATTTACTCACTGCATTCTTCTTAGCTGAGAGACATCTGCATTCATTTAGCTTCTTTTGGAAGCAAATGCCTACACTCCTGTAATAAACAGACATCAAAAACAATTCCAAAAGTCTCTCCTCTGGGACATGAGAGAAAAAGTCTGTGTTGGGACCCTGGGCTTGCACTGACTGTGAAGAGTCCTGAAGTTTTATGTTAAGCCTCCTGTTCTTGAAAAGCTTTAAGTCCTCATCTGTTCTGTCCCAAAAGTGCACAGTTTCAAGAGCTGTAGAAGATGACTATACCAAACTTTGCTGGTAGCAGTTTTTAATTTCTGTAGAATGATCCAATATTCATTGGCACAAATGAATGCAAGCAGGATTTTTGGCCTACAGAAGGTGTTTTCAGGGTCCTTTAGTACCACTGTAAAAACACTTCTTTTGTCATTTGAGTCTAAGGCTTATGAGTTGAAGTCATTGTGTATCATTTGAAAAATAGTTCAATAGATAGCTCATGTAGCTATAATTAATCAGCTGAACATGGTTCTCCAGGAGACACACAGAAACACATATGCAGAATAAATTCTGCCAAAGGTTTTTTGCTTACATTCTTCTTACTTTTGAATCACACAAAAAGGTTTTATATTAATGTTTAAAAAATAAGCAGAATTTTGTGTAATTAAAAGTTTTATATAAGAACCTAAAAAGTATGCAAATTTGTATGGTCTGTATAACTTACAAACTTATGTAATATATACACATAACTTAAAAACCTATGTAATATATACTAGATACTAATCTGGTATATTATCAGTCCACTAAGGTACTTGTTGTTGCTAATAATAATACATTTTTCATTGCCTGTTTTCAGTCTATCCATGGAAAATCTTTTCTCTTTATCCTTTTTTGCTTTCCAGCTTAATAAAGAAGAGCTCTGTGTTCAAGAACTTCATCTGAAAGTGCTAAGCTCTAACCAGGCCTTGTTAAATGAGATTTTAAGAGGCAGAAATTTAGCAGTTTTTTTTTTTTTCCCTACCAAGTTCAATGAATCAGCTTCAAATATATTTTCACTTTTTTTTTTTTTTTTTTTTCATGTGTTCTGGTATGTAACAACTCTCCTTGTCAGTCCTTCACCCTGGAGTATTCCTCCCTCTCATTTGATGCACATACACACAACCCCTGTCAGATCTTTTCATCTTAGCTTTTCAGGCCTGTCTCTTTTTATTTCTGATCTCTTCAAAAATTCTTCTTCAGACCCTGATCAGAAAATCGCACCTTAATTACTATAACTTCTTTTCAGTTTCTCTAGAAAAGAAATTGTAGCCTATATGCCTACTTACCATTCAGCCTATATACAGCACTATTACTCAGAAACAATCTAGAAGGGTGAATAAAGGACAAAGTAAAAACAAAAAACAAAAAATGTCACAGTGTGTTTATTAGTAATGATGACAGTAAATATAATGATAGCTTTTTGAATCTAATTGTATGTATAGCTATTTTTGCTATGAAAAAGACAGTGCCTTTTTATAATTTTGTCTTTCAAGTCTGCAATGATGCTAAGGAAAATATATTTTATGCTATCAAATTAAAAATATAGGCAGGACATTTGGTTCACTTTTACAGATGTTGCAGTATGCAAGTTCATCATGCACATTTGAAAATATCCAAAGATCAAGAAGTTTTATCAACAGAAATACAATTTTTTCTTGAGAGAATCCCACTGCAGAGCTTTCAACTACCAGGTTTTCCAGTGCCTAGGATGTACAAGTGAAAGATGAAATTAATCACTTTTATATTAACTTTAGCAATGACAAGGACACCATATCTAAATTCTTGGAGAAAAAAACCTTGAGAAATAACAGAACTGGAGAGAATGACATGTTTGTACAATAACAAGGACACAGATTAGAAGGGGTGTGTTGTTATTCATAAAAGTTTCAGAACAAGTGCCATAAAGAGCTGTTATAGGTATGGCTAGAATGAGTGCAGAAAGTTTAGAGGAGTGTATGGGGTAGAAAGATTACTCTGTCCTGACTATTCATCAGAAGTGCAGCAAGGTGTTTAGGGTTTCCTAGTTGCAAGCAGTGATAAAGATTATCATAAACTCTCTGCTGAATGGTCATGTGTTACCTCAAGTTAACTCTTACATAACATTCATCACAGCAATCAAAAGCTCAATTACTTCTCAGAGGCCCGTGAACCAAGTCTACCACTAAAAAAAAAAAAAAAAAAGAAAAGATCAAGTGGCATTGATCAGTTCAACCTACACTGCTTAACACTCACTCTGAGGCAGATATTTCTTGGATGAAGCTAAGTGCAACACCATAAAACAGAGGAAAGAAGTAGGAGAACAGCTAAACAAAAGGGATAATTAGGGTTCTGAAGCTCTACCTTATCCCATGCCTGTGGGATAAAGTAGATCCATCTGATGGATCTCAGATGACTTATGAATGTCATGTACAATCTTCTCAGAGCATCAAATAAATATATATGTTTTTATCTGTGGCTTTGGTAATATTTTGAAAGCTATAACAATTTTTCATAAACTATTTGTATATTAGTAATAGATCACTTGCATGAATAACCATCCATTAAGATTTAAGTATTAATCCAGAGGTTTGCATTTCAGGGTGCCATGGAAACCATTTTTGTCTAGTAACCGTAGTCAAATGGTTATCTTTGGTTTAGAATTGCATTTAATTTGGAAATATGTTCTAAATATCTATAGATTTCATTATTGCTAAGGTTTGTAGAATATAGAGTTAAGTTTATTTCACAAATCCATGGTGTCTAAGTCTTGAAAGGTTTTAGTCAAGACAAATGTTTTGTTTCAATGTTTTGACATAAAGATAGCAGCAAGTTAATTAATTACAACTTACATATTTGTTATGAGAAAGTTACTCTGTTAAATTAAAAACCTAGGACCTTTATCATGTCAATCATAATAGGATTTCTGCACAGAAACAATTTAAAATATTAGGATCACTGGCTATTAAAGTTTATTTCTAGTATATTGCCTTTAAGCAAAACTACTTGTGACATATTTGACATAATAAGTGCCAGATTTATCAGTTAGCTTAGATCATCCAGCTAAACTGAATTTATACCTATCTACAGCAATATGAAGATTTCTGTTTTTAAAGAACACTTTTAATAATGGACATTTGAATTATCCCTACATGTTTTGGGGGTGTTTGTTTGTTTGTTTGTTTTTTATTTTGTTTTGTTTTTCCTGTTAAGTCTTGTAACTGTACTAAGTTTATCTGTTGGAATTTCCACATGTCAGCAGAGAACTAGCTTACATGTTTAAGCAATTTTACTTTATTAAAACATGTAAAATAACTCAGTGATTTAAGCTAATGTAGTTAAACTTGTGTTTGCAATGTCTTAGAAGTAGGCACAAAGGCCTTCACCTTCACTCAATTCCTTAAGCCACTATAATTTTATTCACTGGAATCAGGATCCTAAGACATCTCCTAAAATTTAGCTTGACATGAATGCAAACAAACCTGTCCATAGTCATGTGCATCTCTCCTACTTAGACAGTCATTGTATTCATCCATATTTGTATATGCATCACAAACTAATGTTATAACAAATGTAAAGATTGTATTAATCAGTTATCATGCATGTTGTAGATAGTTACATTCCTTTGGAAACTCATCTGATAAAGGCCTCTTCTTGGTGAATTTTGTGAGCAGTATACTGTTCATTATTATGACAGCATCATGACATGCTCTGAGACATGTCTGTTCAATGGATAATTTGTAATTAAGAAAATAGCTATACTAAAAACAAGAAGAGTAGCATCACTGTGCTCAAAAGGAGAGCACAACATTTTCCCCAACTATTTATTTTAAAGGGCTGCTATACACAAATAAAACCATAAACCCAATCTGCCTCTGTATAACTGTGTCAAGCAATATGATATACGCACATGCAGTTCTTCTGCACTTATGGAGAAAGTGAAGTCGTTAATCATTCAGCAGATATATTTCTCACAGCATCACATAGACAAAACTAAATAAAAGAAAATGATTTTATTATAGCTGTGGGTATGTTATGTTAGTCAAAAAGGTGTTTAATGCCCAATTAATGTGTTCCAATTCTATCATAGTCAGTAAAAATACATGAATGTTTATTTTAAGTTGGTTTTAATGGACTTATTTTAATCAAATAACTAATATTTTTATGTTATTGGCACAGAAATTTTCTAAAACTTTATGGAAAATATATACAGCAATAATGTTGCAATATTGGATAATAAAATTCCCTACTAGCTTCTTTCTGTTCAGTCCTCAGCAGGTTAAACCGAACATTCCAGTAATCATTGCATGTTTTGATTGTAGAGGATGCTGAAATGGCAACAGTTTAGGGATCTGATCCGTAATGAAAAGGGAAAAAAAAAAAAACCAACAAAAAAAAAACAGACCTTACTATATGCAGAATGTCTCATTAATGATCTATTTATGGGGGAAATACAACAAGGAAAGGAGCATCTTGGGATTGTGAAGTATATTCCAAATAGTTAACTATCAATCAGCTAAGTCCATAAGCAATGCTCCATAGAAGATGACAATGTTTATTATCTAATCTAGGTCAATTTTTCTTACCCTTAGCCAGAGAGAATAGGTATAACATGCAGAACTAATGGTGGGTACCGTGATAAAAGTTTCTTGGTCGAAAAGATATAACATTCTTCAATGTGTGTAATGTGGTGATATGCATATTGTGCTGTATACTACCATGATTTTTTTTTTCCGCTAGTATCATTTCAAATATATAATTTCAGTGGTAAACACAGTTTGTGTTTCTATATTACAGATTCAAATACTTTATAGCTTAGTATAGTTTATTGACATCTGCTTTTCAATATTTTTTCAAGAGCATTCTTATGTAAAAAAATAATTATTTTTCACCTGTCTTCTGGGGTAGCCCTGAAGTTCAATTTTAGGCATGTGCTGAAGTTCTTTTGCTTCCAGTGACCTCTGCATCACTCTAAATACCCTTAATGTAACCAGAAATTATCTCATTTTCTTTTATTGTTTTCATTCTGTGCATTTTCTTTTCACTCATGCTATTCATTTTCTTTTATTCTTAAAATATACATTTTATGTAATGTTCATATGCTGTGTTTTTTTTTGCATACTCTCCTTAATGTTCCTAGCAATAGATTTTGTGATATAATTCTATGGGCAAAGCAAAGTATTATTGCAAAGTTTTGCAGAAGATTTGGGATCCAGTTTCACTAGATCCTAGAAACCCAGAAGACCTAATGCTTAGAAGAAGAGAGGGATATATTTTAATTAATATTTCATAAGTAACATGCACTAAATATGCAATAAACATCATCAGTCTCTAACATCTAGAAATTAATTTTCTTAAATCTTACTTTATGGCCAAAAATTCTTCTCCTCAATTTAATTTAAGTTGTTTTAAAACAACCGGATATAGGGCCTGGTGTAAGTAAGTAGGTGTGCCATCATATTCTTACATTTCCTGAAACATTTTGCAAAATTCCACTTGCTAGTTGCTATATGTAAGTATTTTTATTTATATATTGTTTTTATAACTAGTTTTAGGAGATAAAACTATAATCAGGATTTCCTTTTTGCATAATCATAATATCTGTAACCACAGAGAATTGATAACTTTTATGATGGGGAATTTGATTTAAGATATACTATTCTGCCTTTTAATACTTTAAGGAAAGTATTACGTTCATCTTGCAAATAAATAAGTAAATTATTGTCTGGTACATTACAAGCCGGTAAGACTCCCCCAGCAAAAGATCTATGAGGTTTATGCAGTTAGTAATATATTTTTTTTTTTTAATTAGGATTTTTTTTTTTTTCTTTCTGTTCACAGGGTCCTCTATAGGAGTAATGAGTGCAGCTATGCAGACCCTCAGCCCTTCCAGGTTGCATCTAGATCGAAGCTGAAAATCTTTATGGGTTTGTGAGGATAAGAATCTGTCAGGGTACATGTGTATAAGCAAGAAAGGGGGAAAAAAAAAAGCATGAAGAAAGCCCTAAACTTAATGTAAAATGTACTGGAGATGCAGAAGGATATAGCTGTGAGCTAGGGAGTATCAAATTGCAGTAGATGCCTAAAATAAACCCCTGGTTTCTTAGGACAGTTACTTGTCCTTCAGGACTACGATGAGACCAAACAGCCTTAAAAGCAGCCATGATACCCTACCTGTAACTGGGTATTTTTCCCTTCTTTGTATAATTTTTATAACTCTAAGTTTAGCCAAAGGGGATGGGAATTTTGTTTTAAGCATTTTCATATGAGATAGCAATGCTAGTCTTCCTTTCATGGATTAATAGGTATTTTGGGGACAAAATTCACTCCACCTTGGAAGAGATAGCTGAAACAGGACAGATGAATCATACTCCATGTGTATCCTTTGTTGACTATAAATCCTAGGATGATTAGTGTAGTTAAAAGGGAGAAATATCCCATTCAGCATATCCATTTGCCAAAACAAATGCTTATATAAGTATGCCTGAACTACATATGGAGCTGACAGGGGAACTCTTCATAAACCAAGGCAGCCAAGGTCTATTTCAGACAACAAAAGCTGGACAGCTCTTCCATGCTCACACTGCTGTAGTACTTCTCAGCATCTCCAGTAATAATGTAAAGCTGACTTGAATCTGACTCCAAGAGCTTCACAGAAAGTGAATATGAAAGAACTTCTGAAATGACAGCTTAGCACATTTCTGCCCTAGTGGAGGAGGATCCGTATGCCTAAAACATTCCTGACAGGTAGTTATTAGGCCTTTAAAAAAGTTTCCCCTTCCGATTATTTGTGAGACCACATCACCATTTTCTCAAATTGTTGCCCATGTGCTTAACTCTCCTTATCATTATAAATGTATCTCCCTTGCTGCACCTGTAACCCTTTGCTCTTGGCTCTAAGCTTAAAGGATAAGACTTGGACAACAGTTTATCCCTTTTCATCCTCACAACAACCTTCAGATGTGTTTGAAGACTCCTCTCAGTAACTTTTCTTAATATTAGTTCTGTATTTGTAATCTTTTCTTATAGGTCATATTTCATAAACATCTAAGGACCAAGAATTTTTGAGAAGGGTTGTCTCTGCTGAGGTCAGAAATCTCTCCTGAAGTCACATTGAACTGTGCAGCAATCAACTATCCTTTTTTGGGGGGCTACCTACATACAAAGGAAAAAATGTCTATCTCAGGAAAGCAGTAAGATGAAGTTTCTGCCATATTCTTGAAGTACTAGGGTTTTGTTTGTTTGTTTTGTGATTCTTTTTTTTTTTTTTTAGTTTGGCAGAGAAATATAGTCCCGAACACAGAGAGACATCATAACTGAATCACAAGTCTAAAGTAAGTCTAAAGTATTAAGTGCATAACTAATAAGTATTGCTACCATTAAACTGTGAAAACATAGATAAATAAAATCCAAGTATCCTCAAGTGTCCCTATCCTGTAAGGAATAATGATTCATATACAGAAATTTAACCTGTCCTTTCTAAAAGATCCTAGGTCTCCAATGATAGATACACCACAATATCTCTTCTAGTGCTTCTCTGTCTCTTTAACCATTAAAACAGTTTTCTTTGTGTCCTTGCTGTACTTTAAGGTCAGGAGTTCTTGAGTTGTCTTCCATGGAACTAGAGACCAGACTGTTTACTTTGCCTTTGTAATGATCTTTTATGGACTTCAAGACTTTCATCATATTCTCCTCTTAAAAGTAGCATCAGCAATGACAAAGATTGTATATTGAATTTTTGGCAGTTTTGAATAAATTTTTTATACCTGAGATTTTAGAGTCTTGAGTATTTATAAGTACCAAAAAAAAATAAAAGATATTTTTCTTTGTCACATAATTAATGAAATTTAATTGTGTCTAATGGAGAAGATTTTGGTGTATTGCTATTTAACATCAAATGTGCCCAAATCCACACCAGTGTTTTCTCGCTAAGTCAGCCATTGTTTGGAATTCAGTATTATTTCTGAGTCATTCTCATCTAATTTATCTTTCCTCCCATTGTCCCGTTATAATAAAGTTGTCCCATTATGATAACACACAAGTTTGAAGCTATATGTGGAGGAGGCTTCTGAGTTTATGTTAGTAGTGATATAGACATTCATAAAAACAGTACTCACATGAGTCAGAGGTGCCAGGCAGAATTTATGAAATGAAAGCTCTGGATCAGAGCACATGTTAGCCAAAATGAGAAATATGAGATTTGCAGCTGCAAAGGGCATAAAAAATGGGAGTGAGCTTTAGTTATACTGCACAGATCCTATGGTGTGTTTTTTGAAGTTTGCAAAAAAATAGATTTTATTTGCTTTGGTCTCACTACTCACTAGCTATCTTTTTGCAGGAGATGTTTTGGCAGAAAGAAAGAAAGAAAGAAAGAAAGAAAGAAAGAAAGAAAGAAAGAAAGAAAGAAAGAAAGAAAGAAAGAAAGAAAGAAAGAAAGAAAGAAAGA
>VZSV01000241.1:568465-581762 GCA_013398735.1 Nothocercus julius | reverse complement strand
TAAAAGAGACAACCAGAGAATGAAAGAAAGCTCTAAAAGTAACTATGAATGGAAAAGAAGAGAACACCAAGATTTTGACACTGAACTAAGGTACTGAAAGATCTTGAGAGATCTTTTTTTGCAGTGTAATTTATTGAAAAGTAATGTAATTTAAAGTTATTTTGCTTTGTCATAACATATGCTTTGAAGCTAATGAAGAATGTGCAGAACAATGGCCTGGGTACTGAAATGCTGAATCAGAGGGCCTTTTTGCATTTAACTCAGAAGATGTCAAGTAGAAAATATGGCATATTATTAATCAACTCTTTTAAGTCCAGAGTACTTCTGAGTGGAAGGAAAGCAGTGAAGCCAAAAAAGCCTCTTGGTCACTTTTTCTATCAATAATGTATTTTCCTTCCTCCTGCTTTAAACCGCAGAGATAATCCAAGGATATATATTTTTTTTTTCTTTCAAAGTATAATCATAAGTGCTATCCTCTATTACTCTGTATTTGTTACTTGTTGTTATAAAATCTTGGTACAGGTGGTGAGTATGTGTGGAAACATTCTCATTCCCAAAAGTTTCACAGATATTAGCACCAATGAACACTAGTTTTAAAATCCTTACCAGAGTACATAAATTATTTACTATTCATTATTCACATTTCAACATTTGTTATTCATTATTCATTCATATACTACAACAATGAGATTCTCCATTATAGGAATGTAAAAGAATAGATGCTATAGCTTAAACAATATCAGTCCTTCAATTAGGTAGGAGAAGTAGTACCATGATGATGTAGATGAGTAATCACACATCATGAATATTGAACACTGAATTGCCTAAATTAACGTTTTGGAAGCAGCCTGTAGACCAGAAGTTGTTTGTCCAAACGATTTGTCCAATACTTACAAATAAGTAGACTTCAGAATTGGATTCTGAATGATTCATGAACAGAAAACAAGGCTAAAGGCCTATTTCAAAGCCCTTTAAAATCAATAGAAAGATCCCCACTGGCTTTAAATAACTTTTGGATAAGTTCTCCAAATGTTCAATTGATATTATTTACAGTAAGTATTCCAGACACACAGTGCCTCATCATACATGGTTAATAAGAATTTTCTGCTTTAGGGGAAAAGAAAAAAAATGTAGTCATGCTTTCTCCAAAAGATATAATTTAGCTAAACTCTGGCACAGCACCTTTCCTGTCCACTTATACTCTAAAAAAAAAAAAAAAAAAAAAAAATGCTGCTCCACGTGGAGAAGAAAATATATTCTGCCTTTTAAAATCAAAGTGAGACACACCAATTTCTGTGTGCCTATGGATCACTGAAAAAAAAAAAAAATCACATTTTTAAAAGGCTATGTAACATCTACACAATTATCTTACCACACAGGATTGACTGTGGCTAGTTTTGTCTGGATGCAATTTGTATAGTCTGACAGTGAATATGGTTCACTGTTCTTTGATCTTTTCATATTCTGAGACAAACATGTCAATTACAGTTTGTTTTCTTGAAGCCAAATTCTGGTGCTTTGCATTGTTTAGCACAGTAAACATTGCAAGAATTTGATGTTTGTTCTGAAGAGCTTATGATCTAATTGAACTTCACATGAGGAAAATGAAAAGGTCTTGCTCTAAATCTTATGAAACTCCTACACTGATTAGAGTCCAATTCAAGATCTATGATTAAATCTTTCCTTTTGATCTGTACTCCAAAAAGATTATTCAGAGGTAGAGTATGTTTAAGAGACTAAATGTTTTCACTAAATTGTGTCAACAAGTTGTCTTTAATGCTTAGGGAAAATGTGATAGTGGATAGGATTCATCCTCAAGCATCAGTAACAGCTCTCAGTATTTTGTATGTTGTCTGTTTAAAACACAGAGAAGAAGCAAAGGACAAATGAACAACAGCTGCCGAAAGATTTTAAAGAAACTGTAGAACATCAGTGTCTGACAATCTTTTGATGACCTCCAATTTGTAGAATATGTAGTACCTTGTATAGTTAATATAAATTATATTATTACCAGGAAATAATGTTTTCTTTTCCAGTCTTGCTTCCATCTTTTTTGAAACCTGGTGATTCATGAAGCAGTTCTTGAATTTCATTAAGGTAATCATACATTTCTCAGGAGCTGCCTTCATTAAATAAAAATGACCCATTTTCATAGAAACGAACTTAACTTAGCAAGCTCATGATTTTCTTCTGAAATCAAAAGAAGTTGCTATTGGAAAACAAACTCCTGTCGTGAATTTCGAAGCTTTTGTTCAGATTTCCTTTTTAAGTTGATCCGACTATTAGGACTCATCAGAATTGGTTTCCAAGTTACTCTTTTTTTTTTTTTTTTTCCAGTTTTGCATCCTGTGGAAATTGGGAGCAGTCATCAATGGAAATATGAGGCAAAAACTGTTGTTTCTTCTGTAATACTTACTGGAACTTCGGAGTACAGCTTTACAAATATTTCAGACTGATTTGAAACTAAGAAACCAATACCAGTCAATTAACCAAAAGACAGACAGGTAGTAGGTCAGCTGATTAGTAAAAGGCAAGTACTATTTTGATGAGTTTGCAATTCAGTTTTGAATCTTCATTATCTCAAATACTCACTGATTTGTGCATGTCAGTTTGCTGAGAAAGCAGGATTAAGGGTATGAAATAAAATCAGTATATGGCCAGCTTCTTTTGTATCATTTAATAGCATGATTATACTAGACTGACAATTAAATCCTAAGGCTGGAACAGACAGTGAATTCTGCTGTAAAATTGATCCTTCTGGCCTATTAACAGGCTAGAATATGGCAGGTTTCTGTTGTAGTCTACGTAAGGCTTCAAAGCAAGCAAAATCATCTTGTTTGGGAGCAGAAAAGGAATCTATTTAATCTCAAGACATGCTTCTGAAAAGAGTGAAACACTCTAGTTGCTTCATTTGTCTGCTTTCAATCATTTATGTAAAAATAAAAGTGTTTGGAGTATTGCATAAAACTAGTGACAGCAGAATATTTGACTAAATTCGCTTGCACTTTTTCATACCCATATAACTTTAAATTCTCCCTCAAGTTATAAACAATGATAGAACGGCAGTCAAAGGTGTATTTTATCAGACTAAGAAGTAATCCTCATTTTGAAACATCAGAGTAAAAAAGCTATTGCTTTTGAATTTGAAATGTTCTTTGAGATATTTTTTCTTGTGTAACGGATAGACACTTGCAACTATAGAATCACAAATTTATTAATTTTATTTACCTGTTTTTTGACATAGCAGTAGTTTACTTTATGATCCTGCTGCATGGGTGATGGGAAATGAGAAAGCAGGAGTAACGTTATGAAACAGCAAGATACTTGGAATTCATCCTGATATATTAATTATATGTCTGTAAGAACAAAGAGCCTGATCCATAGTCCATTGAAATAAATTAATTTTGTATCTTGCAGGCTCCAAAATCCACTGATATTGAAGGACGTCATAGGAGTCTTTGACATTGTTGGTCTCTGGATGGGAGTCCAGAAGGACAAGGAGAATTAGGCAGAGAGAAACAGATTACCAGCCCTGCTGCTTGCAGATCTGCTGGGAGAAGAGCAAAATGAAATAAAGGAGTAAATGACAGTGGGAGGCAGTGTGTAAACACCTTCATTCCCTCTGAAGTGTTTTGCCAATATGGCATGGATGGGAAGAGCTCTGCCTCCTACTGAAATTCTGAGAGACATAATGTGTTTTCCTTCCTGGCAAATCTTAGTGAGAGGTGGTGCTGCGTTAGCTTCCTATGGAAGTATAATGATATAAAAAGTTCACCTTTGGCTTTTGGGATGTTACCACATCTCAATTTCAGAAGGAATTTCCCTGACCCACACACCAAAACTCTAATCGAGGCTCTCCACAAGACTCTAGGGCAGGAATGTCCATCCAGTCTAATATATAGAGTAATGATTAAAATCAATGTCTTTCTTGGAAGGCACATTCAGGCTAACGAGCAAGCCCATGCCAGACTGGAGAAGTCATTTTTGCAGAGACCCTTTGGTATGTTTGAACCTCATTAGGTGCTACAATCACTTTGGCCATTGCTCAAATATATTCTTTGAAAGTTATTGCCTAGGGGTGAGGGAGAGATTAGAATTAGAAATGTCTTGAGACAGGGACTGGAGCATTTAGTCTGTGTGGAAAGACTAAGTGAGTGGGGCCTGTTTAGCCTGGGGAAGAGAAGATTGAGAGGGAATCTGATCAATATATATAAATACTTGAGGGGAGAATGTAAAGAGGATGGGGCCAAAATCTTCTAGGTGGTGATTAGTGATAGGACAAGGGGTAATGAGTACAAGTGTGATGGATGCACTTCTTCCCCAGCTCAACCTAACTTCTCATATGTAGCCCTACTCAGGTGTTAACTACCACATTTTCTGATCCTGGTGGTTTCTTCTCTGATTTCTTCCCCCACTCAGGCATTAACCATCAATATCATCCTGGATGAAGGCACAGAGTGCTCCCTCAGCAAGTTTGCTGGTGATGCCAAACTAGGGTATCTAGGAGGAGTAGCTGACTAGGGAGCTAGGGAGGAGTAGCTGACAGCCCAGAGGGCTGCACTGCCATCCAAAGGGACCTGGACAGACTGGATAGCTGGGCAAAGAGAAATCTTATGAAATTCAACAAAGACAAGTGCAAGGTCCTGCACTTGGGGAAAAATAACCCCGGTCACCAGTACAGGCTGGGGACTGACCTTCTGGAGAGCAGCACTGCAGAGAGGGACCTGGGCATCATGGTGGACGACAAGTTGACCATGAGGCAGCAGTGCGCCCTCATGGCCAAGAGATCCTGGGGATCCTGGGATCCTGGGGTGTATTAGGAGGAGCGTCTCCGGCAGGTCGAGGGAGGTGATCCTGCCCCTCTACTCAGCCCTGGTGAGGCCACACCTGGAGTACTGCATCCAGTTCTGGGCTCCCCAGTTCAAGAGGGATGTGGAGCTACTGGAGAGAGTCCAGCACAGGGCTACAAGGATGATCAGGGGCCTGGAACATCTGCCCTCTGAGGAAAGGCTGAGAGATCTGGGCCTGTTTAGCCTGGAGAAGAGAAGGCTGACAGGAGACCTCATTAGTGTCTATAAGGACCTCAAGGGAGGCAGTGAGGAGGATGGGGCTGGCCTCTTTTCAGTTGTGGCTACTGATAGGACTGGAGGAAACGGCCACAAACTGAAGCACCAGAAGTTCCACAGGAACTTATGGAAAATTTTCTTAACAGTGAGGGTGACAAGCACCGGAACAGGCTGCCCGGGGAGGTTGTGGAGTCTCCTTCTCTGGAGATCTTCCAAACCCGCTTGGATGCAGTCCTGAGCCACATGCTGTAGGTGACCCTGCATGTGCAGGGGGGTTGGACTAGATGATCTCTAGAGGTCCCTTCCAACCTTAAGCATTCTATGATTCTATGATTCGACGAATAACAGTCCTGATGGCTGCATCCTGATGGAGAGATAAGGCTAATTGTGCGTACATCACCCAACAGCCATTTCTGAATTGAAAGAATGACTATGTCAATCATCTTAGCCCATAAATATGGGGAGACCCCATTGAACTCTCCTTGCATTGCAGCAGGCTGCACGCCAGGATCTCCCCTTCAGCAGGGATGCCTCTCAAGGATATTCCTCGGCGTTAAGAGATCCTTCCCACTACAGATTAGTGGTAAGTGACTATAGCGTGGTCTCTATCTTTCTGAACTTGTAAAGTTTACTTTGTAACTGTGCACAAATCCCTTAGTCATAAACCATTGATCAGGACTGAGACTGGATCCAGCTGCATCCAGACTCCTCTCAGAAGGAGCTTGGAAAGTCCAATCAGAACCTCATGACCCAAAGGGAGGGTGTCCTTGATAATTCTGTGTATATCTTGAACCTCTATGCAGTAAATAAGTGACCTTGCCATAGAATCTCATGAAACCATTGTCATTATCAATAAAATCTATCACTATTTCTTTCCCACAAGTGAGTTGCATTGTGTCACTCACCCTCACCACCACTCATTCCGTGACAAGTTGAAACACAGAAGTTTTGATCTCCATGTGAGGAAGAACTTTACTGTGTGGGTGATAGAGCACTGGAACACGCTGCCTAGAGAGGTTGTGGAGTCTCCTTCTCTGAAGATCTTCAAAACTCACCTGGATGAGACCCTCTGCCACATGCTCTAGGTGTCCCTGTTTGAGCAGGAGGAGTTGTACTAGATGATACCTACAGGTCCTTCCAACCTCAACCATTCTGTGATTCTGTGAAAACAGAGGGAGAATTAAGATAACAAGCCAACCTTCTATGCTCTCCAGCTAGCACACTGCTTGTGTGCTGCTTCCTCATTGAAAAATGAGCAAAGAATATTCTCTCTTTCACACTTCCAAAAGTCAAATGGAGATTTTCCTTTTTTTTTTTAATATATTTTTAATTAAAGCACAACATAGCGACTATTCAGTATTCAATCTTTGAGACATTTGCAGAATGAGGAAACTAAGTAAACCATGAGAAGTGTTTCATTCAGGGGCTTCAAGCACAACTTATCTATAAAATAAACTAATTCATTTTGTTGTATGTTTTATTAGTTTGTTTGTATTGCCTGCATAAAGACAAAGGTATATCTACATATAGACATTTTTTATATCGAATATTTTGATAGACATTCCTACTCACTTGGAAGGGACAATTAAATATACCGTAAAAATGAATGTGGAAATAAAGGAGAACAAATAAAATTAAGGATCCAACAGTAAGTCTAGGAAGTTCAACTAAATGAAATTAAAACAGAACTTTCCAATGCATTATTATATCTCTCATCTCTGTGAGAGGATGAACCTATGTTTGTGTCATTCTTATTTAACTCAAGACAGAATATGATCCTGGCAGCAGTTGTTTCCCACCTTCTCACTTTTCTGCACAGCAGCAGCAGCTGCCAGGCAGAACCAAGAAATAGATTTCTCCCCCAGAAATGCCAGGGAGGGATCTAGGGTTTCTCAGTACCTAATTAAGAATCAAAAGCACTTGAGACCTCCCTTTTATTTTACAATAGAGAACAATTAAAAAAATAATAATTTTACACACACAGCACTGTGAAATAAATAATAATAATAATAATATTAAAAAGAAATACATGCAACAATTATAAAAAGACCTTTGTGAGGTTCATCAATTGACTGTGAAAAATAGAAGGGCTCTGGAGAGACGTATACCACAAAACAAAATAAAAACAAATTGATAGAGACCAACCATCACCATTGAAAGATTGGGTTATTACTTTCAGTGAAAGGCTGTAAAAATTATTATTTAGAGTATTAGTGCTGTGCTTCTAAAGCTGGACTTTTTTTTGTTTCTTATTAAGAAGAAGCAAAACTAAATCTGCTGAGTTATTGATTTATTTTTAATACAAATTAACTATGCTCTCTTTATATGATTGCATGCTAAATTTTATCATAAATAATAACTTTCTGTGCTGAAAAAAGTTCATATTAGAAACTGAAAAAAAAGGTGAAACTGATATAGTGAGAAAAATGTCAAATTATTTTGAAATTAAAAGAACTCACTTATTTCTTTTTTTTTTTTTTCCTTAGGATGTAGGGAAAGAGAGCACATGTATGTTGAGCATTACTTTAGTTTTCTAGTACTACTACTTTAAAAATATGTACATATGCACTGCCATGCTTTTTATAGTATTAATTCAAATATTATGAAACAGATGCAGATTTCTTACTTTTTCAAACATATTTTCAGCAGATTTGCCTATTTTTATATACTATGTATATATAATGATAGTATATTATATAACTTTTTGGTAAAACATATTATGCAAATAGTATTTGGTATAAAAACTATTTAAAAAAATCTAAATGCTTAAACACTGGTTCTGACTTCTCTTGAAAACATAGCAAAATTTAAAATCCAATATTCTCTTATGGTAAAGTACAATGTTCTAATTTTCCATGAATAATATAACCTCATTATTTACTTTATTATCTGTTTTTTGTTTCTTTTTTTTCCATCATGATGCATGTTATAAATTAACACAGAAAAATAGAAATAGTCTAATACTGAGAGAAATATGAAGTCTATTAGAGAACTAACTGAGAAACATACATCTGTTGGATATTGAAAAGTTACAAGATCCAATTTAGGAAATGCCAAAAACAATATTAAAACGGTATTGGTTTCCATCACTTCCATGTGTTGGTTCACTGTGAAGATTGTAACTATAAATGTAAATGCTGTGCTAATGATTTTAAATAAAGCTAAAATCAAAGAAGAAATTACTGGAATAACTTACGCTAACCAAACAAGAAATTATAAGAAATAACACCATGTCAATGCTCCAGCGCTGTAATGATTTTAAATTAGAAAAGCAACATTTACAGAACAGGTTGCTCATTTAACATTTTTAGGACCTGTCAATAAGATCACTTTTGACATGAAACAGCCTATTTATTTTGATTAAAGGAAAATCCTTCAATGAAAATACTCCTGAGCAAACACCAGCAGGGGTTCTTTACTCATTCAATGCCTAAATCATTCTCACAGATCACAAGGGCTTCAGGGAGAAGCAAACTATCCTTGAAGATCTGAAAATGTCAATGCAACGTGTAGATCAACCTGTTCAGATTACTGAAGAGTGCTGTTCAACAAGAGGGTGGGAAATTAGAGATCTGATTAACTCACTGGATGCACTGTTTGCATTTATTTACAGTGTGCCATTTGATGGATAGCAAGAGCACTCTCATTGAAATGAACTTTCTAATGAGCCATTCACACTGAGTAGAGCAGAAATCAGATAATGGTGATAAAGGTTACCTGGTTGCCAGGATTTTTTTTTTTTTTTAATAAACAGGCAAAACCAACCAACCAAAAACAAACAAACAAACAAAAAACAAAAGCACAGCTACATCTGTGTTTGGCTCTTTGCAAATGTGAGATTCTTCAACTCTGATGTGTGCACGTTGTGCCTTTGGAGATATTTGCAGGCAAGGGAAACATAATTTGTAACAGGAACATAATCGCTGCTACAATAGTCGACAAGGACAACTGTAATAAGTATAAATATTTTATCCTTCATATTCTAATTTACTTTGGCTGCTACAAAGTCTCTAAGTTGACTTATCAAATAGTTAAAGTGTTAACTGAACCTGGAGTCTCTGTCTTCCGGGAGAATGTGTATGAGGCATTTTGTTCAGTTATTTTTATTCTAGGAGTTAAAAAATACAACTCATATCAAGGAAAACACCAAACTCTCTAGCATCATAGGGCTTACTATCTTACTAAAAAAAAAACAGAATATAGTTGCCAAAATCCCTCTGTTTTCTGCAGAAAATCATGACTTTTCACTGATTGGCAATATACCAGTAACAAGAAAGATCTTTCTGAATAAATATGGTTTATTTTGCTTGAAGCATTTTTTTTCTTTTTTTTCTTCTTCTTCTTCTTCTTCTTCTTCTTCTTCTTCTTCTTCTTCTTCTTCTTCTTCTTCTTCTTCTTCTTCTTCTTCTTCTTCTTCTTCTTCTTCTTTTTTTTTTTTTTTAATCAGTTGAAAACCAAACACTTCAGTTTAAAAATATTAAAGCACTATAATATTATTTTAAAATTCTGATAGCTTAATTTTCCTGAGTCTTCATCATTATTTCAACTTACTTCAACATTGTTTCTTGCTCCTTGGGAGTCTGGAATAAGGAACTGCATCTATTTGACTCCTGTGATGAACCAGCAAAATGAACAAATGGTACATCATTAGACAGTGAGGTTTAGCTGTAAACCAAAAATAGGAATTTGAGACAACCAGGTTATAAACCTTATTCATGATAACACAGATCCATCTTTATGTAAGCCCAGAAGGAAAAATGGAAGTCATTGTCATTGTGCAAGTAGATGTTCCACCATTTCTTGTCCTTTTAGGACATCTGAAATTGTTGAGATGAAAGTAACTAATAGACATTCTATAGATAGTAACTTCTGCTTTGAACAACTGGAATTCTTAATACCTTGGCTAATACCTTCAGTTCACAACCTGAACATAGTCTTATGATTTCACATAGAGTCCCAATCAACAGAACAAGTCGCTCTGTTGATGAAGTTGAATGTTCTCTTTATTTGGATTGGGTGATGTCTTGATGGGTCATTCTTTGGATCATGGGCACGCCACTTTCCAATAAAGGCTCACTTGCCTGTAAAACAACCAGCTATCTTTCTGGAATGCACAAAATTTGTTCCAAACAGCCAGACCTTTTCCCCAGTTTGAAATGTGATGTTCAGGACACAATTCAGAAGAAGTTGTGAATTGAAAAGTTGCTGTGCATTTTGGAAGAAGATCATATCAATATTATTTTCTTAGGGTTAGGGCAAAAAGAACAAAACATATATATTAGAGACACTATTACTAGTTAGCTAGAAGATTTTCAGGGGATGGAACAATGTGCAAGTTTTTTCTATTCATGGTGTAAATAGCTAACATCTTGAGAGCTGATGATAGTTACAATCTGATAACTGGATGCAATAGCTGTGCTTTTACTTCCCTGTCACTTTCAATGGACTTTTGGAGAAAGGTGCAGCTAAATTATTAACTAATGTGGATGACTGTATTTTGCTAACGCATTGTTTTTCCATTTGCAAGTACTGTTCTGAATGTGTTTGGCTATCAAGTTCTGGTAATAAAAGTTTCTGATTTATCAATCAATCATATGCAAGACAATTCAGATTTTAATGTTTGACAGTAATTCAAAATGAAAACAACATCAATAATAACAATATGTTTAATAAATTTGAGGAATATATAAATCATATTTAAATATAATGATAACATATTCTCAGTGTTATAATGAAAATATTATAGGCATATATACAGTGTGAATACATTGATATAGTTCAGAATATTATTTTCATCTTAAGGAAATTATAAACATATATTCTTTAAGCAAATTGTTTGGTTGCATATGGATTACTCATATCTGTGTGTTATAATTTGCACTAGTGGTCCAACATGTCAATGTCCCTAATGTTAGCAAGCTAAGAGTGCTCACTGTAATAAGCATGTTGCTTGCTTTCATCATCAGAAATCTCTGCAATGTCATATAGTTATATACTCCCAAATATTTCATCTTTTGAGCTTCCTCAGCTTCTTCATTTTCTTAGTGTTCTTGCTGTGCTCAGAAATAACTAAAACCGTAGAAAACTAACCATTTTCAGAATAACATTTGTATATAATATGCTTCTCCACTGCCAAAGCACATATCTGACTTGTCTTACCCATCTGCTCTTTCTTATTTCTGCTTTAGTGTTTGTCTTATTATTGCCACCCCATCTTCTCACCTCACAGCTCACAATTTTTGATAGTCAAAAATAGACTTTATTGTAGTTCTGTCACTTGTAGTCAAACAGATTATGCTAATGCATCTCAGACCCTATATGAAGCTTCACTTTCTGCAAAGCGATATGACAGATGTGCTTATGGCTGGCAGCCATACCCTTAAGCCAAAGTAGTGACTGTTCCTGCCTGAACTGATTGGCCTTTTACCTGTATTGTGTTTTCACAGATTTTTAGAAGAGATTTGGAGCCAGACCTTAAGCAGGAGGGCAAAAAAGCACAAGCAGCAGATAAAGATGGACGTCGTCTACAGATTTACATTTTGTAAGAAGGCAAGAACACAGCTGTCAATAGAAGATGATCATAGAAAAAGAAATATAGTAGAAGAAAAAGATGTCCATTCAACTTGGACTAAAAAAAATGCATTCTTTTTTTACTGCCAATGTTGTATTATTGTAATTTTTTTTTTCTTTTCCAGCCTGTTAGATTACAGATATATTTACCATTTTGCACACATAAATGCTCAAATGCTCAAGTTCTTTAAGGTAATTAATTTACCAATGCAACAATTTTACTAAACATGTAAAAAGTGATACGTAAAGACATTGCATAGTTAGTATATGATCTGAGTTGTCTTGATGTTCTTTCAGCTGTATTTGATCTTTACAATGATTCAGAAACTTAAAGGCTACCATATTCTGGCTGTGTACTGTTACATATTTTGGTCTTGCACTATTGCTAAGTTAAGAAACTTTATGTTCAGGAGCTACTATCAAGTTCTGCACAGAGTTTTGCTTCTGATAACTAAGGATGCAAAATCTTGTGTCTATCTATATTATGCTCATCTATAGCCTTTCTTATCTTTATTTTCCATCCATTATACTCAAACATAAGTCTCTTGTTTCTATTAGAACATACTCTGTTTCATGCAGCTTGTCTGGTCTTCTGAGGAGCTTGTCCTGCACATGCACATGCAGTTTTATCTGTGGAGGCAGCAGAAAAGATTTGTCTCCTGCACTAGATCTATATGATGATGAAGGACCCCAAACCAGATGAAAACTCTCTACAGAGATAAGTAAGAACACTGTATCATTTAAAAGACAGAGTTGGGGATACTCTGCTTAAACAGACAAGTCAAAGAAAGAAAGTACATTTCTTTTATAATAACAGAAATGGAGCAGACAATGGACACTAAAATATTTCTGAATTTTTTAACCTGAATGGCTTGTTCTCAATCACGTATAACACCTCTGGCAACGTTAAGACCAGATTTCTTGAGTATTTTAGTAGTAGAGGCTCCTACCTTAAAAACATCCTGATTTTTCTTCTGAACATCCGCCTGTTAAAAATCCACTTCTTAAGTGGATTTTGAAAATTCATCCTAAGATCTTACTTGCTCTTTCTGTATACAGGTTTTTCACAGATTAATGCAAAATCCTTTTCCTTTGCCTGTGTAATGTACTGCATTTCTTTATAGATAGTAACCTCTGCCAGTGAATATTACCAGTCCTGAGTTCATTACTACATTTCACTTCTGTGGACTGAACTTTGTGAGCCAGTTTTCAGCTCATAAGCTTCTTCTATCCAAATTGTTTTGAATGTGCTCTGCATTTCATACTATTGCAGCCATTTTGTATGGCTTTAGATGTGGATGTCTTTGACATTTTATCCTATAAAAGCTCATCTGTAAAGTAGGCAAATAAAAGTTATCTTAACATGGAAACAGGGAAACATTTCCTAACTAACAGCATATATATGATATCCCGATTTCACTTGTTTAATGAAAGAGCAAGATATGTTCATCTGTTAATAACTGAAATTTTAATTTAACTTGTGTATACATCAAATAGACTGACATAAAATAAGCTCTCCTTTACCTCTTCATGGTTTTCAAGAAAATTAGGATAAAAGTCAGATAAGGGTGATATATTTTTCAAACTCCAGCTGAAAAGAAGATGCATTAAAAAAGAGAGAGAGAGAGAAAGAGAGAGAGAAAGAAAGAGAGAAAGAAAGA
>VZSV01000241.1:529027-552420 GCA_013398735.1 Nothocercus julius | reverse complement strand
TCTTCCTTCCTTCCTTCCTTCCTTCCTTCCTTCCTTCCTTCCTTTCCTTCCTTCCTTCCTTCCTTTCCTTCCTTCCATCTTCCCTCTCTTCAAGGACTCCTTCTTTCTATGAACCAGTGTTGGGCAAGGGGTTTTGAGGTGAGAAATGTAAAGAGAGAGAGATGCTGAGAGCAGATAAGCTTCATTTCTTTTTGGAAACAGCCTGAAAGGTGCCTTTCCAAAGACTGTGAGCAGACTGGTCTTGCTATGGGCAAAATAAAAAGGTTGCTTTTTCCTCCTTTACCACTGACATTAAAGATAATCTGATAATCTATAATCTAAAGATAATCTATAGTCCCTAGTCAAAAGCTATATTGCTGCAGACAATTAAGATAATATCTAATATCACTCTCCAATCTTCACTGAGCTTACTATGCATTGTGGATATTTTTTGAAGTGACATAGGTATTCCATACTAAATATCTTATGACGGCGTGGAAATCTTAATAATCTCAATTTATAAGGGGACATGATGGAATTTCTGCATAAGAGACCATTAATTTTAAACCAGACTTCTTCATATGATTCAGACACTTCCAGTGGCCTCCCTGACAGATGCCTCCTTTGTAGAGACTTTGCATAGGCTGCAAAGACACAGAAATACCTGCCTATTTCAAAAGCAATCTATTTGTGACCCCCCCCCATCCCAATAAATACGCTGTTTGTTGTCTCTTCCAAAATGAAAAGGACTTTTTCTGCTTTACTTCTACGCAGACACAATGCTCTGCCAGAATAGTGTCACATCTCTGAGAAAATAGTAATTCTGGTGTCATATTAATGTCAAAAGTTATTCTAAACCAGGAACTGAGGATACTTAGTTATGTGATTCATCTCATCTAAACCTGATTCACCCCTTTAAACCCCTACAATATAGGCAGCTATATTTCAACTAGTTATGCAAGCCACCTTATATGGCCATTAGAGAGAAAGAGACACTTGGGCCCCTGTAAAGTATTAATTCAAATTATTTTGGACATTCATGTTAGGATAGGATGAATTACACTCTGAAGAACTCCTCTCTTTCCTTTACTTCACAAGGACATCAAACTGATGAAATCAATAAAATCTTCAGTACCCAAAGCTCAGACTTATTCAGACCACACAGTTTCACATACTTTGCATCCTCACGGTCACTAAAAATTTTAAGGTGAGACTCTGGTTCATATTTACAATATATATCAAAACTAGAAAGTGACTAGCACAATACAGAGATGAGTAGAGGAGAACCTAATGTTTGCTTAAGTTCATACATTTGTTTCGCTTCAGTCACCGTTTGGATTGACTCTGTAAAAAGGAACTTGAACCTCTCACCTCCTGCTTAGAAGTATTCAAAAAATGAATATGGATTTCTCCTCTATCTGAACTCTAGTACCTATATAGACAGCAATACAAATATCATAGGAATGAAGATCAAGCAAGCAAGAGAAATATAACATGACAGGTGTGTAGTCAGATTGGAAAAAAAGAAAACTTAGGTTTCTGATATTGATTGTGTTGCTACAGTTATTTCATTAACTCGTCATTGGAAACAAACAGGAACAGATGAAATATGTATTTCCATATTTTACATGTTCAATAGAATTTTAATAGAATTTTTTTAGAACAAATGCAATAAATTGATAAATTCTTGTTCGTCATTTGTGCCTTCAGCTGGACCATTGTTCAATTCCAACAGTTCCACTTGCTGTACTGTTCAGGTCCTTACAATACATCAGGTCATCCATCAGTTTTATGCTGTGTGAACAGTAAGGTCTTCTGGGAATGTAAAAGCAGACTGCAAAGGTGGTATTAGTGAATTGTTCTTTGGGAATAAACAGAAAAACTTGTCTACTTGGCATGGTACCTTATCCAATGGGATTTAATTCAATTTATCATCTTCCTGTTCTTTTCCTATATATGTTCATATGTCCAGTAAATACATATTTAAATTAGAACTTAGTAAAGAGAACTGATACTAATCAAAAGATGAGAAATTAGAAAATATTTGTTTCCATATCACTCTGCCATTCATCTTTGCTCATCTAGAAAATGCAGCTACTTCTTTTATAAAAGTATTGAAAAATGTTAATTTAAGACCACATTCATCTGAGTTCTCTCAAATAGATTTAAAATTTGATTTCTTTATCTTCTTCACTAATTTCTGGACTAGCAGTTTCACATTTCTGAAAGTACAGATTAATTATAATGATAATTCATTAAGACAAGGTAAAGCTACCAAGATAAGGTGCATGCTTTATTTTTTTTATTTTTTTTAATTTATTTATTTTCTGAACAGATCCCCAAAATGACACTGGCATTTTTTCCATTGGTTACACTGCACAATCCCATGAATATATGCTTCTTTGATCAATTAGGTTAGGGGTAGTCTGATTAGGTCCTTTTTTCTTCCTACTCCTTTCTTGCTCCCTAAACTAGATAGTTTTATTGTGTTGTTGACATTACTTTCAGACAAGAATTCACATTAGTGAATTCACTGTCACACCTGAGTGAATTAAAAGTTAACTTTGACCTAGTGAAGTGACCAAATCCAGGGAATCATTGCTAGGGATTCTAGGATAGGTGCTAACCTACATTAATAAAACTATTGTTTATGATCCTAAGGAAAAGAAAATCAGGATCACAGCTGGGCTTCAGCAGAGCAGACCTCGGCCTGTTTGACCATGGGTCCTGCTTGGAAGAATCCCATGAGAATTCTGGAAGAAAAGAGATTCAAGAGAGCTGTTTGATTTTCAAGGATATACTCATTCAAACTCAAGAATGGTCGATCTCAATGAGCAGAAGATTAAGCAAAGGTGTCAGAAGGTTTACTTTCACCTTAGTAAGGTTTTTGACATTATATTCCGTAACATTTTCAGAGAAAAAAAATGAAGTAAATGAGCAGACACTGAAGCAAATTGAAAAGTAGCTGAACTCTTAGGCTAAGAGGGTTGTGATAAGAGTCACAAAGTGAGGCTGGAGGCCAGTCACTAGTGATGTCTCCCTGGGGTCGATACTGGAGCCAATGCTATTTCACTTCTGGATGATGGAATTGTGTGCCCTCTCAGCAAGTTTGCTGATGATATAAAACTGTGAGGAGTGGCTGATACATCCAGTGGTTACAGTGATATTCAATGAGATCTGAGTATCCAAGAGTATCCAAGCTGCTGAAATGGACAGAGAGAAACTTCATGAGGTACAACAAAGGGCAATGCACCAGCACACAATGGGGGTCAGCCAACTGGCAAGAAGCTTGCAAAGCTGGGGCAAAATGCCGAGCATGGACTAGTAGGTCAAGGAAGATGATGCTTCGCTTCTGCTCAGCGAAGCACACCTGGAGGGCTGGGTCCAGATCTGGGCTCCCCAGTATGTGAGAGTCATGGTGCTCCTGGAGTGAGTCCTGTGGAAGGCTACAGAGATGATGAATGGGCAGGAGCATTCAGCACACAAAAAGAAGCTAAGAAAGCTGGATCTGTTTGGCCTGGAAAAGTGAAGTATCAGGGGAGATCTTATCAGTATTTATCAAGACCTGAAGGGATGATGTAAAGAAGATGGGATTGGAGTCTTCTGTGTGGTGCCTGGTAGTAGGACAAGAGGCAACAGGCACAAACTGAAACACAAAGAAATTCCATTTGAACATAAGAAATACTTCTTCACTTTGAGGTAGTTGAGCACTGGAAAAGGTTGCTCAGAGAGGTGGTGGAGTGTCCTTCTTTGGAAATATTCAAAACCCAGTTGGATCTGGTACTGGGCAACCCTGTTCTAAGTGACCTTGCTTGAGCAGGGGTGTTGAGCAGATGTTCTCCAGGCGTCCCTTGCAAGCCTAGTTCTTCTGTGATTTTATGAAAATTTTGAGACAAAATCTATTGTCAAGCTGAATCTTCATTAAACATTTGCAGCACATTTTCACCATTATCTCTTCAAACAGTTAGTGAGATATAATTTATGTGAAAATGTTTTAAGGCTAGAGCCTATTATACTATGCCTTATTTTTTTCAGTTGTGACACCATTCAATATTTGCTTTTAATTTTTTAAAGAGTATCTATTGCCACTAGCACCAAAAAAAAAAAACAAAACAAACAACAACTGCAATAGTAATTAAAAAAAAAAAAAACTGTTTAAAAATCATGGGTCATATAATATTACATTATAATAATCATTTCAAATTCCATTTATATAAAGTAAATTTTAAAAATTTAATTTTCAAATGTTTATTAGTAAAGTATATTAGGCATCCCTCATTCTTTCTGCCCAGAGAAAGCAAGACTGCTCAGAACCCACTGAAGATAATAAATCCTTACTCAGGAACTCTAACCTCTCTGTTTTATACATCATTAAACATAATCACATCTATTTTGCTGAATTAAGTATTTCAAAGATTCATATTTTGTGAGATGAAAAATTGGGCCACAGTTTTAATGAGGTATACAGTTGGAATAGCTATAACTTTATTACTGTTGTATTATTTTTTTCCCATTAAGCATTTTGATGCTTAATGCACAGGGAAGGCACAGGCACCATATACTTAATGAATCAGTTCTAAAAGAACAAATTTTGTTACTTTATTATGTTTTAGAGGTACCTGTACAAACTGCTTTCTGAAAAGCCTATGATCTGATAATGATTTTCAATATATTATATGTTTTTGATCCTTGTAATGAGATCAAAATTTGCTATCAGTAGATGGTATGATGTCTACGTTTGTACTGCTCACATTCTGTTTCAGCTCCTGCTGAAGTCAATCATACATCAAGTGATTCCTGCATTTCCAACTGAACATTTACACAGATTGACTAGAAAAATGTGCAAACTTGCAATGCCTTGGTTGCTCTTGCATTTCCAGTGTAGTGGCACGGCAGTGCAGTTCTCTTTGTGAGTTCTGTGGTATGTCTACCAGTAGATACAATGTCATAGCTCACATATAGGCATAGGAAAATACACAGGCCCTTAGCAGAGACTCTTCTCATAGCTTGTCTCTAAAATCACATGTTATCATGTGCCAGATATGCTAACCTTTCTAAATATGGCCATATACTCATCTATCCTAGGATACGTTATTACCACAGCATATCTTAATAGCTTGTAAGTTGTTTACATATCAGTTACAAGCAGGAACAACCAGAAGAGACCAGACTCATACAGCAAAAGAAATGCGCTTAATTTAAGGATTTAAGGAACCAAAGAGAAGTCACTTTTTTCACAAATATTTCTTTTCTGACAGTGATATCTCTCTCCCTATTTTTTTTTTTTTTTCATCATTTCAGCATCTAGAGATCCTGATGAGCTGTGTGGTGAAGCAGTCACAACATTCATTCTAAACTGGTTCTGAGAACTATTAGATAGTTGAGATTTCATAACTACTAAGAGACAGCTTTGCAGGGCTGTTTGCTTTTATTCATCAAAGCCTCATCCATAAACAATCATCTTCCCATCCCATTAGTTCTTCGTATACAGTGCAATTACTTTATTCTACTGTTCTTTCTTAAGATCATGTAAGAAAACATTTTTGAGCTGCTGAACATAGGAAGTGCTTTCACTACATGAATTTTTGTCTTAAGTAAATTTTGACAAGATACTGGTTGAAGGAGAGGAATCAAGCAGAAGTCAAACTGCCATAGGTATATTCTAGGACAACATACATGCTACGATCATATCATATGTTAAGATCACATCTGTGTTCACAGTGATAATGTTGCTAGTATGAAGGCTGTTTGACCAGAACATATTACATATTATTAAGGGGACAGAAATAAGAATGATTGATTAATGCATTACTTATCTCTTCTTTGTAAGAAAGGCACATGCAATATTTAAGATGATTTGTTCCCTAATAGAATTTATTTCTGTGCAATGAAATTCAAGCCAGAATCTTCACCTTTGCTATACAGAGACAAGTCAGCATTATCTTGAAGGAAGTTTTACTGAAATCAATGGTAAACCTCATCATCTGTTCTTTAATGAAGATGTTTACATCCTTGGTTTCACTTATTACCCCTGTTTTCCTATCAAAACAATCCCATAACTTTCACAACTCCTTCCCAAAAGCAAATAATAACAAGTAAACCTTCCGTTTTGTTGAACAATGTTTCCCTTCCTCTTTCTGCTGTGTTTTTTTTTTTTTTTTTTTTGGTCAAAAGTAGAAGCTAAGTGTGTTTGATTTTTCTTAGACAATTTCTACTGCCAAGGATTTTGTTTGATGCACATGATTATATGGTAAGTGATGATAAAGGTTAACGTTCTAACAGATTTCCATGTATGAGGGAACTGAAAAATGTGGAAGAAGAGAGGAGGAATAATAGAATTTCTTGGTTTCTTTTCTTGTATTCTTACCAGAATAAAATTATTATAAATAATATTAAACAACATTTTAACAACATCATCAATGATTTTAAGTAAAAATAGACAAATATTAGCACAATAAAAAAGGAAATGTAACTTAAGGAAACAATAGGATCTTAGCTTGCTTGTTTATCTTCAGACATGCCACTTTAGTTGCTGACATTCAGAATACAAGGAAAATGGCTGAAATATGGTAACAAAAGCTTATGTTTTAATTGATTAATTGATAAGTTCTTTAGAGAAAAAAGTATATTATATGGTTAACCATTGATCATACTATTATTTAGGCCTGTGGAAGGAAGGCGCTTGTGAAATTTGGCAAACTGGCAGAATAAAATGCTTGGAGCATTTAGCACTATAGAGAGAACTTTAGGATCTCTTTATTACTGAATGATTTAAATTTCTGTCCTTGCCTTTTTTAGCATGAGAATTACGTACAGCAAGCATAGAGACAGTTAGGGATATAACTCCTGGTTTTGTCACAAAGTATGAAAAAAAAGAATAATTATCTGCTATGTTTGCAAATGTTGCTCTATGCAATTCACTGTTTACTGAAATAGTTTAGGCAACCAGCCAAGCTGTATGATTTTTGGATTACTGGGACACAACTGAAAATAAAAGGTCGCATAGATCTTATTCTCTTTTAATGTGACCTTCCAAAATTCATTAGGAAATTAGAGCCAAATTCTTTACATAGAGGCATTAGTTATGACCCTTTGCCTGTGTTTGTCCTTTTTGGTTTCACTATGTTTCACTGTAACTAAGTAATGTAATTATTTATATTCCAACTAACTCAGAGAAACTAAAAAGTTTCTCATTTACCTTCCTGGTTCCCTGGATAATTGAGCAACCCAGATGCTTGTTTTTGTTTTTCCTACAATGACTCATGGCAGAAGTCAGTTGCCCTATTGAAGTCTGTGCTTTCAAAATACTTTCTTCTGACTCAGAGCAAGGATACAAACTAATTGAGGACAGGTCAGACTGCGTTTTTCTGCTTTGCTTAAGTCAGAGAGTTGCTTTCTTTTCTTCTTTGCCTAAATAAGCAAAAGTGCAGGTGTCTGATCCCATAATGCCTTGAACATGTGTCTGAGTTATATATAACTTGCATCATTCAATAATTTACTTGCATGGGTAAAGACTACTGATGGCAATAAAATTTCACAAGATCAAAAATAACATGCTTGTCATGTGTGTCTATATGTAGAAATCTTAGATATGCTTGGAAAATCTCTGCTTATAGATGTGGGGAAACCAAAAGCTTATTGGCTTTTTCTACTGTAGTTTTACTCAAAACTCTGCGACAGGAGATTATGTTTATGGGCTGTTACCATTTCATTTGCAGCATAAAATTATGAAAGAGGTTGCAAAATTATTAACAGCCTGATTGTAATAGCATGCATTTGAATTTTAAATGTGCTTACTGGTCTGAATCGTATGTTTTATTAGGGCTCAACAGAAACATTTAATTGCAGTAAATGCAGGCTATCCCTGTCATGTTTGCAGAGCAGCCCCTTAGCCCTAGCAAGGAGCAGCTGCATCTGTTCCTCCTGGAAGCCACCTTTTCTGCACCATCAATTCTTCTGCCTGGAGGAGCCAATCATGGGTTGGTGATTCCTCCTTCTCTTACACCTCCACCCCCCAAAAGCTGCTTCAGTAAGTCTTTCACCAGACACATGAAAAATAACAAATGCTTCAGTTTAGAAAACAGTGTGAACCAGGAAGAATCCCAGATTCTTCCTTTGCACTAAACTTTAAACTGTATGACCAAAATTTATGCAGTAAAGTCCAAACCCTAAAAAGGAAAAAAAGTATAAAATTTGTTCTGATTTTTTATTAATAAAGGGTTATCTTAGAAAATGGTGCATTGACATTTCTATTTTATGGGGATACATTAATGTATAAAGGTGTGACTCTCACCTAAACAGTGACATTGAAGCTTTTTAAAGGTATATATCTCCTATAACTATTGCAGTTAAAATAAATGAACATTGAGCTCTTTTCTTGATTGATATTTGCTGTTTGACTTGGATAACCTCTCATCATACCCTAGGAAACAAATAAAAGAGGAAATGTAACACATGTTGGCTCTTTGTTGCATATTTTGAATAACTAGACATTTGCTTTTTCCATATAAGTACTGGAAAGGGAGGGAAAATAAAAGGTGAGAAAAATGCAAAGAGCAAAGTAGGCATAAGAGCTACTTCTAGTTTTCACCGATGATCTTTTCTGTCAGAGAATATTTTTTGATACTTTGCTCTGAGATCTTGAAGGGTTTAATTACTTTTCTTTTAAAAGGGAAAGCTACTGAAAGTAATGCATGTATGAGTGTACTTGTGTGAGAAAGTTGCTCTAAAACCATATCACGAGTGTAATATTTTAAAGAGTAATTATTTATTTATTTATTTATTTATGGTAGGCTAGCCTACATGCTGTCAGAATTACAGTAAGGTATTTTAAAACATGCACATGCAATTGTTAAGATAGGAAGGCGAGAAGGCAGGAAGGACGGAGGGACGGATAGAGGCAGTAAGGAAGGAAATAACAATTCCTTATTTTAATGTAAATATGTAAAGGTTAGTCAGTACACCTACAGTGACCACATTATTACTTTCTCTTAGTAAAAGGAAATTGTGAATATGTTGCAGGCATTTTATGGGCGAGCATAAAGACACTATGTCAGATTTCGATGTAAATCCTCATGTAAATCTTGGCCTAAATCACTAAGTGCTATAATATTATTTTGCATGTATTTAAAAAGGCAGAGCAGAAAATGGTTGACACTGTCAACACTAGGAGTTACTGTTTCCAACTAGAGCTTGATTAAATGCAAATCTAGGGGCTGATGGATATTCAGAAGGAGACAAGATGCTACAGACTGCCTTTTAGGTCTTTTTTTAAGAACCTGACCTGTCTTTTTTAGACTATTCATAAGACAGAGTTTCCCATGCTCCAGAAATCTTTTAACTCCACGGTAACTCACTCACTCCTGCAGACACCTGAATCTCTTCACTGACTGCGGGGCAAGTCTAAGAATATGAGTAGATTACAAATAAAATAAATAATAATAAAAATAGTAAAAGGCTATGAAGCAAGATTTGCCTTGCAATCAAGGGGTACACAATGATCACAATGATATCTCACATCATGCTGCTGAAAACTATCTGCAGCAGATATCTCTTAGAAGAAAGCAGTTGCAGCTGTTGAAAGCAGAGCAACAAATACATAGCATTTAGTTAAGCAATTCCTAACAAATGAGGTAAAAGCATATACCTGACACATAGAACGGAAATTTAACTGAGAAACAATGAAAGCGATCTCAGCCAGAATTATAAAAGAAGTATGTTGAAGGGTGTACGAAATATGGAAGATGGCATAATAAAATGCTCATGCGACTATCCTTAAAGTCACCTACCCTTATTATTTCTGATTTTAATTTGAAGTTTTATGAGCATCATCTAAGCACTTTTCACTACTTAATTTTTCCTCTCTGTTGGTTTTAATTAAGGTTGCCCTTGCGGCAGGCTCTTCAACCTGACAAATTTTAAAATGTGCTTTTAAAACCAGTGAGCTTTGCTCATAATAGAACAGGTTTTCCTAGTAGTACATATTTCACATGATGAGCAAGGATAGTAATATGCATTTCTTTAGCAATGTGCCTGAATGCAAGAAAGTTTGGTAGAGCACACATTAAAAATACCTGAGAAAAGAAAACAGAAGAAGAAGGTGGCATCTGAGTACCTATTATGATGCTAATCTATTAATTAGCTTTCAAAATAACTGTGGGCATATACTGCTTTTGAATAGTTTGGCAAATCCAAGAAGAGTGGGACTATAATACTTTTTTTTTTTTCTTTGCTAAGGTATAATGGGCAAAACTAGATTGCTACAGATATAGATTGCGTATGAAACAGAGTGTCAGTACTGCAATTAAAAAGTCAGTTTTCAGAATCAAGCACATCACAGTGATATTAGGCCGCTCCAATCACAACATTCAAAATGACACAGTAAGTTAGAAACACAAGGCAATTTTACCTATCACATAGCATTTCTTGTTATCTTAAGAGCCTTAATACATTCTGACAGTCTGTCATCAAGCAATCCAGCAATCCAGGGTAGTATTTTTGGCTTAAGCTTTCGCAGATGCTGGAGTCCTACACAAGGAACACTCCCTGCACTAATATCACTATTCTTCCTTTAATGTTCTCCACAGGTTACTGATATGAAAAGCAGTTACACTTTTTCACTTTATCAGTCTGATTAAACTATCACATACTGTTTGTATGATGAAAAACCTGCTTAAAAAAGAACCTGCTTCATCAATCCTTTCCCTTCACTGTGTTCACATTATGGGAAATCAATAGAGATACGTGTCAAAATCTGTTTAAAATTAATCTAATTTAAAAGTTCGTCACTTAGAAAAATACTTTTGTTTGTTCATTTGTTTCTCATACTACATTTCAAAAGCCTTGAGTTTCTGTGTTTAAATCAATGATTAATGTGTGAACTACAATTCAAACAGTCTGGGAGAATTTAACTCCAGATTAAAAGACCTAAATTTTAGGTCTTCCTAAACATGGATGAAGTATCAAAACTCCCAAGGTTGCTCGTGGTATAGACAAGGCAATAAAGGTAATCTGTACATTTACTCACCTCACCATAAAGTAGATATCTGCATGGGATCAGCTGACTAACTCTCAGTTCCAGATGCAAAAGAGAAATGCAATTTCAGGTCCTATGGTGGTCATCTTCATGCAGCTGGCAGATACACCAGAGAACCTAAAAAAGACCTGCTTTTGTGAGGCAACCAAAGACTGCATAGGAATCCTTAGATCATGGACAACAGTGTGCCTCATGTGTACAACCGGAGTGTCACGTGTGGCACACTTACTTCACCTGATTTAAGTCTCCATTTGTGCTAATAACCATAGAAAAATAGACAACAGGTTAAAATGTTCAAACTGAAGTTGAATTCTATTCTTGCTGTCTTCAACTTTTTTTTTAAGATTTTGTTTTCTTACCACAGAATGTAACTAATTTCACTATATTTAAATGTCCCATGTGTCTTCCTATTACATTAATCTAGCACTGATTTTAAAAGTCCATTCCTTTCTGAAATAAATGCTGGAAATATTTTCCTAATACGCTCTGGGGAGTACATAAATAGTTACTTCACTGCAGCTACTATATTAGTTTATTATAATATACAAAACAATTTTGATTCTTAGAAGAATCACTTGCAGACTTAAGTCATTCCTTTGCAATCATTCAGTGTCTTTTTGTGGTAAAATAACTATTTTTCTTTCAATAACCTAAAGGAAATTAAATTATATGTCTGATCTGATGGGATGGATAATAACACACATTTTCAAATAACATATGAGTAAGATCTGAGTCTGTGTAAGATATATATCTTTGCATAACAGTTTGTACTGGGACCTAACATCTAGATTTTGAGAAAGTTTTATTCTGAATGTAATTTAACATAGACTCATAGAATCCTTAAAGTTGGAAAGGACCTTTAGAGATCACCTAGTCCAACTGCCCTACATGAATTTAGGTCTGATTCTGCTTTATGGAGTTTCTGTAGACCTTCCTTTAGCAGGTGGAGCAGGAATCCCACTTTTAGCTTTGAGGATATAAGAGAACAGATGTGAACAATGCTGAAAAAGGCATCCAACCATGAACACTGGTGCAATGGGAACTTTTTCAGCAGAGATGAGAATTGCTGTCCTTCATTAGAAAATACTCTTATTTGCATGTGAGCAGATGAATATAGGAGCATTTGTAAGAATTTCTTTACTAATCAGTCACTTCTTTGTTACTTTTTGTTTTGTTTTCAGGCACCCATCTGGAGGCAATATAATTGACCAACAAACAGTAAACAGCTTAACGTTTTTTAGCTCAACAATTGGATAAATACACAAACACACACACAAAAGAAATAGTAGCAGTAAGAGAGTTAAAAGGCATTAAATGATTCATAAAATGAGAAAGACAAATATGCTTGATATTAACAACTTTGGCTATTGTGGGAAGGCAAAAGAGATGTTAAATTAACCACTAAATTATTTATAAAGTATATTTATTACTTACAATTAGAATCAGAAATCATAGAATAACTTAGATTTGGAGGGTCCTCTGAAGATCATCTAGCTCACTTACATGCTCAAAGAAAGTTCACATTCAAAGATCGACCCTGTACAGGCACAAAGTTGTCTATGGTAGCAAGAGCTCATGTACATTGTGTAAAAGGGAAATCTGTAATCCCCTTCATGATGATAAACTGGTATATTGCATTCAATCCAGACTTTTAACCGTATTACAAACAGAGCACAGTTATAAATTTTAGATTATAATGCTAATTAGTATGAAATTAGGGGTATCTGTCTTTGACAATGGAATGTAAGTATATATAGCACACACACTAGAAATGCTGAATTCACCTTGTTTAATTTAGGCTGCAACATTCTGTAAATTAATATCTAAAAATCCCTTCATATTCAATAGCACTATTTTATGGAAATTGATGTGAAATATATGGGGACATGCACATTCTTCCTCTTTCACACTTTCACAACAAAAAGCTTCAGTGTTACTTTTTTATTTATCCATTAGTTCAAATATTTTTCACTATTCATCCTGAATTCTCTTTGCAAGGTTAAACCTCAATTAACTTTCTGTAACAGTGTACCGAAAATGTATATGTCACATACAAAAAAACTCAGAAAGCAGAAGCATCTGTGAACAGATAGCACAAAAACAAAAAAAAACAATAAATTTATGTGTGTGTAGGTGCATGATTTCACAGCAGCATCATTAAAGTTCATCCTTGGAAAAAAAAATATCCTTGAAAAATGTGACAAATTCTACTTTCCTAAGAGAGAGAAAAAAAAAAAGGGAGTTTCAGAGGTTCACAGTGAAATAAATAGGGCAATTCATATCTCTCAGAGGCTTTGCTCTGTTTTTCTTTTTGCCTGAGGCAGAAGACAGTTCTTCAGTTTACAGTGTCTTCACATGTTTGAGGTTATATTTCTTGAAACTATAGAGGAAATAAATAAAATAAATAAATAATAATAAAAAGCTCAGTATCATGCATAACAACTTTTCATGTGCTAGTGAGTTTCAGAAGCATGGGAAACCCACAGGTTACACCATAATATAAGGTCTATACATCTAGGGACTTATACTTAGAAATTACTTTATAATTCTTCCAAAGAGTGTAGGAATGTGACAAAAAGGTACTGAGTTATACTCAGCATCTAGCTTTTTATCTGCCATCTCTACATTACATCTCTTTCAGCCTCTTTCAAACTCCTTTAATAACTGATTTGTCTTTGATGTAAATGTTTGTCTTTTTTAGAATCATAAAATTGAGAAAAAAAATCAAATTGTGTAGAGAAAAATATTATTAAAAAAACAGGCAAAAAAGAAGTATTTTGCTTTTAAAGACTAAAGTACAGACATTGTCATGTCTATGAGTGTCTTCAAGATAATATTCTGTGACTAGAAGGTAATACGCAATGAGTGTGATACAGAGGTTGTTATGGTTTCAGGGGTTTCCCTGACTTTTACTGAATGTAAAATCCTACAAATAAAGATGTAAGACTTGATTTCTGAGCTATAACTCACAGAATAAGACAGTCTCTCTATATGCATAAAAATATGGATTCATCTGTAGGGGTGGGTAGATGGGTACATTTATCTTAAAAATAAAAAAACACATCCCCCCATCCCCAATTACAAGGAATTTAATCTTACTGCATTTACACTTTCAAGAATTAAGAATAATTGTGCTAACATGAAAAGTCTTTTTTTTTTTTTTTTCCACTGATGTAAGTGAGCCTAAAATTTGGATCAAGTGGTTCTCCTTTGTGGTTAATGGCTAGTTCTATCCACACATAATGGACTTAAACACGCGCCATGTGGTTTGGGATGCTATGTAAATAGTCTTAGAATAATGTTTCTGCTAAAAGATAGAGGAAACATAAGGAAAATGATAAATAAAAGATAAAAGATTTTAATTATTGTTTAAAAGGGACATTTCCACTTAGAGATCACTTGCATACCACCAGTATTCAACAGGACATAGGTGCCTAATTGTCCTTTGTGCTTCTGAAAATCTTCCCTTTTTTCTCCTGCAAGGAATTTAGAGACAATCCAAAGACAACGAAAATGTTCTCATCTTGCTCAGGGGGCTTCAGAGTGAACCTTAAAGGTTTGAATTTGTTCCCACTGTCTACAACATCAAAATGCATTGACTTCTGGATTCAGGACAAGTTCCTAAAATACCTTTCTTCTCACAACTTTCAGCATTTCATTTAATACCTTTTTTTTTTTTTTTTTTTTCCACAAAATGTCCAAAGTTCATATCTCTATAGTTTATCTGTAAATAAATGATGCCTTTCCTATGAATTTATTATTACTATTACTACTGAGTTCTAGATGGTTGTAACACAATTTTAATCTTTAATTTAGCATCCTGACAGATTTTTCCTCCACTTCACTAGGTGGACTATTTTAGTGCACAAAATATGCTTGTCTTCCCCCTACTCCTTTTTATATCATACTTTCCATATGCTCATAGAATATTTTTTAATGACTTTCTGTCTTCCAAATATCTTGTTTTACACCCTGCAGGTAATGTAAGAAGAAAAATCTAAAGTGTAGAATGAAGGAAATGTACAATAAAAATCCATGTTTCACACTATGAAGTATTTGACTCCTTTTCCACGAAAAAAAAAAAAAAAAAAACCTTTTCTGCTGCTCAGTATTGACAGTATGTTCTTGAAAAAAAGAAAAAAACAAGAGCTGTGTTTGAAAATATTGCTATTCTTGACCCTTTAATCTCCTTGACTTGCTGTTCTATATCAAATTGCTTGATTATTTTATTACTCAGAGAAGAAAATGCTTCATTCCAGATGGATAAATCTGATTTTTTAAGTCAACAGAATTACAAGATTTTAATATCATAGCAAATAGTTTGAAAAAGAAGGTGAAAGAAAATGAAGCCAAAATGCAATTCCGAGTTTTTTGTTTAGAAGGATTTTTATAAGCATGCGATGCTCTTTGATAAGGATAATAGGAGTATTATATCGTTCTTTGTCTTTGTTACAAACTCTGTATTTGTGACCTGAAAACAAATTTTTAAGGCTCCATGTCAATTCTGAGAGTATAATTTATGATAATAGTACTTCTTCAGAACTTACGAAGATGAAAACTATAAACAGAGTAGTTGAAACAGTTATCATCAAAAGATAAGAGTACAAATACAACACACCTCTTATGTATCTGACATATTTAATATGCTTTTTATACAGCTTTTATCCACCAGGTAAATACTGTTATGTGTTGTCTTTGCTAAAAGAGCTTAACTTTTATACAAAACTTGAAGGAAGTGAGAAATTCTGTGTTTGTTTGATGTTGGGTTCTTTTCTGAATTACTCATAAATGGACGATGGGAAAGGATATTGCAAGAACTATTCTGCTTTGCCTAGATGGTTACCATTTGGAAAACAGAAAAATGTCCATACTTTCTAAAATCTAGGCATGTAAAAAGTGTCCTCTCTTTTCAGAGCTTTCCGAGAAACTAGTTGTCATCTCTGATCTGAGATTCTGCTCCTGAGTTGCGCCACTGTCCATAGTTCAGTGAGATATGGGATTTTTACCACCCTACATGACTGAGTTTACATTTTCAATCAATTGATTATTTCCCCCTGTATGTCACCATGAAATGGAACACTGGTTGCAGCTTAGGAGTGCTCGAATCCAAGACAGACATTGACTGACAGGATCAAGCCACTACAGGCCCACCGTCTGGGGAAGGGCCTGGAGCTCATAATATAGAGAGACTGGTGGAGCAGGGTTTCTTCAATTTACCAAACAGATGGCTAAGTGCTCAATGTATCACTGTCTTCTCACTGTCTTCTACTGTTGAAAGGATGTTTATGGAGAAGATTTAAGCTATTGTGATCTGTGATTCTGTGATTCTATTTTTTTCTCAAAGATGAACAGTAGAAGGACAAGGGAAATGGGCACAAGTCACCTCAAGGAAAATTTCAGCTTGCTATTAAAAATAAATCATATTTAGAGACATCAGAAAACTTGCCCTGGAGGTCCCAAAGTCTTCATGTTTGGAGATTTTCAAAACTGCGCTGGGCAACGCCCTGAGGAACTTGTTTTATACTCGGTTTTCTGCCTGATTTGAGCAGGAGGTTTGCAGTCCCTTCTGATCTAAATTGTTCTACTGTTCTGCAGTTCAAAATATATGACAAATGATGTGAGGTGGCAACCTACATGTCCTGGATCTGGCATGCCAAAATCTTCACTGAATCTAGAGCTAGAAAGCATAAACCACATACCTCAGCCCCATTAAGTTGAGGATAGTGGTGATCTTCAGGAGCAATTCACAGACAGGAAACGGCAAGAGATCTCTGGTTGTCTTAATGCTCTGCTGTAGCAAAGGCCTGGACAGATTGTGATCAATTTTAGAGCAACTCCTGTTAATTTGCCCTGGAAAAAAAATGGGCAAGATGAATTCCAGAAGTTAGCTACTCCTAGGCAAAAGACTAGACAAAAGGTTGGTGAAACAAATGGTAAATATAACTTTCGGGTTAATTTTATCCTTTCAAGTAATAATTTATTATTTTTGTAAGTATACAAGTTAGATGAGTTGGTATGCTGTCTATACTGTCAAAAAAATGTTTCAGATTAATCCCAGATCCTTTTTCTCTAATTAAATTTATAAATATTAGCTTGGACACTTTTGGACGCTATTCTGGAATAAACATGTTAGTTTTTTTTCTAAAACAAAAATCAGATGCAATTCTAAGGATTTCCATATGACATTTCTTTTGATGACTGTGCCATATTCAACATCTTAAACATGTGCATGTCTGTGTAATCAAGTGATTTATCTTTAATATCCTGCACTGATATGTAGAAGATACCTCTGAGTATATTAGCACTTTTCTACTCTATCTGTCTATCATGAGCTTGGAGGATTGTATGTTCACATATTCTCTAACTGGATATTTAATTGGTCTAAAAGATGATGTGGCAATATATAATGTCTTCTTTTTTAGTAGTATGAAAATCTGCTCTTTAGTACTGGCTATTTTATTGCCATAAATAAACAGAGTGACATTTGTCTTGCAAAAAAGAGAAATTTTAGAATGATGGAAACAATTTCAAAACATTTAAGGGAGATTTTCAGTTTCTAGTATTGTCACATAACCCACAACAGCCACAGAAATAGAAATGATATGTTTAGAGTGCTACTGACCTACAGAGGGGTTTCCCTTTGTTTTTCTTTTCTTTTTTTTTTTTTTTTTTTTTTTTTTTTTTTTTTTTTTTTTTTTTTAAGCAGTAAGCATGTGTTACAGCAAGGCATTTATTTCCATTAATGACTTAGTAGTCTGAATTACATCTAAGGATGCAAATCTGTTAATGTCAAATATTTTAGTTCAGGCAAGATTAATTAACTACCTGATAAAGTGGATATGATTATGATTTCATGTCATGAAGTCCCTCTGCCAACATCAGGAAACAAAGGAAGCTTGCAAAGGGGTATGCAAATGGAAATTGCACCTGTTATCTTGTATCTGTACTGCATGATTGTCTGTTTTGTATACTTTTCTTATGGAACAATTTTGCTTTCCATTTTACAAGGCCTTCAAGCGAGTTTTCTTTTAGTGATGTGTTAGGGAAAAGATCATAACTCTCTCTATTTACTTGCTAGGAGAAAGAACGGATTATATGCAAAATAAAAAGTAAGTGTATTCTAGTGTGGTGTTTTTCATGGTATTTTGGGCAATTTTAGATGAAATTATCCTTAAAAAGAGCTTATTCTATTTGAAAGGGAAAGAAGAGGAACATTAGAATTAGTAATATAATTTTCTATGAATTCATAATAATTTATCCAAATAAATTTACAAGGAAAATGAAAGCATGACTCATGAATCTAATTTTTTCCTTGTTCATTCTGAAGAAATGCAAACTGTGTATTGTTACAGACAGGCTGAGACTGTCTGATGGTCCTATTTCCCTCTGAGTAGGGAACAGTGTCTTCAAGAGAGACTAGCATCACAGTTCTGTTCAGAGGATGGGAGCTATGAGGTGTTCTTGGTATAAGCTTGCTTTCAGAGTGTGCCTACAAAAAAAAAAGAATCCAGCACTTTGTCTTGCCAGTTGTAGAAATAAATAAATATTTTGAAATATACTCTAAAGCATTCTTTAGAATTTAATTTATCAGTATCTGCTAGGGAGCAGGGAAGATATCATTATGCCCAAGGAGGGGGCAAATATGAAACAAAATAAAGATTAGAAAAGCTTGGTTTTGGAAATGTTTGGAAAACTTCATGTACATGCACACTTTATAAATATTTTGTTTGTTTGTTTGTTTGTTTCCAATGGATGAACATTCCTTGCTGTTCATGTATGTATAATGAAGCTTTATTGTATCAACTTCAGTACTGTACATTGCAGTGTGCAGTACTGCAGGAATGCAGTACATTAGCTTATTCCCCTATACTACACTGATCCACAATGCAAGGCTTAACAGGTATTTACAATTAAAGAAGATTGTTGAAGACAACATGGTCTTCTAAAACTTCCATTTTTCTCTAATCTTAAATCAAGATATCATTTAAAACTTCTCATATTTCTCTGTGCTTATAGCAACACACAGGAATAGAATCTTAATCATATGATTTCTCATATAGTCCATTGGCCTAAATGTGTAAGCCTTCCTATTTTCCTATCACACAGTCAGATTTTAACAGCTACACTTATTTTGCCTTGTCAATTCTTCAGCTACACTGAAGGTCTGCTACTGTGAATATCACTAATGATTAACAGTATATTTTGCACTTGCTATTGTGAAGTCTTTTGTACTAAATAAAGACAAAAAAAATCCATATATATATATATAAACAATTTTATAGGCATGACAGGAAAGCATTACTCACAATTTTTGATTTTGCAGAATCTTTTTCTTGCTCCACATAGTTTACCACGAAGCTTTCAAAAAGTCATAGCAGAAGTAAATGTTTGTCTGCCGATATATATAAAAGTCCACATATATTCAAAAATGCATGCACAAAAGTGGTTATGTTCAATAACTGAGGTGACAAAAGCAGCTGAAGCATAAGTTCCGCTCCTCCCTCAGCAGTTCAAACCAGTGCAGCAGATAATACCTCTTCATGGCTTCAAACTTAGGGAAGATTATCACCTTTTGAAATACTCACTGATAACTAATAAAATAACTTATGTAATTTAATGATATAACTAGTCTTGAAAGAAAAAGAAGTCACAAACAACAAACAACAACAACAAAACCCTATGGTTTAACTCATACTCTTTAGCAAGCTCTGCAACCTGGTGTCATGTTTTAGTGATTAACTAATATGAAACTGTAATACCATCACAAGTTATTTAAAATGCAGGCTACATCAAAAGAACATAAGAAAACATACATTATAATATTTGGAAGTGGAATTTGTACATTTTGGCCTTTATAATTACCTTTTTTTTTTTTTTTTTTCCTTCATAGTGGATTCTGCTTAGGATTTATGCAAAAATAAAGAGCAAGAAAGATGCTTACGCTGTTTGTATATGTGAAACATAAGCTCCCCAAATTGGTAACAGATGGAAAAATATACCGTAACTCTCTTTTGCTTTGTTTTCACGCTGCACCTAATACATTGGAATTATAACAAACAGGATGTTTAATTATCCAAGATCTACAGTTAGTCATATTGAAAATGAATTCATAGGGTATAGGAGCAAGATTAGACCTAAATACTTAAGGATTTCATCTGAGTTCTGTTTATGCTATTCTATTCTATTCTATTCTATTCTATTCTATTCTATTCTATTCTATTCTATTCTACTCTACTCTACTCTACTCTACTCTACTCTACTCTATTTTTTTGCCATTCCAAAATGGATTTTATTGCCTCTACTTTTACTGAAAGTAATGAGAATGGAGGTGGACAGAAGCTGGAGAGAAAGAGATAGAGCAGGTGGCACTGTAAATTTACAATCTTTTGTAAATTCAGCTTTTGTAAATTGTAAATTTTTTAAATTTTGTACAATTCAGTTTTTTATCAAAAAAAAAAAAAAAAAAAAAGAACAGTCCTTACTGTGGTGCTTGCAGTACTCCTCCATGAAACTCTGATAAGTCCAGATATGTGACGGCCTTCAGCTCTAAATCAGGCTGTGTACTTCTAATATCACCTTCCCCTAGGCACTACAATAATATCTGTGATTCTGACTTCATAGGCACCAATTGAACCTAGGTACTTTCGACACACCTTCCTAAGCAACTTTACATATTGTAGAGAATAATGGACATCAAAGATTTTTCAGGTCAGACTTATCCATTTCCCAACTTGTATTGTAATGGTAATGACGTATTTATTCTTTACATCTGAACAAAGTAAGAAATAAAATACAGTAGATGTATAACGTATTGTGTATTCAAGGCATGACAGCTGAATAAAAGGCACACAAACTTCAGACAATTATTTTGGTGAATTTATAATCTCATTCAGATACAAAATAAAGTATGATAAAATAGCAGAAGCTTGTTATTTTGTTCCCACAACTCTCTCGAGTCCCTTTCTTCTTCCCTTTCTTTTTTTTTTTTTTCTTTAACTTCATTGTCTTTCCTATTGTACTTTATATTTTTAAAATTCATAATCCATATAGTTCTGGAGCAAGTCAGTCTGGATTTTGAGATCCCTGCTTCTTCAGCATACATGGACTTTTTAAAATGATAAAACACAATAGATGTTAGTGACCCTCTTATAAACTCTCCAAACTTTCCGAGTGGAAACATGGATAGAAAAGAAGAAAGTTTCTTGAGATTATGATAAACCCTTACTGGATGCTTACATTGATTTCCACCAGAGTTAGTAAGAAATGTTCTCTGACAAAAGCTGTCTGTCTGACAGATCAACAAGTGAAATTCCAGTGTATTTTCCTGTTTGTATTTCAGGACAGAACTACTAATTCAAACAATCAATCAAACAAAAAAAAAAAAAACTCAAAAAAAAAAAAAAAGAATTTTTTGTCTCAAAAGTAGGTAGTTCGTGGAGGCGAGGAACCATTTTATGATACGGCTTATATGGGTTCAAGGTTCTTCCTGAGAATCATACTTAAAATTTCAAAAAGCAAAGGCTCTTCAGTCTCTTAAAATGAATACAATGTTAAATGAAAAAAATACATAAATAAAACTTATACCCACTAGATTATAATGTAAAAAACAAACAAACAAACAAACAAAAAAAACAGTATTAAGACTCTCAACCATGAGGCAGAAAACTCAAGCCAGAGTTACTATAGCACTGAGTTAATTCCACATTAATGCAAAGTGCAATATTCTCTTCTGGAGAGAACAAACACAGACTCCTATTCCCCTCCCAAAAATACAACAAGGAGAAAGACACAGGAGCCTGATTGCCTAATCTTCTTTGTCAAAAATATGGGCAAATTAGTGCTACAATTCGCATTCAGAGGCTCATGGAAACCTTCAGTCAGTTGACTAGTATAGCATCTAGGATGTAGTTTGTCATAAGACATCTCAAAAAGTCATCGTTTTACCTGGCTGCACAGCAGAAACATATATAAAGTTTTAAAGATGTTGTTTGTAGAAAATTTTTCCTAGCACACTCTAATTGCTTCATAAGACCATAAGCAGCGCCATGCACTGGGTTTCTAGTGATTCTACCTGTCTTGAGTTTTTTTATTTATTCCCTCCAGGTCTCACAGTCAATCAGAAGACAATAAGGTCTTAACCATTCCTTTGATTTTAAATTATTATGGCTAATTCTTTGCCAAAAGGATATCTTTCAACCATTTGAATCATGTCTTGTAAACACAAATCATGAATGAACTGAAGATAAGCCATTTGATATTGTATATAGCTTTACAGAGTCAAATGTTAATATAATACAACATGTGGTAAAAGTATAGCAATTTTTGCATACCTTAATTCAAGGAAAATGCTATGACCAAATATTGAAATGTTATTTCAGATATGTTTAATGTATATTGCAAACTTTAAACAGAATGATTTAGCTGGGTTTTCCTTAAACTCTTAGATTGCTTCGGAAAATCATATACGACCAACACAAAATCATGACAGATTTATTAAAGACAAGTAATGTATTAAAACCCAAGAAGTTATATTTTAACTTAAAAGTAAATTAAAACCATAAATTTAATGTGTGCACAGATGAGCCCAGTCTTAGTAATAGCTTGCTGTTTAATTTTCGTGGGTTGAATTGCTTTGTATCTTGATCTGATGAGACATTTCAGCTATCTTCCCTACCCCCATCTGCTTGACATTTTGTTCATTAGGATTGGCTTTCCTGATCGGCACAATACAAGTCAAACTGTTTTATTAAGAGGAAATGATGGTGTCGCCTCTCCATAATTGAATTTGGAAGATGTATCTGCTTCTTCCTGCTGTAGAAGATACATCTGCTAAGACGTATCTTAGAGTGACATATTTGGGAAACCAAATAATCAACCTCAAGGGAACAGCTTTTGGCGCCTGAGAAATTCAGGTTGCCTAATACTTCAAGAATGCTTTTTTGGAGAAGGAAAATCTGAAGTTTTTCTCAAAACAACCACGCTCACCTGATAAATAATCATGTCATATAGAAATATGTGGTCTTTCTTTTGCTAAAAATGCCTTAAAAATAAGGCTTAGAGTACTAATTCAGAGAGAATGGGCTAGATAATGGTCTATTTGTCATTCTGTATTGTCTAACAGAAGCTATGTTCCAAGACTAAGCTTCAAGACTTTTTCTTCTTCCTTCTTTCTTCTTCTCCTTCTTCTTCTTCTTCTTCTTCTTCTTCTTCTTCTTCTTCTTCTTCTTCTTCTTCTTCTTCTTCTTCTTCTTCTTCTTCTTCTTCTCCTTCTCCTCCTTCTCCTTCTTCCTCTTCCTCTTCCTCTTCTTCTTCTTCTTCTTCTTCTTCTTCTTCTTCTTCTTCTTCTTCTTCTTCTTCTTCTTCTTCTTCTTCTTCTTCT
>VZSV01000241.1:516740-528782 GCA_013398735.1 Nothocercus julius | reverse complement strand
GCTAAGGCAAGCACGCGGTCTCAACATTCATTCTTTCTACAGGGAAGAATCAAAAACATTCAGACATGACAGTCATCCCCCCTACATTTTTCCATCTTAGAAAGGATGATGGCAATGCTGGCAATGACAGTAACTAATAAGAGATAAGTAACACAATATCTATAAAACTATAGAGTGCTTCTAGAATCTCTCTTCAATTTCCTTGTGAGTACATGTTTATACTTAAAAACTTTAAGGGTTTACTTTTTTCCCCAAATCACATTGTTGTACCTACTCATGGATACATAAACTTTTTTTTCAATTTTCAATGCAATATTGTCTACCAAAAAAATAGAAGATGAAGATTTAAATGAAGAACAATGTAGATCAAATATGGTTTATTTTTTAAGAGAAAAATGGCTCAAAATATATGAAAATTAATGGAAAAATGGGATGTTGTACATCTAAAGATTATGTACAAAAATACAGTCAGTATGCACCTATATTGATTTGACCTCGTTAATGACATGTATTCTGGCAGTTATTTACTATATAATTTTTACATGATATCAACTCATTCAGACATATAAACCAGAAAAAAGAAAGAGAAAAAGAAAGAAAAAACTAAGTACAGTTAGGAAACCAACAACCGAGTATCAATTTTTTATTTAAAAAAAATCTACAACAATATATGTTAGATTAGATGGGCTTATTAGAAAAAAATAAAAATACATAGCAAAGAACATTAAAGAAAATTACAAATATGAAATAGGAGAAAATTAATGATAGGTAGTATAAATATGAAACCACTTGAAAAATCTAAGTTCTACTTCTCTTTTGGCATCTTACCTAATACTTATGCTTATTAGCTCCTCCCATTTTCCCCAAAGCAAATGTCATACTGGCATATTTTGTAGCAGCAGTATATGCATGAATGGCTGTTGCAGTTTGAAAGCTCTGGTGGTGGTGGGGGAGGAAGGAGATATCAAAGACTGTGTTAGCTATCCGCCCGACTCTGGCAGTATTGGATTCACGAACAGTCTGCCGACCATAGGTCCAATCGCCTTCCTAGGAGTGAATCGAGTTCCCAAATAGTGTGATCAACTATAAGCTCCACTCTGGCAGTATCGGATTCACGAACGGTCTGCCCACTGTAGGTCCGATCGCCCCCTCAAACAAGTAGTCAAGTTCACCAACAGCATGATTTATTCAAATGCAACATTTACAAAGCAGGTTTCGGATGTCAGTGCAGGAAATTCCCTACTACAGCGTGGGGTTTTTAGCTAGCTCTGATGTACAAATGTGCAATCATCACTCACCCCAGAAGATGGGAGAGGGCTCTCCGTCTTGAGTCTCCTCAGGCAGCGTCCCAACCCAAGGGGAGGAAAGGGGGATCATCCTGTCGACTGATCCAAAATTTATGATAGATTCTTCCTTCCTCATCCTTTTCCTCCTTAGTTCACCTTTTATACTTTTCTTTACACTCAGGTGGAGCTTGAGTGACTATAGTCATGCTTAATATTGTTATTGATTGGTGAAAAAGTTCTCTCTTTCATTTAAAGGTGCAGTCAATGAAAAATCTAGAGCACATGCTCAGTGAGGAGTGGTCGTACCTCGGAGGCGGGTAACTTTTGGGATGGAGGTGTGTTTTGACATTATAATGAGCTTATAAAGAGCAAAGTTCGTTCAAGCAAAGTTCATATAAGTTCATCATTTGCCACCCTTGCTGGCTCAGCACCAGAGACATTATCATGTATATCCCATTGGACAGTTACTGTGCAGCTGATCAGTGGCCCAGCACCCCGAGTGCAACAGTTTGGCGGTGCCTTCATTCCGCTCCACCCTCCGTTACTCCTCTTGTCAGCTGCAAGGAGGGCAGATTGTGCTGCCTAGGGAACTGTGGAGGAGCAGAGTCCAGGCCTACCAACCATCCTGGAAGTGGCAACTTTGTATCCCCCCAAGCAAGCTTCTGTAATGACCAAACTGCTGTTAGACCCTAGTAGACCCTAGTTTTTCTCTAAATTTCCCCCTTTTCAAGCAATTCTTCCACAACGCCACATTTGGTACTGAGAGCACTAACATTTTCTTATGGTTATTCAGACCTTTGTCAATTTAGGGGATCATTACACTCCTGATAGCTCTTCATAAGTTAACATAAAATCCAGACCACCTTTTCATACTCAATTCTTTTGCTATCTTATCTTGACTTCCTTTTGTGTTAAACAAAGACATTTCCAAATTCTCGATGAAGGAAAGATAACACCTGGATATTTTATCAGAGACCTGTAAGCAACAGTGGTTGCTTCTAGCATTTTTTTTTTTTTTTCCTAGAGTTCCAGAGCTTGGATATGGCTTTGATGAAACTGGTACTGTTAGGAGAAATATGAACTCAGAGGAAAGAAGACAGTGAATCATATACCATATCTACATTTCTTTATAAATATATATCTATATATCTATATTTGTAATGTCTTTCTATCTTCTTTCAGGGAAGGTAATATGGGATTCTTGTTTCAGATTTCCTGGGCTAAAAGATCTAACACCTGAACCTCTTCAAAGTATCTGAAGTATCCACATGGGGAAGAAAGACATGATACAAGCTCTATGGACACCCTTTCCCCCTTCTAGAAAGGCTGTTGAAAGTTAAAGGATTCAATAAAAGGCATCCCGAATTGTGCTTGTGCAAGAAAATCTGCTTAACAGACATTGGAACTGAAAGAGTTTCCACATGTAAACGTCAGTATCAAGATGACTGACCTGCTATACAGACACAACTGAATTTGCTTACCAAGTTAGTATTTAGCAGCTTAAAAGTTGTCTCTAGTGTTATTTCATCTATTGCTCCAGGAGGGCTTGTGATTCCTACAGGTACTGTGTTATATCTGCCAGCTTCATGTGCAGGCAACTGATCTCTCTCTAGAATCGCATTAATTCTAAATGTATTGTAGAGGCTAATTTGCATGCCAGAAGTCTAAATTCAGGTACTGATTCTTATTTTTTGACTCTGTAGTGATGAAGTATTTGTAAGCATTTGTATTGCATAGACTAAAGCAACTCTTATATTAACAGTAAACATGATTAGTTTCCGGCCCTCATCAGTAACACGTTACTACCCCTTTTGCTGTAGAGGTTGACACATTCCTCACCTTATCTGCTTCCTAAGGGAAGGGAGACAAGAATGAAGAGGAGACCAGAGGGTACAAACTCTTGCTTCTTTCAACAACCTGGGCTTATAACATGTCTCCAGGTAGAGTGGAAAAGGGCATGCAAAATACTTATATACACTTACACATGCTTGGGCTCTGTAGAGAGCAGTTCTTTAATTTGCAGATTTTGAGAATGAATGACATTTTATTACATATTACATTTATTATTATATTTTATTACATTAGCAAAATCTTTTAACTTTGCTGCATTCTTAGCTTTGATGTTCATGAAGTAGAGTTTTTGAATTCAATTTTCTGCTTTCGTTTAAACATTTTTCTAGTGTATAGATCATTATAGCTTCTACGTTCATTTGTGTTTTAATAATCCATATGAATTCTTGGCGTCTGTGTAGCAGAATTATGTTGTGAAATCTTAATTTTTAAGTTATTATGAAATACTGGTTTTGTTCGCTTTAAAAAAAAATCTCATTTAGTTTCTTTATAAATGCTTTTTGCTTTAGTAACTGAAATATCTCCAGGTAGATTATATCAAACTAACTGTCTTACTTTTCTCACTAATAGAGGCAAAATAGCTCAAATGGTACAGTATTTATTTATGGTAATTCATGTGCAAAATATTCAGCAAATAAATTCAGAAATTCAGAAAATAAGCAACGGACAGGTACACATATGTGTCATTACATGTGATCTTATGCTTAGATAGTGCCGAACAACACCTTATAAAATATAAATACAAATAATCATAAACAATAAACTGAAGAAAGACCAATCATCAAACATTTCTGTGAAAAAAAGATAAGTAATGAAAGCTAACAAGTTGTGAATCTCAATTAAAAGTGAGTTTCCTACATCAATTCTTGTAAACAGTTGAATTATGAAAGGAATAACTAGAAATTCATGAGCTGTGCGTGTTAATATTGGGTTCTTCATTAAACAAAATCTCTGCTGCTTTTGTAAGACTTAAATGTGACTTCTTACAATCATTCTTTCGTGCCAGAAGCAACGTCATTTTTCATGAATTGTATTATATTGTATCCACAGCACGATATTTATGTCATGATCCTGACAAATGAAAATAAACACATAAAAAAATAAATAAAATCAACCTTACAATGTGATTGCTAAGCCTAAAACAGAAGGCAAAAGGCTGACAAGAAACCTGAAATAAATTGTTGCCACTCATGCTTGGCAGACTCTATGTGTGGAGTTTTAATTTCTATCATTTACATCTTGGGGAGATTCCATATGCTCGATCAAAGGCTAACACTTTCTTGCTAGTAGGCGGTGTACAAGGCATTATTAAGAAGACAGTCTTTGTCAAATATTTTACAGTGGAACAAAAATGAATGAAACTGCCACAAATAAAAAAAAAATAAGGAAAAAACTCTTGGCATGGTTATAGTCATAAAGTATATTATGGTATAAATACTCAGATACACTGATGTTCAAAGTGGACATTTGAAATGAGATTGATTAAAACTAGCAGCAGCCACCAGTTTAGAAATGTAGACTAGCTGGACATATAACAGTTAATAACACATTTAATGTTTCATCACTGAGGTTCCATTTGTGGTCAGCGGGACAAGAAGAGTTGGCTTTGGGGAGTGAGTCACCCAATCTGAGCCACCCAAACTCCATAGAACATGTAAGGAGTGTATATATGATTATTTTTCTTTCTAAGATTTTATTTTTAAAAAAAAAGCTTTTGGAAAATGCGTCAAATCTTATCCTCCCCTGTGTTGAACAATTAGCCTTTAACTAGATACTCTTACCAGGACTAGCATTTCATTAGGTCTATTATAACAGAATTGCAAAAATCATATAGCAGAAATTCATCTCTGAAGGTCACTTTTGGATTATAATCCAAAATTTATCCTGCTTTTTCATCACAGTACAAATAATGTATTTTATTTATTTGTCAGTGTTAGATCTCATTAAGGTTTTTTCTCTAGTACCCTCATGTTTAAAAATAGGGAGAAAAAAAATAGAAAAAAAAATCGGAAACTATTCCTGCCAAGAACATGGATGTTTATTTATTCCTTTTTTTTTTTTTTTTCTATTTTTTTTTTAAAGTGCAAAATACAAGATTTCTGATCTAAATTAAAGAAGCCAAGGCTTAAAAACTAAATCAGGTAATTTCGATACTAGTCTGATTGCTAACCTAGATAATGATAGAGGAGAAATTGCCTGAAGATGTATATGCGGTGTGAACTTTCAGAGTCCTAGTTCAGGGAAAGAGTCTAAACTCATAGTTGTAACCTTGGACTACCCATAGTTTTATAACAAGTTTTTAGAACTGTTCAGTCTTTAAAACTACATTATTATTTAGATATTTTTGCAATGTTCTTTCAAATAAGTAATTTTTATAGCCACTATTAGACAGGATGGAACATAACAACACATAAAATTACATAGGTATATTGTCTATTATAACCAAAAAAAAAAAAAAAAAAAGATTTAATGTTCTATTATCTGAGAAAAGTTTCAAGGTAATGCAAATTCAAGCTGGATTATGATTTAAAGACTGGCAGGTTCATAATCTTACTAGCTGCAAACGCCAGATTCTTTAACCACAGTGTTTAACCACAGTTTAACTATTCTTATCACAGCTATTTTTTTCCACAAATATTCTTGGATTTTCTGTAGATCTAGATCCTTTTTGTTTGTTTGTTTGTTTTTTGTTTTGTTCTGTATTACTTTGAAGTATTAAGAGAAGAAAAAGCTTGAGAGGGAAACTTAACGAGCTACATGCCCAGTATCAGAACATTTAAAGAAACACAGCATTCATTACACTGGTATTATTGGCAACATCAGGACTACATGTGATACAAAGCATGGGCACAACATGTGATTTTCTAAGAGCCACATTGACTGAAATTTAAATTGTTGTTCTAAGAATTATCACAAGTATGTTCTCAACAACTTCATGTCTACCTCCAACTCCGTATTAGCTCCATGACAGTGTTTAAACTGAAAATTCAGAAAAATACCTTGTAACAGGAACAGCTGTTTTCCTTTGTACTCACAGGTTGCTAAATTTGATGAATTGATCAAGGAGGTATAAAATGAAAATTTTTCATCATCCCCCCCATCATTAAGTATAAAATTATAGAAATAAGGAAATGTTAATGTGGTAATCCAAAGGTCAAACCTAACTTAATGCATTAATCTGAAGGTTAAATACACCTTTTCCATTTTTCCCTTTATTTCTTTATTCTCCCATATATATTTGTCCTTTCTTTCATTTCTGCAGCTTCCTTTCTTGCCAGTATGTCTTTTCACTGACTTATTAATTCTCCCACCTTCTTTTGCTTCCTTTCAAATGGAAGAAAAACATAACTTCTCTTTTTTTTTCAACACAGATATTTTCTCATTTTTTTTATGTTCCTCTTCCCAACAGCCCAATTAATCTAGTATCTCTATCCCCTAAATCTTCCCAGATTCAGGTGCTTTTATCTTTTTGCCTTTGCTCTTCTCATCACTTCACGCATTTTGTAGATGCTCTCTCCTACTGTGTTGTTTCTTACTCTCTCCTGCCCTGTTTTGTACTTTTCCTTATTTATCAATATAATTTCCTACTACACTGGATGTTTTTCCCTCCCTTTCTCCTGAGAATGCATGTGCAAATCCATAGTTCTGAGGCTGGAATAGAATCACAGAATCATTATGGTTGGAAAAGACCTTTAAGATCATTGAGTCCAATAGGGTAACTTCATGCAGCAGAGCAGGCTGGGTAACCAGAAGAGTATCTGCAGAAAAGGACCTGGAGATCATGGTGGGCAACACGTTGGGCATGAGTCAGCAGGGTGATTTTTTGATGATGAAAGCTGACCTTTTACTTGCTTATACTTATGACAATATGGGCAATTAGGTCAAGGAAAGTGACCTTTTTTTTAAAAAAAAAAAAAAAAAAAAAAGAAAAGAAAAACCCCTTGGTACTAGTGAGGCCCCATTTAGAGCACTCTCTCCAGTTATGGTTTCCTCAGGACAAGATGGAGCAGGTATGCATTTCATTTGATGAGACGCTGAGGGTACTGGGTTAGACTGGAGGAGAGAAGGCTGGGGGAAGAACCTTCCATCACCTGGGTTCTTGTTGCCAGTAGAAGACTTTGCAATAAGACTTTAGAAAGTATTTCAGGTCTCCATGTTTTCTGTGTGTTTTTATTACTTTGTTTCTCTTGGTTACAGCTTCCTTCTTCTCGATATCTTCTGCCATTAATCTTCTTCCTTCAGAGAGGAAACTTAGAGGGGAAAGTATTGAAAATATCATGAAGTTTGTGTATCAAAACAAGAATTTCGTTGTTTAAGCTAAAATAGAGCTATGAAATTCCTAGTGGGGCTGGAAAAGATTTTATATTTATGAAAGTTTTTCCATTTCCTCCTCTACCTTTCTCTTTATTTTCTCATTAAAAGATAAGTAGTTTAGGGATAAAATCATGTTAATTGCAGGGTATACAAACAAACAGGGTATGCAGCCAAACAACTATATATAAATATATATATTTTTTTTTCTTTTAATGGGAGTATATATACCCTTGTTATATATTTATTTATTTATAGAATAAATAATTTTCAGAATAAAGAGAAACTTTTTTTATCACTGTAAAAAAAAAAAAACTAAGAAGTTTCAGGAAGATGGGGTGTAAAAGCATGTGTTTCAATTTAGAAACAATTCTTTTTTTCAAAGATAAATTTGATAAAATGCCCAAATTGATAGTATGTTTCTTGACATATATCAATATTTCAAACAAATGAAACCTGTTTCCCAATTTTGTATCAGACCTGCAAGTTTCCACTATCACCATGAGCTCAACGTGATTTTTTTATTATTATTATTATTATTGTTTCTCAGGCCAAACTTCATCCAGTTATTGATCATTCAGGAAGCAAACCCCTCCCAGCCCTGGAAATGGCTGGGGAATGGTAAATAGGACTTTCTATCTATCTCTCATTTCCTTCCAAGGGAAGTATTTAACATAGTCCATCTTGCTAAAGCCAGAAACAAACTGATGTGTGTACAGAGTGGATAGTCAGGAGACTAGGATGCCATGGGAAAACAGTGAGGCAAAACCATCAAAGAGTGTTGTTGGATGTTGAAGGTTGTGTGCATGCCATAGTACACAACACAGCCCCAGGTTTCAACATTTCATGGCTGTGCATCTTGCCTGGGTAGGATTAAACTTGTGAGTTTGCAAACTTTCCTCTGGAAAATCACCTGCATGTAGATGCAGAGGAGCCATCATACTGTCCAGTAATACCTTGTCTGGTACTTACTAAAGAATCAAAGTTTATAAAGGAATGGAGAAAATAGTGCTCATTTTTTTTCTATACAGTATAGGAACAGATACTGAACCCAAGAAGAAATAGAATAATATAAATGCTCTCCTTTGAACTTGGCATATCTCTCAAGTGAGCTAGCAGTCACCAACAATGTCAAATGAGATTGAGGGGTGCACAAGCACAAAAATGGCCTTGGTTTTATAAATATATTGTTAGTTCATGATTTTGCTTAGAAATAAACTTTAGTTCTTGTTGTTGTTGTTTTGGTTTGGTTTGTTTGTTTGTTTGCTTGTTTCTACCAAGCATTGTTTAGCTTATTCGGGATCCTTAGTCATGGATGAATTACGCCATGTATGCATTACAGCAGGAAGAGAATGGACTGAGACTTTTAGTGTCCCAAAATAGTGGCACTAGTGCTCTCTCTATATATATCCCTTCCAGCTAGAAAGATCTATTTAGATTCTTAAAAAAAAACAAAACAAAACAAAACAAAAAAACCTCTATTTACCACTTTTTCACCATGCTTTCTTTCTACAATATCTAACTATCATAATTTTAATATTAGCTCAGAATTCCTGTAATGTATCTAATGTAACAGTATCTTAATATTTACTAGAGGCCATTTTTATCTTCATGCCTTCCTTTCTAAAATGGAGGATGACTGCTGGACTGTAAAGCAAAACAATTACATTGCAATCCTATCAGCTGCTTGTTCCTCTAAGCTCCCTTCTACTCTGTCTCTGCTCTCAGAAAGGATGTGAAAGATGGATAAACAAGTTCAGATAAACAGTAGTCTACCTTATTAATAGCATTGAAAGTTTATGTACTCTGAATTAAAGAAAAAAAGAAAATCAGTTATGATATTTGTTACCAAACTTATGTCCTGCATTTTTCTTTTTCATATAAAAATCCCTTAAAACTATCTAAAATTATATTGTGAGGTTTTAAGGGTTTTTTTGAAATTTATTCTAATTGGCCAAGCCTTCGTCATCCTGAAAATTGCCCTTGACTACTATTATTTTCTTGGCAAGACAGGTGTTCTTGCATAGTGTGCAGCAGAGCAAGAGATGTAATTCCATGAGGATTTCAAGTGACTAATTCCAAGAGCAAAAGGCAAGGGAGGCATTGCATCAAATAACTGCTACAAAATGAAGTTATGTTTGTTGCAAATTATAGCAGAAATATAGTAGAATGCAAGAACAGTCAGAAGTTCATGCACAAAGGAATATATTACTTTATGAGCAAATTATAGTCATTTATATTCTCAGCAAGCACTGATGTTATTTGATATGAATTAACAAGAAATTAAAATAAATGCCATGGAAATTATTTCTATTGCATATCTTCTTCTTGTGCTTGTCATGTAAACTTTAAACTACAAAAGTCTCCTTTCATGTAACAGTTCACACAGGTTCAGAGTCCTGCTTTACAAGTCATTGTCCAGTGATCGTCAAAATTCTTCTGTTTTGTGATTTCTGGAATTAAGTGACATACACAGAATAAAACCCGTGTTCATATTTTGTATTTTGTTTTTCTTGCAAATCTATTTTTAAGGAATATTTTGGATTCTGGATCATCGTCTCCTTTAATGTTTATTGTACTCTACAATGTCAAACTAGTATTTTCTCACAGCACTATTCCTCATTCCTTTTTATCAGTATGAAACACACCTCTCTCCAGCCATTTGTTTTGACTTCCACGCTGCCCCTTCTTTTTGCCCCTGATTCTTCTAGAAAAACAATCTGTGGTGTTGCATTATAAATTAAGTCAAATAAATTATCTGTATTAAACTGATTTTCCAAAAAAAAAAAAGGAAAGAAAAAAGAAGGGGAATAGAATGGGGATAAGGAAAGATACGCTTAAGCTAACATGAAAAGATGTAAAACAAGGTGTATGAAACTTCATTTTTTCATTAGCACAAAGATCTGGTGCAGTCTTTGCTTCCAGTTCCTGTGTTCTTTAGTAACTTATTATAGAATTGTGAAATGTTATATCATAGTTATATTATATTATTTATGTTATATTATTATAGAATTGTGAAATATTATAAATAAAAATAAAATTAGTACTTCTAAATGTCTTTCCATAGGTGAAAATTAATATTTAAAATCAAAATTCAGAGAGCCAAGGTCACCTGTAGAAATTTCATTCACTCATGTGTCTGCAGCCCAGGTTTTGGGACAAGTACTTCAAGCTGTATTGACAAAATCGTGCCTCTAAGTATGCTGGCCAGGGGCTGTTGTCATAAGCATTTCCAAATTACTGTATCTACAAAGCACTGGATTAATTAGGCATGATATATTTTTGGCATTTGACTGCATTGAATGTAGCATAATGTCATGAAATCCACCAGCCTGAACTGCACTGTTTGCAGAGGTGACAGTCTTGAGGGAATATTTTCAACTCAGAATGCAGGCAATTTACCTTCAAAGTAAACTACTAGCTCTCACTAATGCAACTTCTCTTTTCTTCTACCTCTTTCTCAATGGCCAGGCCTGATGATAGGCTGGAGATATTGTTTTGTTCTGTTTTTGTATTTGTTTTCTGATCACACTTCGCTGCACAGCTTAGTAAGAAAGAACCACATAAGAGCATCCTTGCTAAATGCCCAGCACTCTCAAGAACTAGAAACGAACTTGAGATAGTTACAGTATAATAAACATAAATGACTGGGAGATTTCACTGGTCTCATTTCATTTTATGGTGATATAAAATAACAAAAGAATATATGTATGCCATGTTTATGCATCTTTATGTAAAAGTATAAATAATTTGTGTGTATGAAAATGCCTTTCTTTCATCCCCTTCATGGGCATGATAAAGTACTTAATATGTAATGATTTTTTATGAAACAAATGACAGTGTGCACAATGATCAGATGAAAGAGTGAACCAGAACACAGTTCTATAGCACTATCAATCGCTCTTTCAAGACAGTGATCTCAACAGGATCAGTCCTCTAATCTGAAAAATAATTTCACAACTGATAAGCTGTTTCTGAGTAGAGTCAGATAAATGTGCAAATCTAGAATGAGGGCCAAATTATATATTTCATGCTGTACCCAGGCTTCTTTGGCAGAAGGTGTGGTATTGCATCTTCAAAGTAATTAGAACTGCAGCAGGTCTTACTTCTCTACATTTATACATAAAATATTCAAAAATCATGTTAAATGACACTGGAGGGCCTGTATTGCTGTATTAAAAACACAAACTTATTTTCAAATTTAAAGATCAACTTGCTAAAAACCATAAAGACAAACTGAACTTTTTCAACTATTATAATCTACTAACAGAAATACTGCAATGTTATTTTTCTACGGCCCATTTGATCCTCCTTGAATCTATTAGGCTAAATCCCTAGCTGCTATTTCATTGACACATGAAACTGAAATATGTTACAGGAAGTGACATGTGACTGCTAAAAGACTCTGGCAGAAAAGACTGGGAGAGTCTTTGTTGTTATTAAGTAAGAATCTTTTGTCCCTGTTGTGAATGCAGGCAGGCAGGGAGTGAGGTAAAATCTGTCATCTTTGAATAAAAGGTATGCCTGAGTCAGGATGGACCATTAAAATTCTACAAGAATTCTAAAAAGAATACTGATTTAATAAATTTGTCCA
>VZSV01000241.1:481400-505935 GCA_013398735.1 Nothocercus julius | reverse complement strand
CTGGTAAGTTGAATTAACACTGGCAGGTATACAAAATATGGAATTCTATTTTCCAATAGCATTTTCAGTCAGTGATTCTTTGCATTCTATATCTTAAAATCAGAAGACTAAGCTATCAGAATGTAAACTACCAAAGAAGGAGATGTATAATTTCCTGGGGTCAAGGTGATTTATGGACTGGTTCAGATTAAACAACAGCAATAGTAAAATCTGTGCTCTCTAGTATGCTTTTACCACAAGCTTACATTAAACTCAGTAGAGAAAGAAAAAAAGAAAAAAAAAAAGATATTAAAAATAGTTTTTTGTACCTCCTTTTTATTGTCTTTTTTTTGCATTGTTCTGTGCTTCATATTTTAGCTTGGAACATAAATAAAATGAAAATAATGTCAAGAGATATTGAAAAGTACAAAAGAATATTTCTAGCCTTCTTACACAGACAGAAACAGTTTCATTAATTTGAATAAGTTTCAGATAAGCAGCCATATTTTTGGGTGCTCATTAGAGCTTGGTGAATAATTTATAACAAATAATTTAGTTGATGAATTTCAACTCTCTTTGGCTCACAAATTGTCCATGAACAGATTGTGATTTTCCTAAATTAGTTCATTATTCACAATCTTTCACTGAATAATTTCTGTGAATAACTCCTGCTCTGTAGCTCTGTAGCTAGTTTGTAGCCAGTTGCTGTAAATAGTTAACTTTTGAGCTGTTTTTGTCTAACATATAAATTCTGTAGAATATTTTTGCTTAACTGTAGTATTTGAACTATCCTAGGTTTCAGGTTTGTGTCCATTACTGTAAGATTTCTGTGTTTTATAAAAGCAAATGCTTATTTAGTTATTTATCTACTGCTAATAGTTTTCTTTTTATATACTGAAGATGAGACATATCATTATATATTTGGGAGGTCCTGAGGATTTTCTGAAAATGTTGTTCTCTGCTTTGCTTTCTTTTATTCAGTGTGCATCCACCCATTATTTATCTATGTCTGCCAGAATCATCACGCAACAGAAATGCAAGAAGAGTACTAACAAAGTAGCAGTGAAAACTTTTTTTTTTTAATGTTTTAGGGATTGTTGACATCTTAGTTTTCCAAATACTCATTTGTATCAAAGCTTTTGCATTTGACTTTCTTTTATAATCCTGATGTTACATTTTATTGTATAGATCTAAATTGCATGAATAACCCATTTAAAATCTTGAAATACAGTTAATTATTTAGCTCAGGATGTAAATCACCTCCTTTGGGACTAAAAGAGGAGGGACAGACATATGTTTGTAAGGAACACATGGACTTGTACCATCTGCATTTTCCCAATATCTTAGAACTGACAAAATTTTTAAATTAAGCTATAGAGCTTTATGACTATGTCACTATTTTTAGGCTAATATTTTCTTAACAAGGCTGATGGAATAACCTGTTTCACATATTTTTCATTATTTTCTTTTTTCTTTTCCATTACTTTATGAGATCCCTCTTGAATATGTGGTGAAATTAATACATTAATTTAAATATTTATTTATGCATTTACCAAAAAAGAAAAAAAAAAAGGAATTCTCTTAATATAGACATTAAGAAACAAGAAGAATCAATTCCACAGCAGGAGGCCTCTTAAAAGCAAATATTCTAGTATTCTTGTTCCTCATCATTTTTAGGAACATTTTAGAAACATAGAAATTTTTAAGGTTTGCTTACTGCTTTCTATATCAGCCTTTCTCTTCCAGGCACCAAGATAAACTCACTTTCTTGACCTCAAGAATATGCTGTATATTCGCCCTGGCGAAATAAAAGAGGTTAAAAGACTCAGATTTGTTTAGATATGGAATTGCGCAAGGTAACTTAATAAACAAAGTCTCCTTTAAGGCAAGATAGCTGTAATAAAATGACTACATGATGAACACTGTTCAGATTTTTGCAGTGTTCAAATCCTGAAGTTAATTGAACTTTGAATTGGATAAAGATTTCAAGATTAAGTCTCCATTTCTAAGTGATGTTTTTGCATACAATAGGCTCCATATCTATAGCTACATGTAATTAGAAAAATATAAGCATGCCACTTTATCAGAATAAACAACTAGATTTTAACTTGCATGCATCCAGAAAGATCATTTTGAGCATTAGCTCATATTTGGTAATTATCATCTACAAAAATCTCAGACAGTTCTGTGACATTCACTGTCACTTCTTATTATCTCCCTGTTGTAACTTTGTTTTCCATGCAGAACCTCTGCCATGTGGCCATGCAGTTTTCAGTATTAATAGTGCTTCTACTATCAGGAATGTTTTAGTATGAGTTATTAGTCAGAATCTTGCATGAAACTTTCACAAAGGTCTTGATTAATTTTGAAAGGAGATTTTTAGAAATGTATCAGCAATCCTAGAAACCCTGATTTACACGCACACACACACAAAAAATATCACTAATTCACAAGGACTGTAAAGCAATATTAACAGGATGGATTTTCAAAACCATTTTATACAGGTGTTCTTGAAAGGACCATTGAAATTTTATATTTTATCTTGAATATTTAGATTTCTTTTTAATTTAGTTTGTTTATTTATATTTCCACAAAAATGTACCCCAGGTCTAAAGTGAGGTCTAAAATCTTTGTGTGTGTGTGTGTGTGTGTGTTCGTGCGTGTGTGTGTGAGAGAGATTTCTGCTATGAAGTGCTGCCTTGCAACAAGAACATGAAGAATAAAGTCATTGCTTTCTCTACAGATTATGTCCAACAACAATATTCCCCAAAGAACAGAAAAGTCATTTACTTGTGAATAAGTATATGATGAGGATCTTAAACCTTAACTAATTAAGACCTTAAAATAAAGAGAGAAGTGAGAAGAGAGTAAAATGTGGCTATATACTCAGAAATATGAGTGGAGTTTTCTTTCTCTGCAGAACTCTTTTCTTAACTCAAGTAAAGGCATATATTTTTAAAACAGACACCAAGGGGATGACAGGAAGTCAACGAGTTTTTAAGTAGTATACTTAAATAAGAATCTACCCTCCCTGAAGTCAACAAATAGTTCAAGCAATGAATGAGTGTATATTCTACTCTTGTCTCATTGTGAAACGAGGAGAAGAGCCAAATAAGAACATGAAGAAAAACTAGTTGTCAGATTAGTTCTTAGGGCATGAAAATCAATGATTTGTTTTGTGCTTTTGCCTTGAATCTTTTAGCAGAAGCGCTTGATTTCTCCCCATGAATCGGAGTTAGCTAGTATTATTGACATAACCACAGAAAGCCTGTAATTTAAAAAATGTATAATACTTGGCAATGAGTTTATTTGGAGGTGCTTTTGAATGTCAAGGACATCTGAGAAAGTTTGTACAACCTAGGCTTTAGAATTTCAAGAAATGAAAGGCTGGGAATACATATACATATTCTGTGTGCAGCACAATGCAAAGTATACCCATTTTAAACATTTTTTTGCTCTTAAATTTCTATACTCATAGATTTCAGGATATTTTTTCTCAGACACTGTTATGTTGTATAGAGGTGCTACAGATTGTATCCCACGACAGCTACTGAACCTTGAGTTTCCCAATGTTTGTCTTAATGTCTCATTCATCTTTATTGGTAATAATCTAAGAGCAATGTAAATTAGACAGCAAGTGCTATGCTTAATTACATATGCATACACCTTTGCTTATGGCAACATACTTTTTCTCCCAATACCTTCAGTGCCCTTTCACATGTCCTGGAAAAAAAAATAAGAGATAAGAATGACCCATGTATTTTACAGAATTAGCAAAATACAAGAAGTACATTCTTCATCCTTCACTAAGTGTATGATTCATTAGGATACAGTGCAAAGGAATCAGTGGAAAGACTAAATGATTTTCTGGGCCTTCCTTGAATCCCTGTACAAGTCTCTACTTTCAGTTTACAAGACTATAGGAAAGGCTGAAACTCTAGACACCAAAATAACGCAACCAGCTATGATTTGTTTAACAGAGAGTGTGAAATGTAGCTGGCCACCTCCTCTACATGCTAAGACATGCTGTAGTCTGAAGTCATGGAGTATTGAGGCTTTTATAATGTGCCTTTTCAAACTGGGTCCTTTGAAAGCATTAAGCTGAACCAAGGGCACCTCATATAGACACGTTCCAAGGAGTTGTTTTCTAGCCAGCAGGATCCTGATAGCACAGGTTTTATCAGCCAGGTTCTTTATTTTCCTAGCAAAAATGTCCAAAAAACTATTAAATCCTATTAACCTATAATGATCCCTAATTCACATTAATAAATCTTTCTCTTTTACGTAGTTGAAAAGTTTTACTGTATACAACCCATCTCAGAGATATTTTAGAAAATTCAATAAAAGAACTTCATTTCCTCTTCATTAAATGAATTTGTTCATTAAAATTCCTTTGAAATACTTGCTATTGTCGATCTTAAGTGATCCAAAAGTCTCATCAATGTCAGAGTCACTCTTTTGACTACAGGAAATAGCAGTCTGTGCATACTTCCCTTCCCAGAATTCATGATCTCTGATTAATAAAAGTGCTTGATTTTTCTCCGATGAGCACCTGTTCAGTCAGCTAATGTAGCAAAAGACTGTTAGCCAGCTTGTAGCTATTTTGGCAATTTAGAGAGATCCAGATTCAGAGAGGATTTACATGTCATTACTTAGCATGTCCCTCACATCTCATCATTATGCAAAAATTGATGCTTGATTAGGTTCAGACAGTTGCAAGCAGGGGGCATGTTTGGTTGCCATCATTCCCTGCAGGTTTCAACATAATTGTCATCTACTATGAAGTTAGTAGAAAGTTTTCATCACAGTGCATTCCTCGTGTATTTTGCTCACTACATTAAATTTTGTCATGTCCTTTGCCATTTACTAAGACTTAACAAAAAAAAAGTATATTTGCATTAGATGTAAAAATAGGAGGGGGGAAGGGAAAGGAGTTTAGAAGACATGTGGCAAAAGTGTGGGGAAACATGCTAAGACTTTACTAAACGTTAATTAGCAGGCATTTTTAGCAATATATAGAGCCTTCTAAAGACTATTATAAGTGTTTAATTTAGTTGCCATCTGTAAATAGCATCTAAAATCAAAATGATAATGACTGTCTTTGTTGCGGATACTGTATGTTCTTATGCATGCTCTTGGTGTTGGGCCAGACCTGATAGCTGGGAAAAGAGGTGGTACAAATCACTCACTGATGGATTACTTTACCTGAGACAGCACAGTAGGCAGCCAGAATTCAACCCTTGTTCACGTAAATTGCACAAGGTCTGAAGTTTTAAGAAACTTAAATAAGCTGCACTTGACTGACTTTGAGAATATTTTGCTTACTAATCTAATGGAACTACTTGTTTTTTTGAAGAATTGAATTTGACCACAGGTTCAACACTTAACAAGAATGACCAATTTCTGAACAAGGAACTGGGAAAAAATAATCTCCCTTCATGCTATATGCTCTCTAAGTCATTGAAATCATCAGTTTGCTTTTGCACCACTGAACTTTAGACATGGACACAGCTACAAATACAGATAAGAATCAGAAATCCTTCCTATTGTTCTACAAGTAAAGATGCTTCTGAAAAAAAAAGAACATAGATACATGAAAAAAAATCAGATTTAGGAAATTTATATATGTGTATGCATGCATGTATGTATATATATGAATCTTTCTATATCCCTCTTGAAATAATTATATGTTGCTGTTAATCATAGCAATTTGTTTAAGGTCTGATATTTCTTATATTTGTTTTTGTCAATTATTTATATTCTTTTAAATACAAATTTTTTTCTTTTAAATACACAAAGATTGACTATAATATCCTGACAAAATGTGTTCTGTAAGATTAATTTTCATATATCTTACTATGAATATCAATGTATGCGTATCAAATACTATTAAAGTATTTGTTTATATTATTTGTTTATATGTTTGTATATGCTTGTTTTTATATTTGTTTATTTAAGTTCCCATTGAAATGTTTGCTTCACAATATTCTCCTGTATCTATAATAAAGTCTCTTTCTCTATGTAATTGATTTTAGTAAGCTAAATCTTCCATGTTGCTTTGGGTCTCTCAGGCATTGAAGGAAGAATGAAAGTAGTCATTTCCCCACTAGTTGTACTCTCTGCAGTAATTCCCCACTAGTTGTACTCTCTGCTCTTTCAGAAGCAATAAATAAAAATTCACCCCTGTGCTTTGATTTCACCTTTTGTATTGCTTTTGGAGGGTTTTATTTGCTTGTCTGTTTGTTGCGCTTTAAGTGAGCTTTCATTATTAGGTTATACTAATACTCTAAATAAAACTCTGGGGCTAGTTTGAGAAAATTCAAATAAAAAATTAATAGTCTTTACCTTTTTATATAGGCTACAGATTTTGATCCTGGTCAAGAGCTATCTACATGAGTCTTTTCACTTCTAAATCCTTTTGTAAGTGTGGTTATATAGTAGAGCCCCAGGTAACTTCCTTATACAGCTGAAGCACTATACCAGAGGAAATACCAATATAAGACTAAGCCAATTTACTTTCTCCTCACCCTTTTACCCCATGCTAGACCCTGGGAGAAAATCTGGTCATTTGTTACCATTTACTTTTCACTTTTACAGAGTAAATGGTAACTAATGACCTGTAAGTCTCTCCATTTGATTATCATTATTCATTATTACTAGTCTTACAATGTTTAAAATTTTTACAGTTCTGGAAAACTACATAATAGAAAAATAAAACTAAACATACAATAATGAAAGATCGCATTTGCAATAACAATAATTCTATTTTATTGAATGAGTGAAATATGGAAAAACAATACAATAAAGATTCTGAGATTTTTTTTTGTCATTGTACAAATCTGCCAGCTTAACTAGAGTCTTTAACTATTGTAAATGAAGTTAAATGCTATTTTTTTTTTTTTTTTGAATTAACTATTCTATTGGTTTAGGGATAATGCAGGTTTGAATATTATTCAGGATTCTAGTGCTAAAATTAATGAAATCAAAATTTCACATTGGTCTAATTAACAAGGAATAAAAGTCCAAACTTTTTTCTATTATTTATTCTGTGCTGAAATAAGGGAGAAGTAAAGCGTTTAAGAAGAAAAGCTTTCAGCAAGGTCTACATGATTATTCTTAATATTTGTTAGCTGCAGTGCCTCATGAAACCCTTTCTAACTCTGTGATAACTAAACTTACTTTTTAAAAACTTCCTTTTTCACCATACTTTGACTTCTCTGTCTTGCTTTTCTCAAGTGGGAAGTTTTTTTTTTTTATAATGACTATCGGTTGTAGAGCAAGAACATCCTTCATTTTGCATAAGACACTGCAGAACTATCAAATCATAATGATTTTCAGCCATTGCAGACCTGGGCCAGATTCAAGCTTAGTGACTTAGTGATGAAAGTTCATGAATCCTATTAGCAATTCCCTGAACTGTTCATTTCCCATTAATACACAATGCATTTGTCATTAGGGCTTACATCTTCTCTTTCTGATTCTCCATATTGAGAGATTTTAGTCTAAATAGGAAAATATATTTGCAACCACCATATCATTTTTTCCTCAAGCTGCATGTTACATTAATGCATTCACAGTTATGGCCAGTTAATTTTTCTATTGCAAATAAGTGCTTAGGACATTCCTATCTCAATTATTTCGCTTATAAATTCTCAGCAATTTCTAGGTTTGATAATCACTGTATGAGAAAATGCCTTACAAAAATCAGAGAAAGACTTTGACGATCCATCAAGAATAAATAGTGATAATGGACCAAATAAATTGCAACCAAGGTTCACGTAGCATTTCTTTTGTGAAACCCGTATTTCAGAAATATTTCTCAGCTGTTTATGATAGTGTTGACATACAAGTTGTCAAATGCTTTTTTTTTTTGTAAAAAAAAACCTCAAAACAAATAATAAAAAAACAAAAAATCTTAAATTATTTAAGCCACTGTTTAATGACCATATAACTACAAAGTAATTGTTCAGTTATTTTTCCATCAAACTCAAAGTATTATTACTAAAACTGAAAGCAAGTTATAAGGCATATACTTTTGAACTACTTGATAACTTCAAGTATAATTACTAAGTAATTTGCAAAATATGTAATTACAATGGGCCATATGTTCCTCTGGCTTGTGTGCTGCAGAAGGGTGTCACAAGAGCAACTCAGAACACCTAAAAGAGGGTAAAAATACTTGAGCGATATTAATGGCAAAGTACCTTGAAGACTACACGAAGCACAAGCTACAGTTATTTTACTGATGAACAAAAGAAGTTGCTGCTGGAAAGGTAGGAGGAGTCATCTACAAAATATTTTGTACCATATGTCTGTTTCATAACCCACTGAAGAAACGTCAGAAGAACATTGCAAGTTAATATTGCCTGAGACAGTGATAACTTACAATGCACTGACAACATAGATTGCAGATGGCCAAATTACCACTACAAACACCTTCTGGCATCTGACAGCTCACCAGATGCTGGTGGGTGTCATTTGCTACTTAATCATGTACCTGAGGCAAAATTATGGAATCCCCATCCAGGATCCTGCAGTAGCCGTAGTAGTAAATTATTATGGGAATCAGCATAGTACCAGGGAGAATTGTGTCATGGATGTGTCTAGATACTAGGATGATAAACTTCTACCATTTCACAAAACAAATGTAAGAGTGGTTTTCCTGACTGTGCTGCACTGGTAACCTGGTTCCTCTGAGCAAACAGTGAGTGAATGCTCCAAATAATGACAAATAACACATTTACAATGTTTTGGGACTGCAAATCAAAAGCTTCCCATCTATTTCTGGAAATGCTCCTGTAAGTCGCAGGCTTGTGTTCCTTTTATCCAGAAGTAGTCCTACTGTATTTGCATGCAGTCATGTAATTGGAATGGTTTGTCAGCTTTAGATTTTTGCTGTAATCAGATTCACTACTGAAAAAAATGTTCTAGAAACCTGAGAGTCAAAATATTCCAAAGCAACCTGAGAGTTATATATGTTTGCCTTTCCTTTTCTATTTTAATATTTTATCCAATCTTTCAAAATGATTTTGATCCTATATCTCAGTTGTGAGCTATTCAAGATTTGTCTGCCTTTAGACATAATATAAAATAAAACTTCTCCAGGCTTCATAGAAACCAAATTACATAGCAACAGATCAGCACAATTTCCATGAGTCTTAGTGTTTTCAATATATACTCTCTACTGACTTTATATTTACATAGACTACTTTAATATATGGTTTAAATGGCTTCAGAAATTCTTCTTCCCATGTAAAAGCACCACATAATAAACTGTGAATTTAGTAATAAACTCCTTTTCTGTTGTTGTTGTTCACAGATTCTTTTCCCTTTTCCTATCCAAAGCCCGTAACTGACTTCTATACTCTTTTCGTTCACACAGAGCAAGAGAAATTTGGGGTCCCCAAATCAATGTCCACACTGGAAATTAAAAACCATATACTGGAAAAAAAACGTATACTGGAAAAGTGATAAAACACTTATAGTGAAGTTATCTTGCCTACCTTCTTTAAGAGGAGTTGCTAAGTGGGCCAGGAAACTGAATAGTTAATAGACTGAAAGTCTTCTCTAAATTAGTTAGTCAGTTTATTAGGTGATGAGTTTTCTCTGAATTAGGTAACTAGTGTTGGCACAGTTGGTGTGCAATCAGCTGCCTTGCTGAGAGGTAGCAAGTCTTGATTGATGTGTAACAAAAGACAATCTCATGACAGTGCAGGTCATTTATGGGAAGAAGATTGTGCTTAAACACAGAGAAGGTGATGCAATAAAAATAAGATTAAAAATCATACATAAAATTCAATGGAAATAAATTGAAATAATGAACTGTGTGGAAAATTAGAAGGAAATGATAATTGGTCATGGCACTAGTCTAGGATGTGTCCAGATTACACTTCATGTAATTCTTGTTAACCTATCTTTGGTCCATCTAGAACTAAAAATGGCACACAATGGGATAAGGATAATCAGATATGTGAATATATGAATAGATTCTGTTTGAAGAAACAATTTATATTAGGATTTCTCAGCTTTGAAGGGAAATAATAGCAGAAAGTAGAGTGATATAATAAGGAATGTCACTAGGAATATGAGTTGTAAATGATTATTCAGGATTTCTGACAACTACAGAGCTAGGGCTACCTTGTGAAATTTTTAAGCAGAGCACTCAGAAGAAAGCTTCTCCATACAACCTGCTATTAAATTATGACATTTACTTTCAAAAGAAGTAAAAAATATCCATAAATAGGGAGTTAGACAAATTGTTGAAAGATATATCTACAGATAACTATTACCTATGATCACAGAAAATTGAGCCCATGAAGTTCCCAGATAACTAACTTCATAAAACTAGGCAAGGGAAGCAAACTTTTAATACTTGCCCTGTTCCTTTACTCTTTCCCTAACCATCTGCTGCCAGCTATTGTAGAAGTTAGTATCCTTGGCTAGATGGGCCTTCAGCCTCATCCAGTACAGCTGTTCTTACACTCTTTTGTTTTTATATACCTGAGTGCTGTTGAATAATGAGTAACAAGGGGAAAAATATATGGTAGAACTGAACAGATGTCCAGATTTAAACTAAATATTGATGAACTGTTACCAAAGTCATAGCTTTTAAAGCTTGAGAGACCATTACATTGAGAGAACTTTCTTCACCAAAATCTTTACTGCCATAAATCAGTAAATTATAATGTTTAAAGATAGCTTCCCATGATATGACAGCTTTTTGAGTTCTTTTGGTCATTCTTCCTACTTCAATTTCTCTAAGTTTTTCATATAATTGATTACTAAAAACAAAACAACAAAACAAAGTGATGGAACATTCTTACATGCTTTAATAAATCATGACTTTATCATAATATCTAAGAAGGATACATTTATGATTTCCTAGGCCAACAATGAGTACATCATATCTTTTCTCCTATAGATAAGTTTAAAAAACAAAAGTAACAAATTTATTAATGTTGACAGTATTTATACTTTTATACTATTTTTCACATTTAATGATTCATTTTTTTCCACTTGATTATTGAACCAGGGTGTGCAGGGCTGTTGCAGAGCATTTAGCCTGGGACAAGGCAAACAGCCTTTATGGCAGCACCTTTCTACCTTGGCCCTGCAACACTATAATGCCAGCCTTTCACCAACAGTCATGCAGGACTGGCTAGAAAATGAGCCAGCTGTAATGGAAGTGAAAAGACAAGTGGCTATTACCTCTGATTTCCTTTATCTGATTTCTTCAAACCTATAAGCAGTTAGTGGTTAGATCTTATGTACTCTTTATTGTGTCAGATTATTCCACTTTAGAAGGGCAGAGTTTAAAAGCCCTAGCTTCTCTGAAGGACAAAACTGACAGGTTTCACAATTCTGCAGTGAACCTTTAGGGACTTTGACTACTCTGTACAGCCAATGAGGTATGCCGCATTTCCTTACAGCAGTAGAGCTCTGATTACTCCTATGTTATTTTTAAACCCTTCAGTAAAAAACAGTAAAATTAATTAACATTAAAACCATCCTTTTTCTCTCACCTGTCAATCTTTTTGTTGCTATATTTAAATTATCCTTATGCCTACCACATCTTAAAAAAAAAAAAAAAAATCCAATTCCTTCCTTTCCTCATCTCAAATATACTTCTTCTGATCTACATCTTTGTTCTTGTCACCTAAATAAATAAATACCCGTCTACAGAGTACCCAGCTATAATATCTCTCTACAGAGACATTATAGATGAAGCTGTAGAAACATATGACATAATGTTTAGAACTCCTTCTTTCCTACAAAAATATCTGCATCCTCTAGCTGTCATATAGCAGGAGTATTTTTGTTTATTATCATGAGCTAACTGATGGTGATAAATATTCTTCTCATGAGTGCTGCTTCTTTTTTTTTTTTTTCTCTCTAAAAATGCCCATGCTATGCCAAAAAAAAAAAAAAAAAAAACAATTCTGGAAGTTCAGCATGCATTTGACTATTACAGAAATGTAAAGGACTATAAGGAAGCTAAAGAAAAATATTTACAGAGAAGAAAATACGATATCTGACAGTGTCAGAAACTGTCTGAGGTCAGGATTTGCCTGGAGATAAACAGAACATTAGGCTCTGAAACAGAGCTCTAAATTCAGAATAAAAAAAAAAAATCCAAAGATATCCAATCTGCAGCCAAGTTCCTGTGAATATATCTGCTACCCCATATCTGACATATATGACTCCTACCAATAGCTTTGACAAAGAAAATCTTTCGCTATTAGTGGGAAGTGTGGCAGGTGTTTAATTTACTACATTTCTCTAATCAGTGACTGGATTTTTTTTTTCTTATTATTGAGACAGTGTTTTGAATGGTAATCAAAGCTTCTTTATTTGTATTCCTTGTCTTAACATAATTAGTAAGGTACTTCTGTCTATATTTCCATTTAATAAAAAAGATACAAAAAAAGTACTGATTATGTATTTCTGGATATTTTGCCTCTTCCAGGTAACTATCTAAACTGCTGCCTTTGTATACAGCATGATTCTTGCCTTGCACTCAGATGAATTAGACTCTACTAAAGTTCTCCATTTCTTTGGTAGAATGTGCGATTTTGCTATAAAAGGAATTTGGTGCTTAATAAAATAAGAGACTGTAAGTGCGGTAAGAAATCATAAAGTTGCCAGGAAAGAAAACATTTATAACATGTACGGTCCCCTTATATAACAAAACAACAACATCAACCTATTCTGCTATCTTGTAAGATTTTCATTGTCTTGCATGCTAACTAAAATTTAGAGCTTGGATTGGGAAAAAAAAAAAAAAAAAATCTCTTCCAAACTTTGTTTTTAGTGTTTTGATTCAAAGTTGTTTACTGCTTTATTGACTTCTCTACTGATGAAAACACAGTTTAGTTGCATGTGCAGCCCTTTGACAGTCAAAAGACATGAGCTAGATTTTGTGATGATCACTCATCAACGGCAAAAGCCTGAATTTCAAACACACTTTTTTTTTTTTTATTGTGAGGATGAACAAGGCATAAAAGAAAACAGTTTGATTTTTGCACACCAAAAGTTAGATATCACTTTCTAGTGTAAGCTAAGTAAATATTTTTTAGAATATCTGAAAGCACATTACATATAAAACAAAACAACAGCAACAAAAAAAACCACTAAATTTTAATATGATGTCTTTACTATTTGAAGACTCAAATTAAAGTCCTCCTCAATGTTTAACAGGAGCATTAAACTATGGAGCCTGAGATCTTTTAGAAATCTTAGAAATTTGTCTTTGAATCCTAGTTTCCTACTTTTTTGAAAGAATGTCAGTTAAGAGGGATTTATTTGGACCTGATTTATAGGGTGATGTCACAACAGAAGCTTGACAGAAAGATGAGTTGAGAAGTTAAGCCATTAGTCTCAAATTTCATCCTTGTCACTCCTTGCTCTAAAGAGCAGTCTTCAATTTCGAAAGCATTTTTTCCCCAGAATAATTCCATTTAGCTTCTCTTTGGATTGTCTTTTCGAGCACAAAGCATTAAAATATTAACCTCTGAACAGTATCTTTCTCAGCTCTGACCTATATTATCTTTCTTTCTCTCTCATATCTATCTATATCTACATCCATCGTTACACAGTGGTGAAGATAAAACTCTGGAAATCATAGATTGTAAACATAAAGAAAAGAAAGACGCTATCTCATTGAAAAAATATCTTCATGCTGCAATGTGAGAGATGTAAGTCTATGAGCATTTGGAATCCATTCCTAATACACATTAACAGTTCATCCTCACCGGGTGTTTATAGATCTCTTTGTCTCTATAGAGACATTTTCCTTGCCTATTTTATCACAATAGAACAGGTTTAGGCATTTAAGGACTAGATTGCACAAATAATTGCTTGTCCTTACTTTTTCTTTAGTAATTATATGTTCCTCTGTTTACCTTTTATACATCAAATATGAGCTGAGTACATTCCATATTTTTTTATAAAATGATTATGGCCAAAACTAAAACATGGTTTTGATGTTTAAAGGTAGCTCATTCAATCCATTTTTATAGGTCCACATAAAATGAAACAAAAAAAAAAAATTGAAGTCTCTTGCATTCCTTTATTGAGTCATGCTTAAGCGCTTATAAACGTGAGGGATCTAGGGTGTTTAAAGGAAGGCATATATAGAATATTTAAATATATATTTTCTTAATTCCAGTAAAATAAAAATCATAAAAAAATAGATAAAAGGTAAAGATGCCAAATGTACAATGACAAACATAACATAAAAAACAAAACTATATATCAACATTCAAAATATTTTAATACAACTCTACTCCATTCTGATACCAATGGTAAGGGCACTATGGGTTTGCACTACAATTAAGATACTTTTTAAAACCAATGCAAGCAGTAAAATGAAGAAATAAAATCTTATTTAGGTCAGCTTTTCTCCCAACCTATTACTTATATATCAATCACAAAGACATAAAAGAGGAAGAACAGCTCTGTAGCTAAGGTACTAATCAAGCATTTCTTTGTTCTTTTTAAGGTGAGAATGTTGCTATTTTCCTATTTCTCTTCCTCTTTTCCTGAAGAATCTGCTAAACTACCTCCTTGGTAGTGTCCCTCTGACTTTTTGAAGGAAGTTTGCCTCAGTGCAAACTCTCCTGTGAGAGTGGATCACTTTGAGTTGCCCATGATTTTCATACGGAAAAGGTGGTTTGGGAGGCTTCAGAAAGGAACTAGCCTAAAGTGGTGCTGTATCAGACTTGGCAGGACCCCTTAGTATGCACCCATGAATTCCGTCCACTACAAACTGTTGCCTGTGATAGATCTACCTCTACCTCTGCTAGATCTACTCCTTCAGAAGCATCTGTTCCAAATACAGACCTCTCCTGCCCCCTCTTCCTGAATCATTCCCAGCTGCTCGTCTCTATGACCCTAGCAGATTTTCCTAGCAGTGATGCCTTGCACCAAAGTCTCTTGAAAGTTCCTCCAAAAAACACATGGCTTCTCCTGCCACAGGATCAGGATATGAAAGACTCATAGAATACAGGCACAGGTTAAATAAATAAATAATAAAACAGAATTTTGCAAGCACTGTTTGAGAAGTCCTGGGTACTGCTGTGCTTGGCTGTCAAAACCAGCTTCATTGTCCCTTGAATATAGTGTCTTAGAGTCTCTATATCCTAGGGTCTCTGCTGTTTGAGGTTTCTCTTTCCAGTCACTCCAGTTATCTGATATTGATGGCCACAGGAGGTAACATGCTTCTAGACACAGCTAAATAATTCCTTATGAAGAATTCAAACATCCTCTGCGGAAATGGTCATGCACAGCCCAAACTGGTGGAACTGATCTGTGCTACAGTCTATGAAGAGATCCTAGAAGGTCACTCAGTGCCTGCACTTAAAGGACGAAAGTAGTAGAACACCTAAATGAGGATGAGTGTCTACAGCCACTGATTTTAGGTTTCATTATACTTCTCTTTCTACTCCTCATCACAAAACTGTCATCAAGGATTATAATAATAATAATAAATAACAATCAGTGTGGTTAAGAATAGGATAGCTCTCTGACACAGAAGGCTCAAGATTTTTCAGCACACAACTTCATTCACAACATCTTTCAGTTTTCCATGCAATTGATTAAATCCCCTTCCGAATTCCCTCTTTATACCCTGCATACCTTTTATCCTCCTTGGTATCGGACTTCTTATCTACCACTGAAGGTAGATCTACCACATTAAACCCTAGTCCTGCCTAAAAACAAAAAAAATCTGAACACAGGAAGGTTGATTCCCATTGGTCAGTGGTCCTTGCATGGCTTGTTGCCTATGCCTCTACATAGGCTTTGAAGATTTCCACATTTAAGTACGGTACTCTTTATTTCCCTACAGACTTGTATATTTTTAAATTTCTAAATTGATTTTGAAACATGTTCTTTAGTTACCGTGTCTTAGTTTCTCCTTCTTATATTGAAGCGATAGATACTATAAGGAGTCAGAGGTGTTAAGATATTATGGCAATGGGGTCTTATACAGTTTTGCTATCAGCTATGTTATTTTGACCTTGTAGAACAGGCAGGAGTGCCATTCTAGGTTGGAGATACAGAAGAGCATATTAATAATAGATTTTTGTCTCATTTCCTCATTCCCTCTGAAAGGCTTCCACTTACGACATCTAAACAACTTCTTCATGTTGCTAGCTTTCTTCTTAACACATTAACAAGATCAGAGCTTGGAGAATACTAACAAAAAAATCCACAGCTCTTCATTTGAATTTTTAAATGAATTCACTTTGACTGAATTTGAATCCCTGTGGTGTATGCTTTCCACATGTATTTTAGCAAATATGCTAACAGGGAGACATCCTGTAAAACAGTTAATTTTCAGGAAATGTTTTGTAATATATACAGAAAGCAAATCACAAATTCATAATGGTGTACACAGGAAGCAATCCTACAGGGACTATAAATATTATACTTACCCAATCAGCAAACAGAATACATAAGATATTAAATACTCAGATGATCTGTTAGACCTGTAGCACTTCACAAAAGATGCTGTGTATACCTCCCACAGAGTTCAGTACTTCACAAGATTTTGAAAAGTTGACAAAATGTTTTGTGAGAAATCATTTATTTCTTTGGAACAAAAGTGTATGTCATTTAATTATTCTTTACTGTAAAACCTTTCCAAAATAGTTGTTGCCAATGGCTCCTACATCTATTTTAAGGTCCCTTGAAAATCACAATCACAGAAAGATGCAACAATATAAGTGATACTTGGGTAAGAGTATACAAACCTTAAATGAGTTCTTGATTCCACGAAGGACTGAGGTGTACTACACATTGAAAAAGTATAAAATGTATAGTTATGTTCCTACAAGGCCTACGTGTAAAATTATTTCTAGCTTATTCAAAATGCATGCTATTCTGTTTTTGCTTATTCCAAGTGTGTTTAGTAAACAAGAGTCACTTGTGAATGATATGTTCTAAAATCAAATTTAAGGGTAATTTAAGGGTAAACTTAATTATGATCACAGATGGTGAAGCATAATAGATGACAGCATGTCAGTGTAAACTGGAACTAGCTGTGTCTAAAAACATATCATCACTATCAACAACATAACAACATTATAAATATTTTAAATGACTACTTTATAAAAATGATGTGCTGGTTAATTCTAGTTACCTTTGTACCCAAATTAATGTATGTTAGCTATGTCTTTTTTTTTTTTTTTTTTTTAATGTGATTTCCTTTTTCATTCTGCACTACACATCCTGCTTTTATTACTGTGGCAAAGAATCAATGGGGTAAATATTTTGGCAGGAAAAAGAAAAATACTTACATCACACTTTTTCATGAAACAGTAATCAGGGCACTGCCACCTGAATTTCACGGGAATTAAGCAAGAAAAATAAAAGAGCATAACTGTCTTTCTGCAGTTACCAACATCAGCGGAGAAAGTTTTTGCCCTTATTATTTCATTTGATAGAAGTAACCTCTACTTTACATAAGACCGGGAAAATCTAACTATAGAAGAGCACAAACATCTCCAAAAGGACAGACAAAGCATTTGCTCATTATCTGACCACCATCCTTATGGGTGAAATAACAACACTCTGGTGTTACAGTTTATGTACAATTACAGGCTATTATATTTCCAAAGGTATTCCTATCTGTTTTTTTCTTTTTTTAATTCTATGAAACTTGCAAATATTATTATTATTATTATTATTATTTGGATTTGCTAAGTTTTTTTTTTTTTTTTTTTTTTTTTTTTTTTATCTTCTTGTGATCAGTGTATTTTAACATTTGGCTCAAAGCTGGTAGAAGCAAGAACATTGACTCTCAAGTGTCCTTCTGTATGACTGCTTGGCATGGTATGTTGTGCTTGTTTGGAACCTTTAATGCTTCCTTAGTTTTCTAAAACAGTGTTCTTCACTCTCACATTGTTCTTATTTGTCAGCAAGTAGCCATTTACCACATTCAATATTTTTACAAACTCCTTTCCAATTCAGAGAAATCAGAAAATGAATGGAATCTGTCCCGATAAAACATTTTGAATCTAATGTCCCTTGCTCTCATCCTCTCATATAAATAACTGAAGAGAGCAGTGATTTCTCACGCAATTAACTCGCATAAGGAAAGACTACACCAATGGCACAGAAAAGCAGGACGAAGCATGAGATGCAAAGGATACACTCTGACCTGTGAAAACCTGTATCCACCACTTCTCCCAAGGCCAGGTTCAAATGGGACCTGTTGCTAATACTGAAGATGCGTGTTAGCATTAACGTGTGAGTGCTTTGGTGCTATGTTGCTCAGAAACAGGTGTTGCTGTTCCCAGGTGGATGGTACAGAACACGATCAGGAAAATGTTGCTACAGAGGCACTGCTTGCAAGCTGCCATTGCCCTTGTAAGTCGTTACAAACAGCCAACAGCAGTCACATCCCTCCACCCCTGTGTTTCCTTTTGCTGTGACCGTATTTCCCTCTGGAACAACACTGAAAAATTCCTGTAGATTCTCAGGCAAGGCTTCCATAACGTCCTCCTTTAAATGCAGACACTGCAATGGGATTGGTCTACAGTGTTAGTGCATAAGCATTGCTTAGGAAAAATAATTTTCACTTTCAATACCCTTTATTCTTTCTTTTATTAATAGTTTACTTTTAAGTTTAACTCGTTTCCTGCAAGAAAAATCTTAAGATTTAGAGAAGCAACTACATGAAATGTTGAAGCCAAAACAGGTTAACAACAAAGTGGCACAAATTTAAAGATCAGAATGTCCCAAAAGCAAACACAAAAGTAAAATCCAAGCCATATGTCATGAAAATATCTCGAATGGATTTCGAAGGGAAGGGCTCCGGAGTGGACGCTCGCGCCGGAGTACCTTGTCTAGAAGAGCACAACCTCGGCGAAAGCCGCCGAGCGAGAAACCCCAGGGAGAGACCCGCATGCAGGCAGCGCCCAGCCCCGGCCCGGAGGCGGCTCTGACTCAGCGGGGGCGGAGCCGGCAGGGAAGGCGACAACTTAAAAGCCGCCCCCAGGGAGGGCAGGCAACTGGGAGCGCGGTGCGGCAGGGAGTGGTGTGGCAGGGAGTGGTGTGTCAGTTCGTGCAGGTAGGGTGCAGGGAGTCTTCCCCCGGCCCAGGAAGAGAGCTCTCCCCATAGTCCCTTCCTTCACTGGGAATTCAGGCAAAGCCGTGGACTCTAACCGGCAGAGAGCCTTTGCCAGGAAGGCTGTGGCGACACAGACTGAACCACCACAGACACATGTCGCAGTCCGGGTCTCTGCATGTGGGGAGTGTATCTTGATGTTACCAGGGAGTAGCAAGACCAACACCTTGCTTAGGTGCAAGCAAGTGGATGACCTACTTAGTCTGGTGCTGGAGCTGAAGGAGGAGGTAGAAAGGTTGAGAAACATTAGAGAATGTGAGGAAGAATAGACTGGTGGAGCCATGCTCTGCAGTCGTCCCAGGTAGTGCACCCAGTGAACCCCTGAATTGATTTGAGAATTCACTACCCTCTTGCCATAGAGCAGAGAGGGCAGAAGTAACAGTATTAAGTAATGAACAAGCGTGGAAGCAGGTCTCTGTTTGAGGGGGCAGAAGAACCCTTTCCTGTCCTACCTTGCTCACGCAAGTGACCACATTCAACAGGTAAGGGGCCCTGGACCTTAAGGGCCAGACAGATGAAGTCAAGGACCACCTAGGGGGCTGTCTAGAGGGAGGCAGGCAAGTCCACACCCTAAGGCCGCTCCCACTCAGAGCACCCAGAAGAAGGGGCGAGTAATTGTCATGGTTGACACCCTACTGCAGAGCATTGAGGCACTGATCTGAAGACCGGACCCCTTGTCCAGAGAGGCCTGTTGCCTGCCAGGGGCCTGAATAAGGGATGTTGCAGAGAGACTGCTAAGGCTTGTCCAGGCGTCTGACTATTACCCTGTGTTTCTGTTTCATGTGGGCACCAAAGATGCTATGGGGAAACTGAGAAACATCAAACAAGATTTCAGGGCCCTAAGGGATTTCAGGGCAGTCAAAGGTCTGGGTGCCCAGGCTGTGTTCTCCTCTCTCCTGCCAATGAGGGGAATGGATATGAGAAGGAAAAGGCGGATATTCCAGGTTAACAACTGGCTACGTCGCTGGGTATGGCAACAGGGATTGGATTTCTATGACCATGGGACCCTGTTTGAAGATCACCAGCTAGAGGGGAAAGAGAGGAGCCACCTCAGCATAGAGGGGCACGCGTGTCTGCCAAAAGGTTGGCCAGCCTAGTTAGGAGGGGTTTAAACTAAGCAAGAAGGGGGATGGGGAAAGTTACATGCACAGGGCAATCAGTGTCACACAGCCAGAGCCAGAAGGCATCCAGCAGGAGTATGGCAGTGGGGAAGGGAGTATAGGAAATGATTATAGAGGGTCCTGTTTCATCTCTCCTGGGAAACCTGCAGGCTCGATTACTTCCCTGAAATGCCTGTAAACCCATGCATGCAGCATGGGGAATAAACAGGAGGAACTGGAGATGTGTGTGCTGTCCCAGCAACATGATCTCATTGGAATTACAGAGACATGGTGGGATAGCTCACACGACTGGAGTGCTGTCATGGAAGTCTACGTGCTCTTTAGGAAGGACAGGCTGGGAAGGCGAGGTGGGAGAGTTGCTCTTTATGCGAGAGAGCAACTGGAATGCACAAAGCTCAAGCTGGGGGTGGATGATGAGCAAGTGAAGAGCTTGTGTGTAAGGATTAGAGGGCAGACTAATGTGGGAGAAACTGTGGTAGCCATTTGCTACAGACCACCTGACCAGGATGAGGAAGCTGATGAGGCCTTTTCCAGACAGCTGGAAGTAGCCTCATGGTCACAAGCCGTGGTTCTCATGGGAGACTTCAACCACCCTGACATCAACTGGAAAGACAACACAGCCAGGCACAAACAGTCCTGTAGGTTTCTGCAGTGCGTTGATGATAACTTTTTAACACAGGTTGTGGAGGAGCCAATGAGGAGAAGTGGGCTACTGACAGACAGACAGGGGCTTGTTGGAGATGTGAAGGTGGCGGGTAGCTTTGGCTGCAGTGATCATAAGCTGGTTGAGTTTAGGATGAAACGAGGAGAAAGCAGGGCTATAAGTAGCCTTGCAACCATGGACTTCAGGAGGGCCAACTTTGGCCTGTTCAGAAACCTCCTTGGGAGAATCCCATGGGCTAGGGCTCTAGAAGGAAGAGAGGCCCAAGAGAGCTGGTTAGTATTCAAGCAGCACTTGCTGCATGCTCAGGAGAAGTGCATCCCTTTGAGTAAGAAGTCAGACGGGTGGGCAGGAGGCCCATGGATGAGCAAGTTGCTCCTGGCAAATCTCAAACAGAAAAAGGCACTATAAAGGAAGTGGGGAAAAGGACAGGGTCCTTGGGAGGAATATAGGAATGTTGTCAGGGAATGCAGGGATGTGACAAGGAAAGCTAAGGCACAATTGGAATTAAATCTGGCAAGGGATGCTAACAAGAAGAGCTTTTTCAAATATTTCAATGGCAAGAGGAAGATTAGGGAAAACGTGGGTCTGCTGGTGAACAGGGTGGGTGCTCTGGTTATGAAAGACATGGAAAAAGCAAAGTTACTGAATGTCATCTTTGCTTCAGTGTTTACCAAGGGCAGCGCTCAGGAATCCCAGACGCTAGAAACAAGAGAAGGTGCCTGGAGGGAGGAAGACTTGCCCTGGGTAGAGGAAGATTGGGTCAGAGAGCACTTAGGGAAACTTGACATCCACAAATCCATGGGCCCTGATGGGATGCACCCGAGAGTGCTGTGTGAGCTGACAGATGATATTGCTCTCCATCATCTTGGAAAGGTCCTGGAGAACGGGGGAGGTGCTGGAGGACTGGAAGAAAGCCAATGTCATGCTGGTCTTCAAAAAAGACAAGAAGGAGGACCCAGGCAACTACAGGCCAGTCAGCCTCACCTCCATCCTTGGAAAAATGATGGAGCAGCTCATCCTGGCTGTTGTCTCCAAACATGTGGAGAACAATAAGGTGCTCAGGAGTAGTCAGCATGGATTCACCAAGGGGAAATCATGCTTGAATAACCTGATCACCTTCTATGATGGAATGATCAGCTGGATAGATGAGGGGAGAGCAGTGGATGTCATCTACCTCGACTTCAGCAAGGCTTTTGACACCGTCCCTCACAGCATCCTCACAGCAGTGAGAAACCTAATGAAATTTAACAAGGCCAAGTGCAGGGTCCTGCACCTGGGGAGGAATAACCGCGGACACCAGTACTGGCTGGGGACTCACGTTCTGGAGAACAGCTCTGCAAAAAGGGACCTGGGCATCATGGTGGATGACAAGTTGACCATGAGGCAGCAGTGAGCCCTCGTGGCCAAGAAGGCCAATAGCATCCTGGGGTACATTAGGAAGGGGATCTCATCAGTGTATATAAATACCTCAGGGGAGGTAGTGAGGAGGATGGGGTTGGCCTCTTTTCAGTGGTGGCCACTGACAGAACTAGAGGTGATGGCCCTGGCCCCAAACTGAAGCACCAAAAGTTCCACAGGAAGTTAAGGAAAATTTTCTTAACAGTCAGGGTTACAGAGCACTGAAGCAGGAGAGGTTGCCGAGAGAGGTTGTGGAGTCTCCTTTTCTGGATATCTTTAAAACCTACTTGGGCACAATCCTGTGCCACATGCTGTAGGTGACCCTGCGTGTGCAAGGCGTTTGGACTAGATGATCTCTAAAGATCCCTTCCAACCTTAATGATTCTATGATTCTATGAAAATCTAGGAGGTCTCAGAAAATGTTTGAAATAAACATCTTACTACAACAAGAAAGCATATCCGGTGGAGGCTATAGGCATTCAAAAAGATCTCTGAAGCTCTGATGAATGTGAGTTTATACTTTCTTATTTAACTAGATGTGCTTTATCTTTGCAAAATAACAGCAGATAAAAGCAGTTAACTTATATCTTCTCTCTTTAATTATACTATATTTCAATTGTCATTCAAAAAAGTTAACTGAAAATTAATATATTTTAAAATTCATTATTAAATCAGTGTAAAAGAAAACATCACATATGTAAAGAAAACAAAATGTAAAACCTCTAACTGCACTTCTATTAATCAGTATGATCCATTTAAAGGTTTGTTGATGGTTTGTTGCTGACATGTTTTCAGAGGAACTCAAATGTTCAGTGGCAAGAAAGTTTTGAAAGGTTGTTGAATAATCTTTTAAAATAATACCCCGGATATGGGGTGATCAAAATTTTATTTTGCTGCAATTTGTCTTATTGCAGATTTATATATGCCCTCACATATGTTGGCATATTGAATTACACTCTGGAGCTGCTTAGTACCATTCACTGACCTTACAGAGCCCTTTAGGTGACTAGGCTTGGGCCAGACCCTACTTTCAGATGATTGAAGTTGTAAGGAAAATTTGCTGAGACTTAGATTCCTTGCAGAAGTGAATGAAGTTGTTTTTAAATGACTCCTGTCTCTTAATGAGAAACTCCAGAACATGATTTGGGGCCACTGGACATTTTCCTAAAAGACTATCTCGTGGGTAGTGCAATAATAGCATTTTATTCTGTCAGTTCTCTCTTAATTCGCCTGACAGGCGGAGGAATAGGGATGATCAAAAGCCTGCTATTGGATGTCAGCAAAGACTAGTTTAGTGAGCATCAATTCAGATAGAAGTCTAGGGAAGTGAGTTTCATCCCTATGTATCGCAGAATGGTTGAGGTTGGAAGGGGCCTCTAGAAATCTAGTCCAACCCCCTGCTCAAGCAGGGACACCTAGAGCACATGGCGTGGCATCCAGACAGGTTTTGAAGATCTTCAGAGAAGGAGACTCCACGACCTCTCTGGGCAACCTGTTCCAGTGCTCTGTCACCCTCACAGTAAATAAGTTCTTCCTCACTTGGAGATGGAGCTTCCTGTGTTTCAACTTGTATCCATTACCCCTTGTTCTGTCACTAGCCACCACCGAGAAGAGCTTGGCCTCATCCTGCTTACCCTAAATTCTCTGTATGAGTGATCGAATACAAGATTCATGATCTGGCTTTTCAGTAAGTCCAATTTGTTCTTGCCATCTCAGCTGCTCCTAAATGCTTAGGAGCAACGTAGCTTTACCTGGGAAAGGGAACATTGTCCCTGCTACCGATATGCAATAAACACCACCATACTTTTACGTGCCTCAGGGAAGGCATGCGAGATAATGTGGCCAATTGGAGTTAATACAGGGCTAGGGTTTAATAATTTTTGACTTTTAATTGGAGAGGTTCCTTCCAATCTCAACCATTCAATGATTCTGTGTGATTCTGTGATCCCTTCAAGCCTCCATTCGTGATCTGCAGCAGCATGCTCAACATTGCTTGTTTCTCTCTAAGAAACTTCCCTGAAAGGGTGCTAACACGTTTTTCTCCTCCCAAGAGTGGTGTGAGGATACATTACTTCTAATTGCAATGCATTTTGAAATGATAAGTCTATACTTTGTAGGTAGAAGTATGACTATTAATCTGATATTAGTCTCTTTTCATCATGAAGAATTCACTAGCAAAAATCTGGAGACTAACCAGTTGAGTAGTCAGCTCAGAATCTGTGATTTGGATGACATTGCATA
>VZSV01000241.1:446917-481345 GCA_013398735.1 Nothocercus julius | reverse complement strand
CAGTCTTTTACTCTGAGGTGAGTACTAGAACACTGAAAGATTTTCATTATCAGATTCTCACATCTAGCCAAATTCAGGCTATTCTAAGAACAAGCTGGAGCAAGTTTAAACAAGTTGCAGCTGTAAAGAATAAATGTACCAAGAAGGTTCTTGATGAAGTCATGGCATCACATAAAAAAAATAACTTATTATCAATGTGCAGATATATCTTAAAAATAAACAGATCTGTTCTAAAACATTCTCCACAATTTCATCATTTTTTAGCATTCTAGCTCTAGCATTTTTCAAATTTAAAGGTTCTGAAATGCATATCCTTTGTTTTTCGTACAATTGACATGAGAAGGTCCTCTTTAGTTTACAAACCATTTTGTACTCCTGGCTTTTGCTAAGGTATCACTTCATGCTTTTGAGATAACTGGGATAACTGAATCACTAATATGTGATAAGCACAGTATATTCCTCAAGCACAGAAAGAGAGGAAAAAGAAGTTCTCTTTTTTCTTACACTTTATTGTGGAATGTATCAGAGTATTGTAGCTTAAGCTTATCACTGAAATGATGAGGTATTTGCAAAATATTGCAAAGCAACAGAAGCTTTGTAACTTCCTGGTCTTTCCTCTGTTTTAGAGAGTGGATCTGTAATGCTGGAAAATGTCACTTGCTAGTATAGCTTTGCAAGATTTACATCATGTTTGGACTATTAATTTTGGCACAAGATAAGTTGCTTACTTTAAGCAAATTTCTAGCATCCTATTAAAAAAAAAAAAAAAAAAAAAAAAAAAACTGCACAGTGCAGCCTGGGGCCAATTTACTTAAATGCATCTACAGGAGAATGGCCAGTATTGTAACCAATTGTACTGTTCCATCTTTTCTGGCAGATGTAGTCTGTTTTTCTAGTTCATCTATTACTGTACTATTCTGGGTTCCTGTCTGCCCTTAATGTTCAATACAAAAGCTAATTATTCTGCTAAGCAGCTTTTCTAAGGGCTTTGCTTTTGCATTTTTGATGCTTCATGAACAGAATGGCAAATTAAAACATAGATAAATGATCTGAAATTGAAAACAATTGTTCTCCTTATCATGTAATAATAAACATAATGCTTTTTTTAAGAGAACATATATATCCAAAGACATTTACAAGTCTGTTACTCTACAGCTCATGCATCACCTTCTCACAGATCTTTTTCCAGTAATAACTATGTTATGAGTCTGTTTAGGATATATCCTACTAAATGGTTCTAATCTATATAGGTTCTCATACTGCACTCATCACCATAGTATCTTTCCAGTAGTACATTAAGCAACTTGACTAGCATCTGTTGCATATTTTGTTCTCTAATATTTCTCCTGCAGGAGAATTATGTGCAGTAGAGTATTTCAGTGTGGATTTATTTATTTTTTAGTTGTCCATAACTTGGGGAGTATATTCTCTGCATAGGGTCATGAAGCTAATGAATTGCTGATTGTGAGACCGAATGGTTGCAGAACAATGAAGAGGAATGAGAAACCTTAAACCTTGAAAAGAAAGAAAGAAAGAAAGAAAAAAAAGATCTTGCAAACCTTGAGGAAAAAAAAAAAAAAAAAAAAAACTTCGAAACCTTGAACCTGGGTACTGAAATGCAATTTCTCAAATTTACAAATATATCCGTTGATAATCTTTTGTCCTCACATGCCCAAAGACTTCTTCCTGCAGTGTGATCTTAAAAAAACTATGCGAAATTTTGCTCTTATCTGAAACCTATCTTTTAGATAAAGCGAGCCCCAACATAAACCTATATATATTTTTTTGTATCTCATGTTTTAGAGTTGATCTGGACAGTTTACACATTTCTTGTCTAAAAATAACTTCCAATTAACTGAAGCAGCTCCCTTGGATTATATAGCAAAGGTAAGCCCCCAAATCAGAACAGCACTGACAATGTTTTATGTTCTTTTCCATCCAGAGCCACATATAAACTTAACTATTGGCTTTCACGTTTAAAGACAATAAACATAAAGCAGATGCCTGCAAGTAAGCATGTGTTTAAGTACTCTCCTGTTTCCATGAATCAGGACATAAAGATGGTAAAAGACCTATTTACATTTGCGATCCCATTTCTTAGACCGTGAGTGGTTCACAGATGCTTCCCTTTGGCAGATTTGCCAGGATTTTTTTTTTTTCCTTTTGTTTTTCCTTTTTTTTTCCTTTTTCACTATGAAGTGATTCAAACTAAGGTTCCATTATTTCTCCACAGTACAACTGCATAACTTAGTTGTTCTCAGAGGATGCCTGCTCCCTCCAATTTCATTCTCACTTTTCTTTTTCTCTTATCAGTCTAGTCCTTGGATGCATGAGTTAGAAGGCTCCTGACAGCCGGGCATTCCATCAGACCATGAGTGAGTGAGCAAGAGCTTTCGTAAAGCCTCCTAGATAACCTGCTCATCTCTTTACTCGGAATGATAGAAGCATTTATTTGGCCCGTATATTTTGCTTGGATTTGAAACAATGTTTATTCTATTTCTTTCCCTTGGATAATCTGAGGCATCGTTGTCAGATAGGTTTGCCACTGTCATGTACCCTATTTAAGAGCACTTGAAACAAATATCAGACTCCTTTCTAAGTGCTGTCGTATCTCTGAGGTTTCTAAGATAGAGAAAGGTATAGAACAAAGGGCAGGGAAGGCTTTCAGGATGAGCATGTGTGAGAATATACTTCGCAATTTCTGGACGTGCATGCAGTAAACCAGAAGAAATGAGAAAATAGGCTCTTTTGAATCTAATGATTATTTAAGATGTGCTCCATTGTACATACTAATAAAGCATTATTGTATTAATTTAAGTAAAATTTATGGCATAACTGATGATATTTATCAGCATGATACTGGTATGGAAATTTAGCTAATAAGAAAAATAATGAACCCCTGTGCAGTTTCAAATTGCTTAGTAGTAAGGATTTAATGTAAAATTTGAAGTTTGTTTTCAACCAAGATAATGTAAAATGTGCAAAATCTCTTTTTTGCACTGATGCACATTTAGCTCCACATTAGCTTCACATCTTTAAACAGAATAAATGGGATAACAAATAAGGCCATGAATTGTTGTTTTTCTCTTCCTTCCTGCCTTCCTGACTCCCTCCCTCCCTCCCCTCTCTTCCTTCCCTTTTTTTCCTTCCTTCCTTTCCTTCCCTTCCTTTCCTTCTTTTCCTTCCTTTCCTTCGTCAGGAGGACACCACTGGCTTCTAACACACATATTTTCAAATGAAATCCTGTTTAATCAAAACTATCCAGAATTGATGTAAAAGTCATATAAAGCAAAGTCCTTCAAAAAATTTTAATGAACTTGGAAGTAAATTAGCAATTGCAAGGATGAAGGTATGTGAGGAATGAAAGATAGACAGAGAATTCTGCCAAATGAGTTAGCCGAGCTGCTTTGAGACTTTAGTCATTCTCTGACTTCAGGAAACTGGAGGAATGCTGCCTCTTGAAAGCCAATGTGTCAAAAGAGTGATTCTGCATCAGAGTATGTACCTGGCAAACGGTTTTCTAATACCCTGTATGTTCCCAGATAGTATCTTGGTTATTGGTGGTGTTTTTATTACATACAAAGGAGTCTTTCTTATCTTGGATAATGTTCACCACTCCTCTTTAAGGAAGACTCTGATGCCTTTCTATTCATACAGTACCTCTCTCCTTTGAGCCTTCACCTCAAAGGGTAAGGCTGACAAGAAATGCTGTGAGAACGATTAAGTAGTTTTATACCTCTACCAGCTCATACACATTCTCTCTACAAAAGCCAAAAGATCAAATAAACAAACAAAATCAAAACCAAAACACACAGAAAATAAGTGAGTGCTTCTCTTAGGAAAATATCTGGTTTTTTTTAGCTGGCTAGCTAGTAAACGTGAGCTAAAACATTTGTATAAGACTATATGTAACTGTGTTTAACTCCTAACATCTTCTGGAAAGATTCTACTAGATGTAAAGAAGCATGCAATACAGAAGAGAGTGTAAATAACTTTATTATTTCCCAGAATATACAAAATTGGGGTAGTTCCCTCATGACTCTGCCTGCTCTGGCCCCATACCTTAAGGTCCCCAGTGTTCCCAGTGTTAGGAAGAGAGTTGTAGTCCCTTACATATTCTGTCATGCTTGCTTAGCAACAGGAATATACAAGAAGGCATCATGATACAAAACAACTTTCTCCGTTCCTGAAAAGAAAAGAACTCTAAAAGAGGTGTAGCAGTTAGTGTATTCTACTTCTTAAGGAACTGATGATGGTGCGCAGCATCTCTGAGACAGTGTCTCCCTGTGCACCTTCTGGATTAACAAGTACATGATTGGGTTAAGAGCCAAGCAGTCTCTTATGAAAGTCTTTCCTCTACTTTGTCATTCCTTGTGTTCACTTGTCTTATTTCCTTTTCCTTTTTCTCCCTGTCTACTTTTTCTTCCTTCTTTTGATTCAGTAATCTAACAGTGATGCAAAAATTGCTGAAGTGATACTGACTTTTATAAACTTAGTGTGTTTTGAATGGTCCATGCATAAAATATTTCTGTAACTGTTTGGTTACTTCTTTCTGAAAAAAAATGGAAGCTTGTGCACACAATCTTCAACTAGCATGGTGTGAACTAACTCTGGAACAAGTTTTTATAAAACGTTTTATTCAAGTCAGATCAGTACTGTACCCAGACTAATTAGTTTTGTGACAGGTCAAGCTGACAAGCTGAAATGTGGGGCCTTGGTAATATGGCCATGCTGTCTTTTTGAAGTAAGCTACATTGTGCTGTATGGATGAAAGCTCCTTTACTAAATCAGAGATATCTATTTTATGCTTCATTTCAGTAGCAGGCATTTTTATGTGTATCTCATCAGTCAGCTTTGTCATACAGTGCCAGCCCTTATTGCTGTAAGAATAAAGATTCTCATGCCATTCAGAAGTGTGTGGACTTCTCCAAAACACAGAGCTTCTTTTCTTGTCTTTTTCCTTGTGCAAGAAGTCTGGCTTCTGCCTATGTATTTGGAGGATCCCATGACACTTCATGGAAATCACTTTTCTGGAAGTTTGGTTTTGAATCAGAAATTCACAGAAAGCAGAAGTTGAAGTGTAGAATTAACTTAGCATTTCTCCACAAACACAAAAATGCTTCCTGTAGAGCATGTGTGTGTTTTCTTAATTTCCCCATAACTTCCAGGAGACCTAAGTGGTCTTGCCGAATTTGGCAAGAATCCAGTAAAGACACTGAAGTTTACAAGGCCCAGGTGGCATGCTGACAGATGAATTGCAATGACAGCTTGAGGGCTTGGTATATGAAGCATGATGAGGGGGTGGGTGAGGGAGGAGGGCCTCTGTGGATTTGCACATCCTTCATCTGCTTCCTCAAGCTTTCCAAGAGGAAAATTCATTAGAGAGATTAAGTGCAAGATCAAATCTCTGATGTGACAGAGGAGTAGAGCTGAATTTGTTCCCATTTGCCTGGCTTTTATACCTCAATATATTCATTGATTAGGTCATAGGAACGGCCTTCTGGAACTTGTAATTATATAAAACTCCAACTTGGGCACGTTGTATATTAACATATACAGTTGGCCTTCAGGAAGCCTTCCGTGCTTTTTTCTACATGCACCCCAGCCTAAACACAATTGATAAGATTACTCAATGCTGGACAGATGCTTTGGTAATGAGAAATGCAAACCTTTCTTTAAAATAATAGCAACATTGAAATCAATCTATTTCTAGAAGACTTTTTAAGCTATATTCTGTTTATTTTTCATATTTTTTTCAAGTTTTGTCCATCTGAAACTTTTGCAGGCTTCATAATAGAATGCATCAGATTTGACTTCAAGCTTGAGATCATTTATTTCTCTTATTCCTAATTGTGCCCTTCACGGATCTGTAGGAAGACGCTTTATCTTTGAAGCAGCTTAGCTTCCTGCAGATAAAATAATTCTTCATATGTGTTCTTAATGAAAATGCGAAATAGATACATCTCATTTGTATGAGAAGCACTATTATGTTTGGCAAATATACATGGCATTTATACAAGAGATAATTGGACATAAAACTCATGTGAGGACAATGAGCATTTGAGGTGTAAAAAAAATATTTAAAAAAATCTGGTAATCTGAGAATAGCATGTCTGGTCTGAGTTATTTCTCAAGTTGTTGGTTCATTTTGGTTTTCAGTTATTAGAGGATGAAGTTCTTTTGACTCAGAAGTAATAGATTTCCAAACACGGAAGCACTGAGAAACCACCTTCTGAGTTACTTACTGAGGTCATCAGTCAAACCTTTGAAGAGGGCGTCTTAAATTATAATTGCTCTCTCCAGAACTGAAATCAAAAAGAATATAGAGAAGGGGGATGTTGAGAGCATCTCCTTAATGCAAAATAAAATATGAAAGAGAGGACTGAAGACATGTTAACCTATGTGCTAAGCGGGCAATGACCACCGTGAAATAAGAAGGATGCTCTTGTGTCTTTTTCAAGTATTATACTGGCACATATTTAATAAGTTTTACTGTCAGATGAGAAGGAGAAAAGCAGGTCACCTTTGCAAAGTTTTTGGTTCCAGTCTTAAAGAAATACAGATTATTTTCCCTTCCTGTGGTGTAACATGGAGGGAGGTGAAAAGGGAGGATGAGGTCTCAGAGCACAGGTTCACATTAATTTTGGTTCTCATTATTTTATCACTAACCTGCTATCTGGAGCCATCAGCTGAGCATCCAGCCTGGAAGGTAGCTATTCCAGAAATAGGATAGACGTTGAGGAGGAAGGGAATTTTGACTCCTTTTGTGGCACACTTTATGAGATCTGTCTTGACTTGGTGAAGTTAGAGGTCTCCTGTATTAGGATATCTAAGTTCTAATTTAGTTTTTCAGTCATTTCTATGCATTTTTCTCTAAAAGAACAATATAAAACATATAAAACGCTCCTCTGAGTAATAATACAGTAAATAAACAAACAAAATTTTGTTCGAACTTCTGAGTCTAGGACATGCTCCAAAACACCTGAACCTATGCTGTATTTTTTATTAACTGTATAGATTGAAAAATGAAACAAAACAAAAATAAAAAAGAACTTCTTGAGCTCTTCAAGTTTTTTTTTTTTTTTTTTTTTTTTTTGGTTCTTTTTATGTTTAATTTAACTAAAACAATCATGACACCCCACAGCAAAGCAACAACAATAACAATAAAACTTACCAACTGAAGATTCAAGAGCTTTAATTTTGATTTGAAAAATTGGAAAGATAAAATATGGCAAAGATACCATTGCCTTGTACATGATAATGAGGTGCTGCACAGTCAGCTTTGTGTTTGCTTTGTGCTAGGATTCAGATTTGTTTTGCTCTGTAGCAGGTACCTTTTGATAGTTATGACCAGAATTTCATTCCAATATCTGCAAAAGGCACATCACCTGCCGTGCTCTGAATTCAGTGTGTTGAACTAACAATAAAACATACTTTCATATGACACGCATTTGCTATTTCAGTTGCCATGTTTAAAGGATTTCTGTAAAGGATATGAGCTAAGCTGGACATCTGAGCAGCATTCCTTTTCCATGTGAGTTCTCATGATTATTTTAATTTATTTTTTGAAAGTGGCACTGCTATATGGTTTGTTAAGTTGGGGAAAAATCCTAAACGTTCTTTAAATAAAACTGGAAAACATTGTAGACAACTCCATATGTTCAAAAAAAAGTAAATAAAATTTCAACAAGGGTTAAAAAGTCCTTCTTATGATAATTATATTCCTAGAAACAGACAATTATAAGGAAATTCACATATTAATTTACCTTACCAGCAAAACGCCAAACATTTGAAAGCTTGGTGCGAGCTTTGCACTTTCAGTCACTGTTGCCTTGGTGGCTGTCTGAAATAGAAAATGGTGAATCTAGCGAAGGATCTGCCATAACTTATAATTTTATTTCATCTCTGACAACTGTTTAAAATTAATATCCCTATATTTAGATGTAGTTTCATTTAGATTCCCACATTTCCGCTGGCCACAGTAGAAATTCAGATTCCTGGCTCACATGGAAGACATTTATGTGTGTCTTTCAAAATCCCATTAGGGACAACTTAAATCATATAATCTTCTGCTACTTCACAGCTTTTTTTCTTTTTTTTTTTTTTTTTTTTTTTAAAAAAAAAAGGAGAAAAATAAAACATAACAGAGAAGCCAAGAAGCAAAACTATATTAAAATCAGTTTAAACCAAAGAATGTTTTTAAACTTTAGAAACTAGCTAGCTAGAAACTGGCTAGCTAAAGCCTTTGTGCAAATATAGGTCTTTCACACTTTTAAAGCAAAGACATAATGACAACCACAGTTCTTAACTTGGTCAGCCTTTTCTGTTGTCTCTCAACGTAGAATCTAAGAGCAGGCCTCCTCTGTCTGAATGTTAACATCTACCTTGTAAATGTGTAGAGCAGAACTAATTTTCCTAAGCTTTCTTAATATATTCTTTATGTTACCAAATATATAGAAAGAGCGATTTATAGCGAACAATTAATCTCTTTTTAAAATAGAAGGAACAATTTGCTTCCTAAAAACTGCCTTTTTCCTTTGTGAGAAGGAACTGTAAAGTGATTTTAGGGAGATGTAGATTCCCACATTAACAACAACTAACGTTAGATGAGATGAATTTCACTCCAGATATCAAATTAAATAGCTATACCAACATTTATACGAATAGATGTGCCTACAGAACCAGTACACTTAAGTTTAGGTACATTAAAGACACACACCATGAAATTATAGCATTTAGATGAAAAAACTATGATAGTTTCATAGCAAAGCAACCTTCTAAACTTGATTAGAAGCTGTAAAAGTAACTTTTTGTTTCTAAACTTGTTTTTTTTTTCCATCTTCATACTGTTGATCTCATGTAAAAAGATGAAAAGGGAATACCAGTGCAGTGAATTTTCAAAAATTAATATTTACTCATAGTAGTATTTACTCCTATTAGTCCTAGTCTGTACATAAAGACACACACATACCACACACATGCATGCACACAAAAATATATGGGAAATCATATATATATTTTTAATGGATTTTATTTATTTACTTTATCTATAAATATATATTCCATAGCAATTACTATTGCACTATAGAGCCCTAATCTGTAAATCATTAATTGCTTGAACAGAAGGCTTTCAGAAATCATCAGAAGAAAAATCATAAAGTTTGTAATAATGTTGAAAGGGCAAAATCATAGTTGTATAGCAACACTAATCAGTTTTGACAATCTGGGCTCTTTCAAATTGCTATCTATATTCTAAAAAAACTAAGTTCTTTCTCTCTCCCTTTCTTCCTTCCTTCTTTCTTTCCTTCTTTTCTCCTTTTCATTACAGATGAGACTGCTTCTTAGATGTCCAGAAATCCCACCAACTGGCATAATAACATAAACTGAGCAATTTTTCAGTTAGCAGTTAATTTTCAATCAATTTTATTTGTCCTAGTAGTAAAAGATCCACTATATATGTGATAATGAGCTATATTTTGCAAACACAGGGTATCTCACATGTCCAATATATATTCACATTAATAGGTTCTGATCAGCAGATTTGTCTTGACAGGCAGTGAAGCAACTATATTCTCTTATTGTTGGTTTTGTACTGGTCATAATATACATATTTTATTGATGTTATTGCTATTGAAATTTAACTGGATTGAAATGCAGTCATTTGGAAATTTAGGTAGATTAAGGTTAAAAATAATGTTTCTAATAGTGCTGTAGTTTCAGATTTAAATATGAAATCATGGTTTCATCTTTATGCCAAACATTAACTTAAATATAGTTACCTGATGAAGTAAAGAACACAGATATTATTTCCTACCCTTCTGGCAAAATCTGAAGAAACAGATGGGTTTTCACTATGCACTAAATATTAATAAACTCAGATACTTTAACTACAGCCTCTGAATTGTATATGAAACGTAATAATTTTTTTTTAAGCACCCCAATCCCTAAATTTCTTTTGTGCTATTATTAAAAAAAAAAAAAAAAAAAAAAAAAAAAGCTGCTTTGTATGCAAAAATAACAGCTTTATGAATAGAAGAACAGTTTGTAGGAAGATATGGGGAAGAAAATGTTATCTTTTAGCTTTGAACCACTAAAAGATGGCTGTTTGGGCAATTAGAATATTTTAGCCTGCAGATGGGTAGAGGACAAGTCCTTTATTTTGCTAGTAATGTTGACAATATTGAGTAGAGCATACTAGGTTTCACCTAAAGACATTGTGTATCCAAGAATTGGTAGGCAAAAACAGAATTCATGATAACCCAGGCAGATAGTCTATAGGAAATGTCAGAGGGTGTGTTCCTCATGGCCTATCTGTAGGTCAGGTTTACAGGTAGACGCCTCTGTGAAACAGACCTAAACATTTTCTTCCTTTAGACAACTTTCACAATACTTGTTTAAAACTTGGGGCTCACCTCTTTTCTAATAATGTGTCTCTTGACACGACAATGATTGACAATGATTGCTTAAGGCAAAATTCATGAACAGTCCAGGAATGGGCCTCCTTGTGTCCTTTCCCCTCTCCATAAAGACAGCCTCGATCTCAACTCTGAAGAGTCAGGTTCCTTCATTTTTGCTGTACTCCCTGCAATGGGATTCTCTCACTTTCCCCTGCAAGGACTTTCAAATCCAGTTCTTTTACTGCATGTTCTAGGCCCTGAACAAACAAAACATGATATAGGGCCTTTTAAGTGTTTCTTACTACTATTGCTCTACTTTTCATGGAATAATTAAATATTCATTGGGCCAGAGAGAGGGAGAATAAACCTCACTCTATAATCTTAGGGCACAAGAGTGTAGTCTAGCTTCCATGCTCATTTTCAATGGTGATTAGTTTCAATGAGGCTGATGGCTTTTGAAAATCCTATTGGGACCTCTTCATTTTTTTTTAGACACCTATCTACACTTTAATGTCATACTGAAGATCTCAGTTTCTCTATAACAAGAGCTGAGATTTTGACATTATAAAAAAGGTTACATGAAAGAACAGTAGACCACGGTTATGCCAATTAGCTATTAAATGAGATTAGGAGAAATTCTATACACAGCAATATTGGTATAAACGTAGTCTCCTTCTGATGAGGATGATTAAGCTGCTATGAATTTATAGTAGTATGTCTTTATGTTTTTAGGATGTATATAGTTCCTTCCTACATTTATAGCAAACTTTATATTCTAGCAATATCAGACATGTAAGCAGCCATTATGTGTACATATATGTGCATATAATATATATATGCTTATATGTATGTGTATATATATATATTATATATTTCAGATGAGACCTTTAACCTTATTTATGCAATACCTTTGGTTGGGATTGGATTTATTATGGAAGTAAGGCTCATTAATGTAACTCCGGGAAGAAGGGACGTTTCTTGTATATACATTAACGGAAGAGTTTAAAATAGATTAAACTGATAGGTTAGAAAAAATACATGATAAAATGTATTAAAAGTATTCATGGTCATAATTTTTACTTGTATTTTAAACAGTTATATCTCTAATATAGAGGGATTTTTTTTTATAAAAGAGCATGGTTTTTCTTTGAGTCATATATATCTTATAGTACAGATTAATAGTACTTGCTTAACTTGGTTAATAGTACTTGCTAAGCATCAAGGAAATTATGTCATGCTGCACTGTTGGTAGAAAAAAAAAAAAAACTTCTGCAATGCAAGAGTAGACTGAAAAGAATAAAGAAATATTGCAGACAGAACATATCACAGCTGTCCTGAAATTTCAGACTACCTCCTTTACAAAAAATGGTTTCCATGACATATCACTGTTACTCTGCATAGCCTTAACTTTTTCCTTTTCTCTTTTTCTTTCTAGTTACTAATCAGAACTAATCTGGGGCCTTTTCTTAACATAGAACCCAATCTTGAAAAAATCCAGATAGATTATATTATATAGATATAGATATTATATAGATTATATTTCTGCTTAGACTTGCGTAGAAAACGGGGATGTCTTAGAGTCGAACTGAGCAAAACCTATTTTTTAGCATTTTCACCATACTGAAAATACAGTGAAACCTGATTTAAGCCAGACCATTCTACTTTTACTCTGGAGAACGTGTACTACATTTAAAATTGGAATAATAGACTGATGAATCAGACCTGTCAGTGTTAGAAACAAAACTACCATGATGACTCCTAAATCTATTAACTGCTGAATATGCTGAACTTGACAGAGTTATACCAGCTTGAAATGTAAAAATACACCTGAGAATTAAGCAGAAAATTCAACCCATGTAATGTTTAATACATATTTGAAATACAAATGTTCCATTCGCGTGGAATTTGTTGATATTTTATAATCATGTCTATACCAATCTGTCAGTAATCTTTTCTAGTATTATTATTTTTGTGACTGTTTTCTCTTTTCCCTTGCAATCCTGCCTCATGACCTGCCTCTTACAGGCGTATACTAGTGACGCAGTGCTCCAGCCCTTAATTCCAGCCTTGCTCTGGCCTAGAGTAGCTCCCACCTGTAGAAAGCTGAACCCCTCAAGGCAAAAAAGCGCTGCAGAGCTGTTCTTCTTGCATCTCAAAGAACTGTGGGAGATTTATTGATGTATTTTACTCCAAAGAGGTATGGTAGCTCATGAAGCTCCTGCTGGTATAATGATCTACACAGTATGTGTTTTAGGGCTCAGGCAGCTGATACCCTTTCCTCTAAAGCAAAACCTCAGGGAGAAAAAAACAAAACAAAACAAAACAAAACAACAACAACAACAACAACAAAAAAAACACCACAAGAAAAACTCCCCCAAAGAAATGACAATGACAACAAAAGAAAAAAACTTTAAAAGCATTCCCCCTCCCTTCAGAGGACAGATTACTGTGAATTTCCCAGCCTGGCTTTTCATTATTGTGAAGCATCCTGGCAGGCTTTGTCAGGTGAAGTTTGCAAGGTGACTGATGGTAAGCAGCATGATTCTCATCACACAACGATTGTGGCAGGTCAGGAAAATACACACTGAATAAATCCCTTGTTCAGTCACAAATACTAACTAGAGTTATAGATCCTGACAGCACTGTATTCTACTGGCAGACAACCTTATTGTGTTTTAATGCACGTTCACAATTTGAACTAAAGCCTTGTCCCATTGAAGCAAACAGTAAAATTCCCCTTGACTTTGGAAAAATTACATTCTCCTCCCACAGAATCTCTGATTCTGTGATTCTGTAAGCATAAGATATAGTCCAACAGTTCTAACATTTCCCAGAACTGATTTATAATATAGGGAGGCATTATGGAAATAGTTAAGTAAACAGTTCTTGTCTACATACAATTATTCACTTTCCAGGGCCTCCATCTATTTTACTTCAGTCCAGATAATCTTTTCTGATGATGAAAGTGGCAGTACCTAATAGACACTGAAAAGAAGAATATGAATAATCATAGGCACAAGACTATTTTTCTATAGTCTATTACCCTGTTTCTATCCCATCTCCTTTTCTGTTCTCTCCCTTCAAAAAAAAAAAAAAAAAAAAAAAAAAAAAAAAAAAAAAAAAAAAGAGCAATAATAAGGGAGCAGGAGCACAAAAGTCAAATCAGAATATCTTGTATCTTCAGGTACTTTATTCAGCTATTTATTCAATCTTTCCTTTGCATGTTTTGATTGGATGAGTATGTCAATGCTTATTGGAAAAGACCTAGACAGTAATGAAGATTTTTTAAAATTATTTATGTTATTGTTTTCATCTTGTCCCTTGTTCCTGCTGTTAAGAGAATGTGGTAAAAGGAAAAAGGCTTTGCTTCAGGCAGAAGTGAAAAAGCTTGATTAAATCCTCAGCCTGCGCTTTTAAATAATTGCTGTAACTCAGCTGCTTGCAATTTAGATAGTATACTTTCTCTGAGTAACTGTTCCTTGAGTTTAATAGATGGTTTGTATGAATACTATTTGGTAAATCATTGACTGATGGTGGTAACTTTTTAAATAGTCCGTAGACAAGTATTACTCACTAGACTACTATCATAATGTCTCCCATTATTTTAAACAAAATGCTAGTAAGTGTTTAAAAGCAATGGACTTTGTATATTATCTTCACATTACAATGATATACAGTAAATTGGTGTTTTGTAGAATAAGTTCTTTTAAAATAACTTTTTTTTTAAAGAAAACCTATCAAGTAAACCTTTATTTCTATATTGAAAGCAGCAAATACATATAATACATATAATACATATAAACTTATTAAGTAAAAATTTTAATTTATTTTTACAATATAGAAATAATTGTGAAATTATTAAAGCTTACTTACCTCACACTCCTGAAAAGAAATCAATTCACGTTTATGAAATGCTAGAGAGAGATAAAAAAATCCATATTTTGATTTTGATTTTAGTATAAACTCACTGACAGTCTCCTAATTTACACTGAGAGAATGTCATCATTAATATCAAATGTTTTTTTAGATCTATAAAAAGCTGCCTAGTATAGAATATGCTCATTATGTCAAGCCAAAATTATTTCATTTTTCCTATATTGAATATTGTAGTTTTTTAAGAAAATAGCACAACTTTGGCTCTCATTGCTATGTAACCTGGATTTGAAAATCATCTACTTGAATGGTGACTAAAGAAAACCCCAGGAAGTAGAAAAATATGCTTTAATTTCTCCCACAGTAAAATATACTAAAAATATTTCCTAATATTCTATTTTATGAAAAGCTATGACTTATATACCAAAACTGTATAAATTATATCCTACATCTATTTTAGTTGTACCGTTTTCAGTTTGATGTTCTATTAAAGAGCATTTTGTCTCTTAACTGTTTCATAATGACTGGAGCATATGTTAACCAACGAAATACCCACAGAAAGTAATCTCTTTAATTAAACTTAAGACAAAAACATTGATCTTATTTTGTATTATTCATCTATGCTACTATTATTAGAACTATATTGTGCAATAATATATTTATTTAAAAAAACAATCAACAAAGCCATATTGTAGTGTTTATACTTCTGATTTGGTTGCTAGCGTGACATATGAGTTAATCTGTATATAATTCATATGTGGTAAATTCTTAGAATACTCTAGAATTACTTTATAAAGGAGTTGTAGTATGATCCTTTTTAGACTCTCAAAAATGTGGCTTTGTGTTGATACATTAAGACTAATACAAGACTTAAATTCTCTTTAACGGGAAGGAGAAAACATTAGTGGTGGAAGGTCTAAGGAAGAGAGCTCATCTAGTGCTCTCATATTTTGGCAGGGCAAAATCCTGTAATATTTTCCCAATCTGGTGATATGAGTACTGGGAAACTCAAATGTAGCTTGCACTAAAATGTATGTAACAACTTCTAGCAATACAATGTGTAGTTATATGTTCTGACTGGCATTTGTATATTTTCCTCAAAGCCAAGAGATATGTATTTGGATAGAATAGATCGTTCCTTGTGTTGCATTTTGAAAGCCGTAGTGGTGGTGGAGGAAGGAGATCAAAGACTGTGTTAGCTATACACCCGACTCTGGCAGTATCGGATTCACGAACAGTCTGTTGACTGTAAGTCCAATCGTCTTCCTAGGAGCAAATCGAGTTCCCAAATAATGTGATGAACTATAAGCTCCACTCTGGCAGTATCGGATACATGAACGGTCTGCCCGCTGTAGGTCCGATCACCCCCTCAAACAAGTAGTCGAGTTCACCAACAGCATGATTTATTCAAATGCAACATTTACAAAGCAGATTTCGGATGTCAGTACAGGAAATTCTCTACTACAGCGTGGGTTTAGCTAGCTCTGATGTATAAATGTGCAATCATCACTCACCCCAGAAGATGGGAGAGAGCTCTCCGTCTTGAGTCTCCTTAGGTGGTGTCCCAACCCGAGGGGAGGAAAGGGGGATCAGCCTGTCGACTGATCCAAAATTTATGATGGAGTCTTCCTTCCTCCTCTTCTTAGTCTCCTCAGGCAGCGTCCCAATTGGAGGGGAGGAAAGGGGTTTCAGGCTGTCGACTGACCCCAGAGTTATGATGATTTCTTCCGTCCTCATCCTTTTCCTCCTTCATACTTTTCTTTACATTCAGGTGGAGCTTGAGTGACTATAGTCATGCTTAATATTGCTATTGATTGGTGAAAAAGTGTCTCACTTTTCATTTAAAGGTTCAGTCAATTGAAAATGTAGAGCGCATGCTCAGTGAGGAGTGGTCGTACCTCGGAAGCGGGTAACTTTTGGGATGGAGGTGTGTTTTGACATTATAATGAGCTTATAAGGAGCAAAGTTCAAGCAAAGTTCATCCGAAAGGAGTGATTTGCCACCGTTGCTGGTTCAGCCCTGGACATGTTATTGTATATCTGCCATTCGGCAGCTACTGTGCGGCTGATCAGCGGCCCAGCACAGGGAGTGCAACAGAGTTTGGCCGCGGTGCCTTCACTCCGCTCCACCCTCCGTTACTCCTCTTTGCAGCTGCAAGGAAGGCAAATTGTGTTGCCTATGGAACCGTGGAGGAGCAGAGTCTGTGGATACCAGCCATCCTGGAAGTGGCAACTGTGTATCACCCCCAAGCAAGCTCCTGTAATGCCAAAACTTCTGTTAGGCCCTAGCGTTACTCTAAGTTTCCCCTTTTCAAGCAATTCTTCCACACCTTGAAATACCCATAACTGTTATTTTTCACTTCTAGAACTTTTCAGATGTTGTGGTCTGGTTAAACAGAAGGTCAGAAACCATATTTTGATACCCAGACATAAAAAGGAAAATTACATCATTATCTTCATACACAGAAAATATCTGAATTCTTTCTTTAAGCTGAAAAATCAGATCGCCCTTAAAAATAGAGTGTGAGACTCACTTCTAGCATTTGGGTTTTCTGTTAAAACCTTTTTAAAAGTATAAATTTATATTCCATTATATTTCATTTGAGGTATGTAAATTCTGACTGTAATTAAATACTGGAATATCTTGGAAAATTATTTTCCCCTGTGTTCAGCTCCAGGTTCAATGTCCACAGCCATGTCCATCTTGTAGCAAGTATACTATACTCTAACTCATACATCCAATGAAACTCTCTCAGAGGTGCAGTTTGTGAGAGGAATAGGTCCAGAGGGAGTGGAGGGTGAGAAGTGGTCCCAGTGATTTATGTTTCAGTCACCGTTGCCATGAAATCTTTGATTTGGGAAATAAGAGATGCTATTTTTGAATGTGTCAGACTGATAATTATCATTTATTGCTCCTCTCCCTGAGGTCTCTTTTATGGAACAGAGGACACTGGCTCTTGTAAACATTAATAATCCATACGGTTTACTCTGTTCAGGGCAATTTTGGTGGCTAATAAGGTTATCACTATCCGTATTTTAGTACTGATTTTGCCCATGTTAGTAACACTTAGCTGCATGATTAAACAAGCCCTTTGTTTGCCCCACTCCCTCCAGATGGGTACTTGGCTCAGTATGACCCAAAAACAATTAGGTAATGTTGCTATGCTGTTTGCATCTGACCTTAGATGCCAGATATCCTGTATGCCAGCACCAAGCTCAGATGAGCCTATGCACATTGTGTGTGGGGCCTGAATTCTCTCAGCTACGCTTCTGGTTTTCCCTATAAAATAGCGGAGGTCTTGCTTGCTCTTTCAAATCGTTTAGGTTTGCTGCCAGGAGTGACTTCTACATGCCTGTGAGGAACAGTTCAGAAAGGCAATGAGGTTCTGCTCTGAGGATGTGGGAGATGAACATGCAAGTTCTGGTTAATTGAACCCAAACCTCTAATTGAATCTGCAGGAGCTGGATCACTGACAAGTAAAGTGAGTCCAGCTGCCAGGTCTAATTCAACAGTCTCTTATAAAACACTCACCTTATGTGTGTGCAGCTCCTACACATCTCCTAATGCATGTTATCTGTGGAGGTAGGCAACCTCTATGCAGCCTTATATCTGCTTTGCCTTGTGTCTGGATTCCCTGCTATCCACTCTCATGGACACACAGGAGTGAAATATCCTCTCAGATAAATTGCTTCAGCCACAGTCCTGTGCTCACAAAACACTTCCTGCATGTACTATAATCTGAGTGCAGATTTCCAAACTGTTTACGAGGAAGTGATTTAAATCTACAACGACAAGTTCTAGAAGTGTAGCTTTATATTTAACTTAGCAGACAGTCCCTTAGGAATGACACATCTTAAAATGTTGGAAGTCCCTCAACCCCTTTGACTTCTGTGAAAGACTTTTCTTTATGAACATAAACTGCAGTATAGATCCGTTTTCTTTAAAGCATACTTTGATCTAACCTTTTAATTTGCTTTTCCTTGTACTCTTAATAGCTCTATGCATGACATATACCACTTTTATCTGTTTTCGCCTGTATTTTCCTTTCTTTGTTTTTCTCCATTTTCTCATTCTGTCACAAACTACAACATAGTTCAGCTGCAGCATTGAACAAAGAGGACTACAAAACATTGCATTACAATCTGCTAATGTTCACGTTCCTTTTTAATTATGCTTCTGTAACATTAAATGCCGCTATAGCAAACCCAATATCTGTGTTCAGGAATATGCTTATCTTTCATTGCATGTTAGAATACGTAACAGGGAAAAAAACTGTTGTTTTTAGTATGTGGAAATTTTATTGTACCAAGGCCAGTGTTAAACAATATATTATCTATCAAATAGCAGTTGCTTTATTTTGTTTTATTATTGTTATTTTTTTCCGTGACAGATTTTAATGCTTTATTCTGAGAAAGAATGAAGGCAATAAATAAAAGCTCTCTCAATCCTAAAAACATAAACAAAGACAACTTTTCTGATAACAGTGATTCCATCTGGTCTGTTGTTTTTCATAAGAGAAGACTCTTGAACGGTTTGTTGTTAACTTCTGATCCCAGAAGAACCGACTTCATCTTACTTCTTTCCTTAATCTGTGGCAATTGAATTTCAGATAAGAGGGAGAATATCTCCTTGTGACCCATATTTAGCTAGGATAAATCTGTTTTATAAAAAAAAAAAAAAAAAAGAAAAAAAAGAAGAAGAAGAAATCTCATTACAGTTCTTGGATTATGAGCTGTTACAATGTCTCTTGTTTCTGAAACTGAAAAAAAAAGTTTTCCTTTCTCTTCCCATCCCAATCATATGCAAATAATTTGTTAGATTTATTCCCCTTTTTGTAGTACATTTGTTCATTAAGCTTTAACACATTGTCTGTGTTATTCACCACAAAGCATTTAGTTTCTCTCTGTTTAATCAAAAGTTGGAGGGTCCTAGGGTACCTGCTTTTTATGTTGCTTTTTTCATCTCATTAACTTCCTTTTCTAATTTACACTGGTACTCAAGATATACTTTTTGTACTGCTGCTGCAGCTAAGCAAATAATTCTACCCCTCATGACTGCTTTGGCAGCTTCCCACAAAACACCCAGGCTAGTTTCTTGTTTTTTATTGATATTAATTTATTCTGAAATAGTCTTCATCTGTTGCACAAATGCTGCAGCTTTAATTAGAGAGTTGTTAAATCTCCATACTTCAGATCTCCTATAATTCAGTATACCATCCAGAGACATAGACACCAGGAAATTATCAGGCAAAGCTGGATTTCAAATACCAGATGGTTACATGTTACAATGTATCCTCATAAATAAATAAAAAGAATCCCAGTTTAAATGTAGTGGAACTAAAATATGAAAGGTCCTGGACTGTTTCAGTGCTGCTGCTGGTATGGATCAATGAGGACTAAATCTTTGCTCTCTTCACTTTCAAATTGTTATTTTGCTAGCAAAGGTCAAATCTCATATCCTTGTTTCAGCATAGAGAATAACTAAAATCCTCAGCCATTACAGCTTCTGGAAACATCTGCCACTAGGTAAAAATGGATCAAGAATGTAAGATGGAGTTTTAACTGCTAGAAACATGCAGACTCACAATTGTAACAGGACTATCTGTCATAATCCTTTGAATAAATCCCTTTTATGAGAAATTCAGTGATCAAAATAAAAAGTGATTCTTCACCCCAATGCTATTACTTTTGGTAATAGAACTGATTTAACAGAAATAAGCAAGAGACAAAAGGACAATCTAAGCAGATGTAAGTGTTATTTCATTAAAAGACCCAAACATAATTATTCTATTGGATGTCTGTTTTACTCTGTGTTATGATACTCACAGTTTTTATTATTTTACTGTTTCTGAGCACTAGCATGCTTAATTCAGTTTCAAGGTGTGAATTCTATGATTCTATGATTAAAACAAAACAAAATGAGAGGCAAAGAGAGACCAAATCCTAATTTTATGTTGATAAAAATATTTGATTAATTAAAATGTAGGAAATCATTAAGATAAATTCATAAAATTTAAAATATTTTAAATTAATAATTTAAATAATTTAATTCAAATAAAATAAAATAAAATAAGATAATTCATAAAATGAATTAAGATATTTGAGAAGTGTTCGAGATAAACAAATGAGATATGGTAAAGAATAGTACTAAGAAATATGGACTGCTATGGTCCCAAACTATTTTAAATATATTAAGTCGATAACATTATTAGTAGTATAATTAGAATAGCACTTCACAATAAAAGTAGTTAGTATAATACAATAATAAATAAATAGGTAATTATAAAATAGTGAATAATTGCATGATTTTATGTAATTTGTGTACATCCTTAGTATGTACATATTTATTTTATATATAGATATATATGTGCATATAAATATGTATTAAGCCTTTAGGCTCTCATGTCTTCTTCCTCACTTCTCTTATGAATTAGAGAAGGGTCTCCAAGAGGGCCAGTATGGCTTACTGTCTTCCAGATGTATGGTAAATAATAGTGTGAACAGATACACTAGGAACATAAATCAATGTGTATAAGATGTCACAGTAAATTAGTGGAAAAGTACTATGGGCTAGCAAGAGTAGACCCTAAAATATGTGGTTCTGTGAGTTTCATGTTGGAAGATTTTGTGAGCTCCATTTCAGAAATGTAGAACTCCTGAATGCATCAAAAGCAGTACATCAAAAATGAAGAGGTAAGCATGTCACTTAATTCTTACTACCTAAAACCTCATCTAGGCAATAACTTATATCCTTTCACAGCCATAAGAGGGAACTATGTATCTGCAGAAGATGTTTCTTCTGGTACCTTGACAAAAAACTGCATACCTGTGTGTGGTAAATTTCTGTTCATTAAGTATAGAGAAAGCTTAGATCTGGATTTAGGACCATTTGCAATACTATAAGGTGTTGAGAACATCTTCAGGGAGCTGGCTGGCACTGAATCCCCTAGAAAGAGAGCTAGTAACCAGACACATGAGCCTCCTTAGGGATCACAAGGGGCATCACACAACCATGTGTGGTCAGTTACACAGAGATCTTAGAGACTAGGTCAGACTGGATGCCTAATGTTCAGATTGTTTAAATTAAATGTGATGAAGTCAACCCAAATAGAAAAAAAGGAATACACTGCATGCCTCAAGGAAACTGTAGACTGTAGCTAAATGAACTGGAATCAGGATGGAGTCAGGTAGTATATCTACTTTCACGACAAACTCCAGCTTTATTAATTCTCACAAATTCAGAACCTAAACTAAATATCCATCACTACCACATGCACAACTGCAGTGCATGAACATTTAATGATATTAAGAGATCTTAAGCTACTGACTTTTTAACTATTCATTCCCATTTGTGTTATTAGTATTTCTTTTTCACAACTGCAAGGGTGCATGATGACCTTAATCTGAAAAAGTTTGTTTCTTGGGTAGCTCTTCATACTCTTGGGTATACTCTTCTGAAAGGGAGTGAACCACTGACCACAGAAGGCAAGCTTAAATTAGTGCATATCCTCAGGGCAAACCTCCTGTTCTCTGCACTTGCCTGAAGCCAACACAGTTCTCCTGCTTTACTTAGTGGTGCAAACTAACCCATTTTCCATCCTCATGTATCTAAATAACATCTACTTGAAGATACTTTCCCAAACTTAATGCTGAAATTTTGTCTAATAGCCCTGACCACTACTTCACTAGTATGCCAAGCTATGTTTGACTTGAGATGTTAAGGTAATTTGTAGGTACATCCATTTGCAATGTTGAATTTTATTTTATGTCATTAAATCATTAGTAGTTATATACAAATATGCATATATATTTTGGAGAAAGAATATTCTTAAGTGTGGGTTAAGTGTCAGGTTTGGTTTGAAAGAGTTTTCAGTCTCACAAGTTATTTTTGAAGTCATCATATGTATTCAAAGAAGAAAAAATAATTAAGTACTAATCAAAATTTAATATACATATCTTTTTTTTTACAAGACCATTAAGTCAGTGAGTACTGTTGATTCTGCAGTAATTGCCCTGTTCTCTGGCTAGAGGGTTGTTGTGAGCAGTCTCTGTTGTTGTTGTTGCTTTTTCACATGGAATGAATAAATAGTAGTTCCAGTTGAGAAAGGTTTGCAAATGAAAAATTATGTAATTCTGATGGTAGTTGCTATGCACCTATGTTAATTACTACATAAGTATAGATACCAAACGCTTCCTAGATATCAAACTGAGCTGTTTTTACCATTTAGACAGACATGTTTTTTTTTTTGTTTGTTTGTTTGTTTGTTTGCTTGTCAGTTTAATTACATAATTATAATATCTGGGGATTTACTGAAATGATAGCATGAATGTGTCCCAGAGAATAAAAGGTCTCTTGAATTCATAGAATCAAAATGGCATTAGGCAACAATAGTACAACCTTCTTTATTTTCCCGTTATTTTTCTCAAAAATGCATTAACGAATAATGCAAAAAGTCCCCCAGACTGGATCCCATAAAGAAGCAAGCAGGGATCATAAGTGAGGCTGCAGAGGAATTTAGGCACTGATAAATTTTTAATTATTTTAGTTGCAGCTATATGTTTCACCACATACGCAAGGTTCTATCTGCACACACACTTGGAAATACGTCTATCGCATAACTGCCAAGCAGAATCATGGCTCATGTCACTGTTGAAGGACTTGCCAGGAGAGGGAAGGGAGAATTTTCTAATCACTCAAAACTCATAGTAAATATATATATGCAAATTAACTAAAACTCACTTCTCTCTATATTTTAATGTACCTTAGCAACCTTAGTGATTAAACTAAACAGCCACATTCATTTTCTTTGGACTAATCAACTTTTTTAAGATCAGCAGATCAACTTGGAGAAGAAGGTTGAAGAGTCCTTGTACTCTGCTATAAAAAACACCATGAAGGATGGAATAGTTGTACAAGAAACAGATACAGGACACTCCTGTCCCTGATATTTCCTCAAGGTTATCACATTGACTTTGGGGACTGAGTCTGTGAGACTAGTTACTTCCATGCACTACATAAAAAGTCTTATTGGGATCCAGGTCTTGTGGCTAATTCACAGAAACATTCAGAACTCTACAACTACTAATGTGACTGTGAGTACAACTACTACTTCTACTTCTCTCTCTTGGTGTGTTTCTGATCCTAAAATTTTTGAAACTGTGGGCTGCATGACGGGTGGAAATAGCTGTTCATACTGTCCATGTTTGGAGGAGAAAGCAACTCATACCAGTATATTATGAGTCAACAGTCATTACAGTGCAATTTGTAGAGATCTTCAGGGTTCACAAAAATATTCTGAAAAAATATGCCCCAAACCTCTTACATAATTAATCTATACTGATCAGGAAATTTATCGTAGTTATGTGATTTATCTCCAGACTGTAGATGATTCAGTGTGTATGGGCAAATATTAGTTTCCACGTATTAGTGAGATGTGCGAATTTCCAGTAAAAGCAGTGAAGATCTCATCAGGGGTAGGGGTTTTTTGATTGCCTTAACCTACTTAAAGAGATAACAAAAGTCATACAAGAAATCCAGGGATAGGTACTCAGTACATCCAGACATGTTTGGGAATACCTTGAGCAACCTACAGATAACTAGAATGTTTAAATCAGCAGTTAGAGGTCGAGTAGGATAATTTTAAGCACCTAAGGTGGACATAGCGCTCCTCTGTAAGTGACTGAACGGCACTTGGTAAAGTCAATTTATTGTAGAAAGCTGCACATCTCATGAAACATAGGTGTTTCCTTCACAGAATTCACACATATTTAAGTGTTTGCAATCTGGAGTTAAAAGCCCTCCTTCCTGTCTCAGCAGAAAAGATTGTAGGAGCTGATTACAGATTTATCTCCATATAAAGATTTCATTTCTGAGATTCTCCCTTATGTGATCCTGATAGCCTGAAATAAAGTGAATTTCAAGAAATTCTGTCATCCCTAGTATTTAACTGACTGAATAGTAATCTCTGAAGAGGAAATTTAAGGGACTTTTCATATTTTCATGTCATAAAATATAATGAAAATGTAAAATCTTTCAAAAGCATAATAAAAAAGAAAAGTGTACTCAGAAGATGAGGCTTACAGCGATGCTATTTATTCATTAACATCCAAAGGAGAAAAATCTAATACATTTCCTTTATTCAGCTGTTATTAATTTGCTAAAACATCATGAGAAAAGCAGGCAGTACAGATGGCAGATTTAAGCAAACTCCCAAACTATTCAGCTTCCTTTATCTTCCTCTTTTCTCTAGTACCAATTAACTCCTGAACTGCACTGGGAAAGATATTAGTCATGCACTGATGGCACAATTGACCAAATAAGCACATTGCTAGAAAACCATCAGAATTACCGACTTAGAAAGACATAAAGCTGGCCCAATGTCTGTTGCAATCATGAAAGTATAAAATATTAGAGCTTTTTTCTTCCTCTTCTTCAAAGTGGTACAGACAGAGACAAACAAAAATCTGTGTGGGGATAGAAGATCCCAAATGTGTGCATTACACAGAGATACACTAGTCTACTCTTTCCTTTCCTTGAAGTTCAACACTGTCAGTAAAAGTTACATATCTGAGAGGTAGTTTTATTCTGGGGAATATTCCAGATACATTTATGAGAAAGTGAATAGTTCTATGTCCAGTATACACTGCACAATCTATTGTGCACATAGTAAGAGATTTTTTTTTTTTTCCATTTCATGCATCATTTTGTAACCTCAGATGAATAAATACACACCACATACCCTACAAATACTGCTCAAATAGTACATCACTGAAGCTGGTTTTAGACTGTATATAGTGAGTTACTCAACTTGAGAGCAGCAGGATTTTTTTTTTTTTTTTTTTCCTGATGCTGGTCATCGTGGACTCTTCAGTTTCTGATACATTAGAGAGTCTTTCCTGACACTGCTTTCATCACAGAGACATAGTACTGAAGCAGTGTGATTGCCTGAATAGAGCAGCCCGTCTTTGATCTGATGATAGAAGGTTCAGGCTATTCATATGCTCAATTGCTCTCATAAATTATACACTAAAACTGAACCACTTGGATGGTCACAGTAACTACCACTCCCCCCTCTGCCTCTCTTGTACATAATTGCCAGAAACCTGCACGTATGTTCCTTGAGTCTTAGCCATATAGTACATATCCTCAAAAATAAAGGGTATATATTCTCACCAAAATTTACTACTTCAGGCCTTGCCTGTTTATTTCAGCCTACCAAAAGACAAGGGCACCAGGTCCAGTTCAGCTCCTAGCAAAGCTACCCATGAAATGCACTGGAAATTTTTATGAGGATAGTTCCATTTTGTTTCTGGTAGGAAAAAGACAGTTACTGTATAACTATTTTGATGGTTAGTAGTGTGTAGATACTATTTTCTGAAAGCCACAGGCATCTCTTAAAAAAAAAAAAAAAAGAAAAAGAAAAGAAAAAGATCAGATTCATATCATTTCTCAGTTATTTTCCTTCCAAATTCAGCTATCACAACATTTTTATATGTCTATAGAAAAGATACAGTCTCTTCTGAGGTGAACTCTTTGCAGTATGATAAAAACAAGTCACACCACAGCAATTCATCATTCAGTTGCTTTCTTCCCTACAGCCTGCTAAAATCTGCTCAAAGGTTTTATGCTTCTCAAAATCTCTATAATCAGAGATCTGTCTTCCATTTCACTATGTGGGAGAAGTGGCAGCATTAATGACTTGAGGGGGAAAGTTTGAGTTTAGGGAGTGAAAGTAAGTTTCTTTGGGATAAATACAGGACAGAAAAGGATGATTAACATAGTCAAACATAGTTAAAGGTAACAGAATTTTCCTCACAATGAGGAAAAAAATACATTTGTCAAGAAGAGTCCTAAGTCAATTTCTAAAGGTAAACTTGTGTGTTGTGTACCTTGATCTTTTCCAGCTCTTACATCCAAAACTTATTCAATTGTTAATAAGACATAGCAGGTCAGCAAAATAAATCCATTTCAACTTAACTGTAAAACTAGTGAGAAAAAATGGCAATTATGTTTAAGCTATAAGTTATCTGTCCCCTTCATCTTCAGCATAGATTCTGAAGAAAATCCTATAACTACAATTAATTAATTTTGAAAAAGAAGAAATCATAATGGTACTTCATTAACTTTAATTACAACGAATACAAATGAATTGTATGTTGTAAAACACAGTATGGAATAGACTAAAAGAGATCAAAATACAGCATCTCAAAAGCCAGGAGAGGACACATAGCATGAGTTAAGCCAAGTTAAGATTATTCATGTGCTGTTGCTTATCAAAATGTCAAGCATAACCTGAAAACGTCCTGCCAGCAGTTCCAAAATGTCACAAAAAGAGGAGTTTATGAGGCAACATAGAACCTTTTCCTTTAGACAGAGGTATGCTACAAATTCAGGCCTGAGAGCAAAGACCCAGGGTTTTAATGCAGACTTTGACATTAGATAGTATTTGTGGTAGTGGACAGAACTCTTAATTCTCTAAAGCTATTCCTCTACTGCATTATGGAAAGAATAATATTTATTTGAAATTTGTGTATACCAGATCTTTTGTCTAGTAGGACAAAATAATTGTAGAATTACATTAATATGAATACAACTGCACTTGCTTACCACAGTCATGTACAAATAAGTTCCCCCAAAAATGTTGTTTTATTGTTTCATCCTTTTGCGATGCATTCAGACAACTGCAGTTCAAAACGCTGACTGTAGTCACAGTGAATATACAAGATACAGATCTGAGACATGGAAATTATTATTTAACAAACTTTACTGACATTTTTTCCATGTCTTTGAATTGTTTGCAAAAACAAATTATGATTTTTTTGACATTTATTGTCTTGAACAATTTCTATAAATAATTCTTGTTCTCTTGGTTTAATATAATGTCTTTGTTCCAAGTATTTTCAAGTCTAAGACTGAACCCTTTTTTTCCTTTGGTCTCATTACTTCCATGATACTGTTTCTAGTGCTTGATCAGATAAGTGAAATATTAAGGAGAAAAAAAAGGGAAAAAGTGTTTATGAATTTAAAAGTGAGAAAGACTGAGATAAAATTATCAAGCCTATCTGCTGTCAGTGGCTGGAAGTTGCAATTCTAAAACTTAGCTAGTCATCTTAGTTTTCTCATGTAGTCAGTGGAGAGAAATAGGCATCTTAAAAAGGCCATTCCCTTGGCATATTCTGAAATCATAAACTCGGATGAATGATCCTCTGAAGGTTCTCTCCACTGACTAATTGATTTGGTGACATAGATATATCTACCTGTTTAATACAGTTTAGATGCCACAGGCTCTCTTTCCTGTGTTCTGCCTGCTGGTCCAGAACAGCACAAGTGTTTTGTAGGTCACATGCTATGTCTGCCAGACCTGTGAGAAAACAGCACTATGGCATTCTTTTTTAGCCTGGTGTGATTAGTTCCAATGCAGACATCTAATTTAAAGAAATTGAAGCCAGAGGTGATGATTTGGGAATATACAACAAATTTTATTTAATTCATTTATTTTATTCATTGAAGTGTGAAAAGAAAAAAAAAAAAAAAAAGAAAAGAAAAAAAAAACACTTCAAGATTTACTCCAATACTTGTTTAAATAAAAAAATGCTGAAAGAAAACATTAATAGAAAAGTCAACAGGCTTTAGGTGAAATATGAGCTTTGATGAGATATATTGATAAGAAGCTGCATTCTGATATATGCTGTGAAGTGTGAAGTTAATTAATGAACTACACTAGTCTGGCATAGTTCTACCTTTTTATTTCAGTTCTGAAAATCATAAATTCCCACTCCCTAGAGATTAAAAGCGCAATTATAAATGTGTGTACCACCTTGAAAAATATATACTTCTTTACAATCTCTAGAAGAGTCTCAGCTGAGAATAGCACATAGTAATACGTTAGGTTTATGTAAGACAAATACCATAGTTCTTTTAAAGTTTATTATCTACTTCGCAGAACTCTGGAAATGATTTGTGAAATACATTGAACTGCTTAGAAAAGCAAGAAAGAACAAGTAATGACCATCAAGAATTTCATCTAAAATACTGTAAATCTTAAGGGATGATATTTGGGAAAATGGTGTACATTTTGTATTCCACACTTCTCTGCAAAAGCAGAACATTCTCATATGCCCTTTATTCCTCTATGTGCTTAATGTATTCCTGGCAATGGATTGTTGCAATAAATTCTATCTCCCTCAGGTGCTAGTGTTCCATGAAGGAGTGAAAAAAAGGCATTAGCCTCTTCAGTTCTTCCAAACCAGAGGATAAATTTTTTGACCACTGAGAATGTGTGTGGGGAAGCTATCCCCTTACTTTTTCCTTTTATGAACAGTATCTCAGTGTGCACTAAAGGTTTTACTGCTGTGCGTAATATACAGGAGGAATTAATGCCTAAAGCAGCTTGATTTTTATTTCTAATTTTGCTAATTGCTTATTAGCAATTTTAATTATGCATGAGTATTTGAGGGGAAATCAACCCATGTGTTCTTTAAGCATTGTCCCCATTCTGATAAGCAGTGGAAGACTAGGCTATTATTTCCTTGACAACGCTGGACTGAAGTCATCATGGAGACTAGCTGACACGGGCAGCAGGGACATTTATAATCAGATGCATAAAGCCTGGAGGGATAGCCTGGGCACTCAAGCCTCTCCGATATTTACGTTTGGTATTAAACATTTCAAGTGAAGATAATGATTTTGGCTCATTGCCCTTTCCCAATATTTTGAAAAAGCCATATACTCATGGTCATAATAAAAGCAAAATTAACTCAACAGCAAATAGAAAGGAGCATATGCAATTAAAAAAAAAAAAAAAAAAAGGCACTCTGCAGAAGTAGCTATGCTGAAGATTTATTTGTTGAGGAACATCTCTCAGACTTTCATGTCCATCTTCTGTTCACAGGATAAACAGATAAATTAACATGATATTTTTGATCTTGCCAAAGCTCTGCCAAAGGCTGACAAAATACTCTCACTAGTGTCATTACTCTAAACACAAAAGTCAACTTTCCTAGTACAGGCCATAGCAAACACAGCTCCATATTCTGGGAGTTTCTGTTTTAGCTGCTAATGAACATAATAGTTGAAAAATACTGAGAAACAATTTGGTCATTACTTTTTCCGCTCTTTCAATTGCTGATAATCAGGGTACAGATATTCTATTATCTTGCAGAAGCTATTAAACGTATGACTACAAGCTCAAACTTAGACCAAACAATACAAAATGATATATGCTAAATAAAGAATTAAGAGATATTCATCTAAAAGCAGAAATGTGTATTTAAAAGCTGCAGTAAATATTTTACAGACTGAACTTGAGATGGAGCTGCCAAGGGACATCACACTGTCAAAATAACAATGTCCTTCATAGCAGAATCTTTATTAATTGGCATAAGGAGAGGAACTGTTTAGCTTCTAAGTGAGAAGCTTTCCCCTTCACAGTCAGTGCTATCAACTGCTTAGCAGGACTGTAGTCTGTTTCACAGAAGAGACTGGAAAAAAAGGGAAGAGTCACTGGAATTGCTGACACATGGCACTTTGAAGTAAAAGAAAGAGTCTTACACTCTGTATTCCTTTCTAAAAATTACGGGGTTTTTTTGTTGTTGTTGCTTATTTTTTCCCCTCTGAAAATCAGCCTGCAAAATCAAATTTTATGATTTATGAGCTCTGTGACAGAAAGTACCTTCTTCTATGTGTGTGTGTGTGGGAGGGGGAGATACGTACACACGCACACATATTTCTCCAGTCAGCTAAGTCTGCTAATGGCACAACAAAAAAGAAATATCTTAACATCTGTGTGATCATTACAATTGATTAATTCCAAACATGAAAAATCATAATAGTGTCCAAAAGTAACTCTTTTTCTCCTGTCTCAGAAACCAGGGAAGCAGAGGATATCTGAACCAAAACTGATCCAAAGACATGGTTTCCCACAGTTTAGTTATTCATTGCCATTAATATATGGTTGTATATTAATTGTATAAAGTATAAATGTTATATGACAAAAAAAAAAGGAAAAAGAAGGATATATAATGAGAATGATGTATAAACCCTTGGATTTCAGACTCTTAGTCAACTTCTGATTATCAAGTGTTAAAACTCAATGGTAAAGACTATGCTGCAGGGGAATTTGCACTTTATTTTAAACAAGGACAGTTCATTTCCAAAGGATGACTATATAAGCAGATATACTTCAGATGTAACCTTACATAAAAGCTCATATGTTCCATAAGACTTACATTTAGAACCAGTACTTGCTTCTTTCTTGACTTTACTTCATGTAAATAAATATAATAAAAAGATTCTATCTAAAAAAAAAAAAAATGGAAATGCCAAATCTTGTAAAAAATTCTAAATGAAAAACTGTCAGAGATATAAAGAATACAGTTCTACCTATAGAGTGAATGTAACTAAACAAATAACTCTCTGTAGTTACAGTCCTAGTCTCAGCACTAATTGCTAAGTGGAGTAATAATAACTGTATATGAAACAATACGATCAAATACTATATTACTCGGACATTGTTATCCTCAATAAGAATTGAAAAAGACCATAAAGAGATGGCGCAATTCAGTTTCAATGAATAGAACCAGATCCTACTACAGAGAAAATTTCATTATTTGTGAGATGGAAGAGTGTTTTTGTCCAAAATTCCAATAGGCTGCTATGTCACTATGTTGTGATGCTTCTATGAGTTGTAGGAAAAATGAAGGAAAAATCATAAACTTAACTACAGGAAAGAAAAGATTTTAAAAATCAATTGAATATTATTTTAATTGGAAATATCAAGTTCCAAATCTATTGCCAGTTGGTTTAAAGCCAAAGTCTGTGCTTTCCTAAATCACATCAATAGAAACATACATTTAGGTTGGAACAAAGTCAGAACAATTGGTATGTATTAAGAGTCCTTCTGAACCACACAAAGGGAATAATTTTATCAATTCTAATTACAAAGAAAACAAGAGCATTTCTGAAACAGAAATTAAATTTTGTTCATTGCTGGCCTCTGGAGAGTGTTTGATTTGATCTATAATAAATATTTAACTTAGGATGAGAAAAATTGAACTCTGGTTATTTCTTTATCATCTCCACTGACTATAAAGCAGATAAGGTTAGAGCGATGATCACAGACATAGATGTCTAAGCTTCAGAAGTTTAAAACTAAATGAGATGAAACTTTTCCAAGATGTTTACTGCACATTTTAGATGGCACATATTTAGTGAATCAGAGCCAAATATACTGGATGGAACCACTAGTAGTGACTGTGCAACCTAATGTTCTATCAGTTTCATAAAATATCAATTCAGATGGATTAGCACAGAAATTACAAGAGAAAAAAACAACTTAAGCAAGGTAATCATATTTACAAATGTCATAGATTAGTTCAGTTAGACTTTTTTTTGATTGTTTTTATATTTGTTTGTTTTGTTTACTTTGCTTTTGATAAAGGCCAATTGCAATAAAACATTGATTCACAAAATTTTTCAAAAATCTTTTATTGTATTTTGTGACTTTTATTACACACATTTATAACACATACATTTCCTTATAAGCACTTTTCTTACAGTCTCTATACTCTTCTTCTTTAAAATCCCCTTTTGGGGTATTGTATATTTTATCTCAAGTTGATATGAAAATGTACATGTTTCAACATTAATACCTTGTCATATATTTTCTATTCTCTAATGCGTTTTCAGTCTTTCTTCTTTAAGATAATCAACTTGATCGTTGGTTCTTCAACTGTATTATCATGCCTTCATGGCCTAAAGCACTTCAAATGTTTAGATCAGTTTTCCCAAAGCAAATCTTTTCTTCTCCATCTCTCTTATGCACAGTTAAAATTTTCTCAAAGCTGTGCTTATACACACAAATTAGCTAAAGGACCAAGGCCCACCTACCAAGGACCACCTAGGGGGCTGTCTAGAGGGAGGCAGGCAAGTCCGCACCTTAAGGCCGCTCCCACTAAGGAGAAAAGGAGCACCCAGAAGAAGTGGCAAGTGATTGTCGTGGGTGACTCCCTACTGCAGAGCGTTGAGGCACTGATCTGCAGACCGGACCCCTTGTCCAGAGAGGCCTGTTGCCTGCCAGGGGCCTGAATAAGGGATGTTGCAGAGAGACTGCTAAGGCTTGTCCAGGCGTCTGTTTCTGTTTCATGTGGGCACCAAAGGTGCTATGGGGAAACTGAGAAACATCAAACAAGATTTCAGGGCCCTAGGGCATTTCAGGGCACATGGTGGGATAGCTCACATGACTGGAGTGCTGTCATGGAAGGCTATGGGCTTTTTAGGAAGGACATACTGGGAAGGCAAGGTGGTGGAGTTGCTCTTAATGTGAGAGCGCAACTGGAGGGAGGAAGACTTGCCCTGGGTAGAGGAAGATTGGGTCAGAGAGCACTTAGGGAAACCTGACATCCACAAATCCATGGGCCCTGATGGGATGCACCCGAGAATGCTATGTGAGCTGACAGATGATATTGCTAAGCTGCTCTCCATCATCTTGGAAAGGTCCTGGAGAACAGGGGAGGTGCCGGAGGACTGGAAGAAAGCCAATGTCATGCTGGTCTTCAAAAAAGACAAGAAGGAGGACCCAGGCAACTACAGGCCAGTCAGCCTCACCTCCATCCCTGGAAAGGTAATGGAACAGCTCATCCTGGCTATTGTCTCCAAACACGTGGAGGGTAAAAAGGTGCTCAGGAGTAGTCAACATGGATTCACCAAGGGGAAATCATGCTTGACTAACGGGATAGCCTTCTATGTTGGAATGACCAGCTGGATAGATGAGGGGAGAGCGGTGGATGTCATCTGTCTGAACTTCAGCAAGGCTTTCAACAGGGTCCCTCACAGCATCCTCTTGGGCAAGCTCCAGAAGTGTGGGTTAGATGGGTGGACGGTAAAGTGGATTAGCAACTGGCTGGGTGGCAGAGCCCACAGGGTTGTGATCAGTGGCGTGGAGTCTAGTTGGAGACCTGTAGTTAGCGGTGTCCCCCCAGGGGTCAGTCCTCGATCCAATCCTGTTCCATTTATTCATCAATGACCTGGATAAAAGGACAGAGTGCTCCCTCAGCAAGTTTGCTGATGATACCAAACTGGGAGGAGTAGCTGACAGCCCAAAGGGCTGCGCTGCCATCCAGAGGGACCTGGACAGAGTGGGACAACTGAGCAGTGAGAAACCTTATGAAATTTAACAGGGTCCTGCACCTAGGGAGGAATAACTGCAGACACCAGTACAGGCTGGGGACTGACCTTCTGGAGAGCAGCTCTGCACAGAAGGACCTGGGCGTCATGGTGGACGACAAGTTGACCATGAGGCAGCAGTGTGCCCTCGTGGCCAAGAAGGCCAATGGGATCCTGGGGTGCATCAGGAGGAGCGTCTCCAGCAGGTCAAGGGAGGTGATCCTGCCCCTCTACTCAGCCCTGGGGAGGCCACATCTAGAATACTGTGTCCAGTTCTGGGCTTCCCAGTACACGAGGAATGTGGAGCTACTGGAGAGAGTCCAGCGCAGGGCTACGAGGATGATCCGGGGCCTGGAACATCTGCCCTGTGAGGAAAGGCTGAGAGAGCTGGGCCTGTTCAGGCTGGAGAAGAGAAGGCTGAGAGGATATCTAATCAGTGTTTATAACTTCTTGAAGAGAGGGAGTGAGTAGGATGGTATCGGCCTCTTTTCAGTGGTGGCCACTGATAGGACTAGAGGTAATGGCCCCATGCTGAAACACCAAAAGTTCCACAGGAGCTTAAGGAAACCGTTCTTGACAGTGAAGAGAACTGGAGGCAGATTGCCAAGAGAGGTTGTGGAGTCTCTTTCTCTGGAGAGCTTCAAAACTCGCTTGGACGCAGTCCTGTGTCACATGCTCTAGGTGACCCTGCGTATGCAGAGGGGTTGGACTAGATGATCTCTAAAAGTCCCTTCCAACCTTAAGCATTCTATGATTCTACGATTCTATGATTCTAAAGGGGTAGAGACCCCCAAAGCGCTACAGAAACACACCATTTCTAAATATTTAATTGCTTAGGTGGAGAAAAGTGATAAATAGAGTTGAAATTTCACCTGTCATGAAACATTTTCCCTTCCACCCACTGGGATTTATCTAAACTCATAATGTATTTCTGCCCTTCATTTTCATTTGTGTCATGAATGTAATATCTGGTGAGTGGTTTCTTCTACTACTTTTT
>VZSV01000241.1:406046-426841 GCA_013398735.1 Nothocercus julius | reverse complement strand
GTCTCCTCAGGCAGCGTCCCAATTGGAGGGGAGGAAAGGGGGATCAGCCTATTGACTAATCCAAAATTTACGATGGTTTCTTCCTTCCTCATCCTTTTCCTCCTTAGTTCACCTTTTATACTTTTCTTTACATTCAGGTGGAGCTTGAGTGACTAGAGTCATACTTAATATTGTTATTGATTGGTGAAAAATGTCTTTCATTTAAAGGTACAGTCAATAGAAAATCTAGAGCGCATGCTCAGTGAGGAGTGGTTGCACCTCGGAGGCAGCTTTTGGGATGGAGATGTGTTTTGACATTATAATGAGCTTATAATGAGCAAAGTTCACCCGAAAAGAGTGATTTGCCACCCTTGCTGGCTCAGCCCTGGACATGTTATTGAATATCTGCCATTGGGCAGCTCTGATTGGCTCTGGTATCTGCCATTGGGCAACTACTGTGCAGCTGATCAGCGGTCCAGCACAGGGAGTGCAACAGAGTTTGTCCGCGGTGTCTTCACTCTGCTCTATCCTCCATCCATCCTCTTTGCAGCTGTGAGGAGGGCAGACTGTGCTGCCTAGGGAACCGTGGAGGAGCAGAGTCTGTGGGTACCAGCCATCCTGGAAGTGGCAACTCTGTATCCCCCCAGGCAAGCTCCTGTAATGCCAAAACTTCTGTTAGGGCCTAGTTTTTCTCCCAAGTTCCTCCTTTCAAGCAATTCTTCCACATAAACAAATACCTACAAGAGACTGAAATGGTAACCTATATAATGAAATAATTGTGAAGTACAAGCCAGAAAGACTGGCTCTAGGTGTCATTAAAGACATACAGAACATATTCATTAAAATGGAAGGAAAACTTACCATCTTTGATCCACTCTTAGCTCCGTATGCATGGCATGTTTGCAAAAGTGTTTACTTTTACCTGCAAGTTGCTAAAACACCTTGATTCCTTTTATTCCTTTTTTTTTTTTTTTTTTTTTTTTTTCCCCACAGGTGTTCTGGTCAAATTCTGTATTTACTTCCTTCCAACTAGGTTATTAAATTCTCTAGATTGAACATGAATGCATGAATGTGAAGATGATCAGGAGTGTTCGTGTGGAAGAGAATGAAGCTGGTCATATGCAATCCAAAGACATAAAAGAATGACAGAGAGATGCTAAGAACAGAAAAATATGAAAATATTAGAAAATGTGTATGGTTTCTTAGAGAATATGCTTTCCTTCAACTGGCAATAGATTCCCACATTGAATGTAAGTAAAGAAATAGGTATAAAAAACAATTTTCATGCTCACACAGAAGAAAATATGATTTAATAAGCATATTTGAGTTATATAATCAGTATATTGATACTTATTTCATCAGCCCAAGTTAACTGAACAAACTTTAGTTGTACTTGTGTACTAATATTGACTCTGTCTTTTAATGTATGCATATATCTACTTCCTATTGTATGTTATAATATAGTTTATTTGATTCTCAAGAATTAGTTAGCAGAATCTCATACAGTACATTCTTATATAGAAGCGCTGTACAGTTTAATGGAAAGATATATGTGAATCCCAAGGAATACACCAGCTGTTTAGAGACCCTTAAGCTTTTCAATTAGTTGTGTGTTCCAGTCTTTCTCTTTTTCGTATATTTTTCTGAAATATATTTTATATAATCTGTACCAAAACCTCAAGTTTTGTATTGATTTTATTCAAGGATTATTGTTCACTCAACTTCAAAGTTGCTATCTTGGGTCTCTAAAATTTCTAAAATATCTTGCCAAGTTCTAAAAATGCACAGCATAATCCTAGATCAGAAACAGTCTTATCTGTATTACTCTACAAGGAAATTGGATGCTTGCAGGATGCTGGTAATTTTACCAGTCTCAGAATAAACATTTCTGAAAGTAATAATGACTTATAATAAAGCAGATAGATAGGTAGAAAAGCATTTTTTTGTTGTTGTTCTGTTCTAGTTTTTTTGTTTTCTCTGCCTGTCTTGCAGAACAAAAAATCTTTTAAACTTGGGCATTTTATTTTCATGTTTAAACAGATGGCTAATAAAAGCTTATGCAACCCAAACATCTCACCTAGCCATTAATCTTCATTTAATAGCAAGTGCTGCACATTTGTTGACACAATTCTATAGGGATTCTGTAAAAAAAGAGAGTCCCATATACATCCTATTTTTTAGCTTATAAAGATTCCCTTTACTTTATCCTAGTGCAGCTTTAATTTTTAAAATAAAGTAAAAGAGGAAAGAACAAAGGAAGGGAGAGCAGGCTGTGGAGGAAGAGTAGCTGGAATTGATGGGTAAAATCCTTGTGTAATTGTGTAGAAACTCTGACCCTCTGACCATGACTTTGAAATTGGCATGAGGCATCCCTGTCCTTTATTATTATTATTATTTTATTTTATTTTATTTTATTTTATTTTATTTTATTTTATTTTATTTTATCACAGTGAAGTCTCTGATAGCAAGATCTACAAAATCTGCTAAATTGTTTCAGCTTTGGAAAGAGTAATGACAAAAAGAACAACAAAAGCAACAAGAAAAAAAAACAAAACATCTGAACAGTATTTAAAGTTTAAAAAATATATTTTGAAGTTATTAAACTCAGTATGACATTTGGATAATTTAATAATAATTAAGCTCACAAATAGTGGGGGAGCAAATTGAAAAAGAAGTGATTGCAAAGAAGGTGTCTTACCAAAATCTGAGGAAAATAACAGCATTTGCTTGCTTGAAAAAGGCTATACTTCACATATTTTTGTTATAGTTTTCTCTACTGAAAACTAGTATTTGTAGAATCACAGAGAGGATTTCCTGCTTTTGTTCTCATTTTTAGATCTCAACTACCATCCTTCATTAAGTAGGACTGGCCAGATTGTTTTGATTAAATGGTTGATTTATTATTACTTAATTATAGAGGTAACTTTTTTTTTTTTTTTTTCCAATTAATAAATTTCCCTCTCTACAACAAATGGAATAGGCTCTTTGAAGTTCATGGATAGGCTAGCTAAGTCCGAGGCTCATTAATGAAGAGATCACTAATAATGGCATTTTTCTTCCATTCCTTATTTTGTAGGATATTTTGACATTTTAGTACGTTCCATAGAAACCCAGAACATGTTTAGCATCCCCAACAGAACTTGTACCAACCCTACAGCTGTATAGATATAAGATGGAAAGTAATATGAAAAGGGATATAAATCAGACTTTCTGTATTTGGACAATCAAGAAATTCAAAGCTGTTTTTGAGATTATTAAATGTTAATATAAGAGAAGTGGGTCTTGCAGCAGTTTGGTGTTTCTATTTATGACTGAATCAGGCTTTTGGTTTTCATCAGAAAATGAATGTAACAAACTACAGAAGTCACACGAGTTAATTCTTTGTACTGTTTGAATTGTCCTGAAGAAATAATACATCCACATTTGCTATTACAGATGGCCTATAATTCCTTCTTTAGCTACATTGCCCCAGTCTGTAGCACAGAGCAGTCCCTGATAGTCTTGCATAGGGACAATATTGAAGGCTAGAAAATTAAAAGACAATCCCAAACTTATTGACTACCGTATTTGTGTGTGTATTTACTTATATATTCTCCTTCTTGCTGTGGTTGTGTTCTGTGGAATATTTTTTCTTTAGAGAATTTAAGAGGGCACTGATGTAGATGGAATACTCAATTTGATGACAGGTGTTCTGAAATCAGGAAAAAAGCAATCAAATCTCTAAAATGCTTGCTTATTGCTGCTAACACCTGCTTAGTTCTTACAAAAATTAAAAATTATGGAAAAAGTTAACTAAGCCTACAGTTTCTATAAGAGTACAGTCTAAACTTTAATTAAACATTGAGTTTATTTAACTGGTATTTTGAATACCTTAGTAAGTCCTTAGTAAGTCATGAAATCAGTCCAACTAGAAAAAAAAATGTAGAATTTTTTAAAAATATATGTTTTGCAGGTCATATACATCACTGTAGTCTCACTGATGCTTGTGACACATTCAACAGTTAAGAACATAGATTCAAAGAGTAAGAAAAGTAAGAATATGGGCTTTGCCACTATGTATATTGAAAAATCTGAAATATCAACACACTGTAGTTTCAAAAATATACAATTTGCTACCAAACCAAAACAGTAGTTCTGTGGAATAGTTAATATAAAACTCAGTGCATAAATCTCTTCGTTAAACAGAATGTGCAGGTTATTGGAGGTGCCATACTAAGAAGTACACAGTGTTTCCCTGTAGATACTACTCATAAAGTATTGTGGTTTAATACATTTCTCTATTCCCCATTTCAAGATTTATGTTTCCATCTATGATTTTAATTTGCAATGATTTGTATCCCACAGTCTTCTGATTTCAAGTCACTACACTTGCAAAATTTTAATATTTTCACAACCCAACTATCAGAGATGAATAAATTAATTCCCTCTGTTTTGTTGATGTTTTTGTTCTAATATCTACTATGGAACCTAACTCAGAGATATTATATAATTTCTTGTCTAAAAATTTACTTCCGTTAATATCATTTCACTGTTCTATATGATGAAAAAAGATTTCAAACATTGTGTTTGACTTTCAACACAATTTCCAGTCCCCTTCCAAATTAAACTTAAAAATCAATAAGTAGCCTAAGCTCTCTGCATTATGATAATCTAATTATTTTTTGTTTAATTATGTAGGTTTCTTGCATACTCATGCTTGTAATCTTGCAGGTGATGCAGAGTCCAGAACCAGCATTTCCTGAAGTGTGATGGATGCCGACCATTTTTGCAAACTACTGAAGCATTTAACAAATCTACCACATGTGGAGAAGAATAAGTAGATCCTCTCTGCCTAGAAGACTGATGAGTGAAAATGTATTCATGATCTTCTCTGAATGGGTGTCCGTTAGTAGAATTTACTCAGTCAACTTAGCCAGTACGTGGAATGAAGTATATTATCAGTTTTCATGAGAAGTGAAAAACAAAGGGCTGCTGGATCTGCTACTTATTCTGGAAAAATTAAGTTCTCAGGTTCATTATACTAGGCTTTCCTTAAATACTGATACCAAGGTTGTGACTGACTTGTTATTGTTTGTCTGTTTTTAATATAAACTGCTGATCTTTACTGAACGTTCTAACTCAAAACAATGAGTTTAAAATACTCGGCTGTATTTGTGTATATACATATACACACAGATATATATATAAATATAGATGAATGGACGGATGCATGGATGGATAGATAGATAGATAGATAGATAGATAGATAGATAGATAGATAGATAGATAGATAGATACAGACAATATATAAAACCACTGGAGAAAAATTTTACAGGAATATTTTTTTGTGCTCAGCCTGCATAGTAAATGTAAATCCCACTAGTTCTTACAGTTCTTCAACTGGTAGCTACCTATTAGTTTATTTGTGGTAATATTAATGTTAAATTGAGATTTTAATTTACTTATTGAAAAAAAATGCTTAGAGAAATGTTCCTTTTATAAGGATTTTCCCAGATACAAAAATTTCTTCTGAGAATACAAAAAGGAAAAAGCAAATCCCACGGTGAGAGGTAGGAAATATATTTTTATAAAACTTGAGTTTTAAGTAAGGAAGTAGAAAGATAATCTACCTATTAATTTAAGGAGTCTATTTTTTTTTTTTTTTTTTTTCAATTTTCATTTGTTTGTTTGCTTTCTTTCTTTTTGGTGCCTTTATGGGTGATTTTTTTAAACTGTCCATTTGGCTCTTATTAAATAAAATCCTGACTGCTGAGCTTTCATGGAAAGTACATGTGTCTGCATATGTGTATGTTTAGCTGTATATGGATATGTGTGATTTATATAATCATGATTATGGTATCAGTGCCCAAAGTGCACCAATGAGCTCTGCAGCCTCTTTCCCTTTCTCAGGAATTTTTTTCTAAGGTTCATTATGAAATGATATGAGTTCTGAAAAGCTTTCTGAATACTACTCAAAATGAATTATAAGGAATTGCAAAACATGCAGAATTCAATTAGAATAAAAGTGAAAGATGAATGCTAGATCTTTCCTCTGGCTCTGCTGTGAGATATTGAAATTGCCTCTCAGAGTAGATTTCTCACAGATCTGAGGACTGCAGTTTCAAACTCACTGGTGTTTATATTAGTTAATGTTAATGTTTTCATATTACTTGTGGACAGACGTTTCAGTATAAACACCATCAACACTGGCAATCTTGATGACTCCCTCAGCAGGACTGTTAGAGAGTTAATGGACATGAAAGCTGGAATGGTTCAAATTGAGATGCACATCTCTATCCTGTCCATAGAGTACTTCTGTCTTTCTTTTCCTTTTTTTTTGTTTTGTTTTGTTTTTGTTTGTTTTTTTTTATTTTAGTGCAACAGATGGATTTTTTAAGAGTTACAGTGAAGTCCCTTTGTTTTGGTTTTGCTTTACCCATAGGAAGAATCATTGTAGGGGCAGCAGATGAATTTCCTGGTTACAATTTTTCTCTGGTATATAATATATTAGTAATGTAATTGCTAAACCCCAAAGTCCTTGAGAATAATAACTGATGGCATAGAAGTAGTCATGAAATGTAGTAAAAAAAAATGCAAGTAAAGAATAACATTTTAGAAAGACCTAAATTAATGTAGGTTTCCATGTCACAGTAGCTCTCAATATAAGCCTTTTCTGTGCAACCCAGAGCTTTAAGCAGAATAGCTTGATGTGTGTGGGGGGCAGCTGAAGGCAAAACATATAAGGCCTGAGGCAATCAGTAGTATCTCTGCATCCTCTTCAGTGTTTCTGAAAATTCAGTAATTCAAAAGCGTGTTATGAAAACTTACATGAACTTTACTTCAGTTAGAAGAATAAAGGGTGATGTTACCTTGGCTCTGCATGATATTCTGTCATAATTATGTTTGTCACCCAGTGGACACAAGAAGAACTCCTTGAAGCAGTCTAATTCATCAAATGATAAATTTGGAAAAGAAAAGGATATATCATCTCAGTTACTTCTTCAGCAGGTGACAGCTCAAAGGATGTTGCTGAAAAACAAGGCCCTTGGCAGTGCTGCTCTTCACAGAGTACTCTCAAAACTAGTCAGAGAGTGTGAAAGTGGATATATGACTCTGTTCTCTTGTGTGACAAAAGACTGTCCAGTAACATTGCTTGTAGGAATGAAAAACAGCGGTTCTGAACTTTTTTTTTTTAACTTTGTCTGCAGGGTAAACTCAGTATAGTACATAAAGCCTTTTAACTCCATGCCTATTAATGCACTTTCTTTTGATTTCCATTTTAAAGAAACCAAAAGATCAGAATAAAAATAAACTATCACAAGATCCCAAAAGTGCCCAGCAGCAAAGCCTTGGTCAACAGCCACATGCAAGTGTTGAGTAATAATAGAGTAACTTCTTTACATCAAAGTCTGTCTTCAAAGCCCCAGTAGACAGCATTCACACAACATAGAGAGTTGGTAGTTAGGGTAGGAGATGAAAAATGAAGGTTTGCCTTTTACTGAAAATAGCACTAGCTGAGCTGAGTTTCTTCTGCTGCTCATTCTGAGAGCTACAACAGGACACATGTTCTAGACAGTATTTTGTTAATTGGCTAGTTATTGCTTTGCTCATCCTGTGAAATAGTATCTAAATACTGTATCCAAATACTCCATCTACAGTTTGCTTTCTTGAATCATTTTAGGTAGATGTTCTGATACCACACCAAAGAAAACCTTAGTTTTTGTGTAATATCCCTGAAGTTAGTGGGATTCCTTGCATTTCTGAGCTCTATTCAATATTCTGGTTTTAATAGACCCTTTACTTTATTCTTCTGATTCCCTCTCATTCTCTTCACAACTTTTTTGTGTGCACTGATACTTATACTACCTTGGTATTTTGCACAGGTTTTTAAGGTACACTTCAGAAAGAAGCTCCAATTATTCACCTCCAAAACCTGATAGAACTGTCCCTAGAAACAAGTTGCAAGATATTGACCACAGGAAAAAATAAAAAAAAAGAGAAAGAGAAAGCGGAAGAGGAAGAAGAAGAGGAGAAAAAAAAAAGAAAAAAAAAAAAAAAAAAAAAAAGAAAAAGAGAAAAAAAAAAGAAAAAAAGCTTTCTTGGTGCAAACAAGAGATTCAAGAGAAATGTCAACTTCTCTCACACACGTATTACTGTAAAAAAAAAAGCTATTTCAGTTGTTTTAGGTGACAGCAGTGATCAGTGACTATCCTAACCACTGAAAGGAACTAAGCTGCAATAATTAGTAAGCAAGCATAAGCATAAAAATATTTTTTTTTGCCAAGAGCTTGCAGATATTTGATAGCTAGCATGATAAAGAATTGTTTTCTCTCCTGAATTCTAAGCTCTGTCCAGAATGTCTACACTTAATGAGTATTACATCCATTTTTTGGAATAATCACAGTCCATTCTCTGTTAGAAGCTGTCTGTCTGGCTTCTCCATGTGTCATGAGATAAAATAGACCTCATTTTAATTCAATAGTGATAAAATGCAAATATAGGATATCAGATGTCAATATCAGATGTAATATTCTACTATGAGATGTTTATGAATGAAGAACAGATTGGCAGAAAGAAAAAAATTTGGATTGATATTCTGTGGCTTATTTCTTAGGATTTTACTCATTCACTACTTCAGCTAAAACCGCTTTCCAAAAAAAGAAGGGAAGGGAAAAGGGATGAAAAAGGGAGAGGAAGTCTTAAGGTCCAAACCAGCTCTTGTAACCAGATGGATTTTTAGAACTGAATTCCACCTACTCTTTCTCCTAAAAAGAATGTTAGAAGGCTTTAGTGAATATAAGTAAATATATTCTCATTAGTAATGAGAATAATTTATGCTCATTAGTAATGAGCATAAATATATGCTTGTTAGTTTTACTTTTTTCCTTTTTCCTATTCTAACTCATTCTATTGAAGGCTTTCCCCACATAATTTCAACAGGAAGCCCTTGTTCAAAATTCATCTTCCATAGCACCTGAAAATGAAGGGTTCCTTCAGAAAATCTAGCATAATTAAATATTTTGAGGAGACAGAGCAAAAGTTAAGATAGCAGAGTAGAAAGTGGAAGACCTAAGCTATCAAAAAATTACACAGTCCCCTGAAACAATTCAGATTCCGGAAGATGAAAAGAGGTATATGTGTGTTTGCAGATAAGAAAGAGATCAGGACAGTAAATGCACGTAAATGATAACTGCGGTACAGGAAATAGTTTCTTATGTTATCCTGTACAATGTTTTTTTAATAGAATTTACAATCAAACTGAAACAACACTGAGAACTCTCAGGTCTGAAAAAAAAGTGTTTATTGTCATTCCAGTTTAAGGGAACTGGAATACCTTGTTAAAAACTGTGGAAGTATCTTTGAGGTGTGTTTGCTGCCTCTTCTTTCTCTAAAAACAACTACTTACACCAGTCACACCCTGTACCTTTACAGAACTGAAATCCTGCAACAGAAGAATGCAAGAATGTCAAGAGGCTGAAAACATATATGGATTACTTCAGTCACAGATGAAATGCACATAATTTAGATGTAACATCTTTTTCCATAAATAATAATTTTGTTGGGAATTGAGAAAACATCTGCAATATGTATGATTTCCTCTCCTAGATTCATCACTTCCTTATACAGATAAAAAATTGAGCTGCCATATTCATAGCATAGCATAATCTACCAACATTTGAACTGCTACAGAGCCTTCCATTCTCATATGAAGACCAACAATTTCTCAGAATATCAGAAAAAGTGAAAGATCAAGTAAGTCAGTGTTCTCACCCTTTCCAGTTTCCTTCAGTGCTCCGTAATATTCGCAGAAAACAAAAGCACCAAGAAAAAGGAGGATGAGATTCTTAGACATAGTCAGACAGTTTTAACTGCTGGAGTCTAAGAAAGCTCTACTAGTACACGTGTATTGATTTTTTCAAAGTGTCACATAGAGGTCAAGTTTTTGCCATCATCTATAGCAAGAAGAAACAGTATAAGACTTTCCTGGAAATATTTCAAGTCTCTACCCCAAAGCTTAGAGGATCCAAAAGGGGTCAAAGATGTCATATTTTTTCTTTTCTTTTAATACCAAAAAAAACACATTATTTTTTATTTCTTCATCCATAATAGTGCACCAAAGGTTTATAGAAAATGCAAATTTTAAACAACAATAAAGAAAAAAAATGAGCATGCACAATTTCAGGCCAATTGGACCAAGTTAAACACTACAGAAAATGGGGAAAATATTAAGAAATTTTAATAATTGTTGGTACGTTTGGCGTTGACTGTACTTGCTTAAGTAGTGGCTGTTCCGAAGTATTTATCTGTACAGTGTTTGCAAAATAGATCTCTTTCATTATTGCAGTCTGAATACTTTTCTGTATTAAAATAAACAAACAAATAACAACAAATGAGATGTGCGCATGGATGAAAATAGAAAGCCCTCTGATGTTATTTTTAATCCTATGATATATTAAATTGCTTTTTTTAAACAGAGCTGTAATATTCAGGAAATACACAAAAATCACTTAAAGAGTGATGAGATTCTCAAGGGCGAATTGCACACAAAAATTGTGTTTGCTAAAGAAGGACCCATCAAAGTCCATTCAAGTATATTTAAACTTGCAGGGTGAAAAATAACAATATTCCATGCAAATGAGCTTCTGATCCTTAAATTCAGTTTTAATGGTAAGATGTAATTGAACTCTGTTTTCTATATTTTAGTGGCACTGATGACAAGCCTCAATGATGACTATTGGCATAAATTAGTTTTTCTATAAAAGAAGAGTATCTGAAATTGTCAGCAGTATCAAATGATGTAATTTAGTTTTATCCTAATATTAAAGATATAACAAGGGCTATATTACATGCTATTATTGCTTTATGTCATGTTATAGAATATTATCTTCCATCAGTTCAGAAATAATCACTATCAAGAAAGGGCATAGTACGATAAATGTACAGCTGGGTAGGACATCAGCTTTGGGACTTGCCCTAAGAATTTTTTTACTACTGGAAAAACACAACAGAAGTATGCAGGTATATATAACGTCAAACAATTTTCATCAGTTTTTGAGAGGGGAACTAAAAGAGAGTTTTCATATTTTAAACCTTGGATTTCTTTTTAGCCTACAAAGCATTTTGTGGGGGAACAGAATACAGAACCGAGCTAATGAAATGTTTTAACTGGTTACTCAGCTAGGTCCTTTTCTTAGACTATATGGAATGCGGTTTTAGCCACAGCCTGGCCTGCCAGAATACTGTTCAAAGCACATAAGACTTGACACGGAGAGAGTAGAGGCTGAAGTAATACCCCAGTGTACAGCTAATGGCACAAGATATCTGTATTTAGGCCTCTATTACTGATTATACAGGGCTTGATTCACTAGTGAAAAGGGGTATTTATATTTAGTATAATTTTGGACTTGCTACAATATCCAGATCTTACTCATGTGTTTGACAGCTATGACACAGGACCTCCAGGGTTGGTACCCAAGGGCCAGCTAAGATATCCTGGACTGAGACTGCTGAACTGAGTTCTGGAACTGACTTTCCCCCCTTCTCCTCCTGTTTCACACAACTCTTAAGAGACCCTAGGAAATGTGCTGGCACTTAGAGAGATTTCAAGAACTCTATTGCTCTGAAAAGTTTCCTAAGATGGGTTCTTCCTATTGATATAGCTGAAAGCTAGATCATATGGAAAATATTATCATGGAAGAATAAAAGTGTTGAGACATGTAAACAGCTGTTAGCCCTGCCCTAAAGTTAAGCTAACACAGTACCAAGCTGAGAAATTGCTGGACTTTTCAGTAAATGAAGTGAGAAAAGTCACTGGTTATCCCAAAATCAAAGATAAACTCGTGAGATAACACTCAATCTAGAGAGACTATTTGACAAAAGATGTGAAACAAGAGGAACCCTATTCGAGGAAAGAATTTAAAAAAATAGTGAAAGAGAGTTATTGCTCACCTCTAGCAAAATTAGTAGAAAGCACAATGAAGTATGGATTAAAAAAATACACATACACACACACATACATACATATACACATACACAACACATCCAGAGACACACTCACATATATAAATACATTCATTGAACACCAAAGGTGTTTCAGGCTATAATTCATATTATTATTATTCATATAATTCAGGCTATAATTATATATAAATAATTCAAATTTCAATGAAGACACTAGAGAACAATTCTTTTTTTTTTTTTTTTTCTTTGCATTAGAGGAAGGAGGAAGCCTTTTTTTTTGATCTTGAATATTTGCATATTTTTTGAAAATAAAAAGTGGAAAATAATACATATACACAAAAATTCTTCGTCATTTTTGTTGTTCTTAGCATTTTCTTTTTCCTAATATCAGTAAGTCTGTATACAATTGAAACTAACTTTTTTTACCTTTGGAAAAGCTAGCTACATTTAAAAAAGAAAAAAAGACTAAATAGTAAATTTTGTTATAAATATGACTTAATGTTTTCTTGATTGTTCTTTACTTTTTATTATATGCTAACAGTTCTGGTTTATATGTCTGCAATGAATGTGCATCTGTTACCACTTTTTAGAAACCAAGTTCACCAATTTGACTACAGTCATAAACAGATAAAAAGAACTGTTTCCCTATCACCATAGGCAACCATTTTTATGATAACTTCTTAATTTACATTTTATACTGCTTTATCTTAAGCCATAACGAAAAAATAGCTTTCCTTAAAGAAAAGTCAACTTAACATTTAATGAAAGTATTTGTCCTCCTTACATAAGGAAACAGTGAAGTTGAGCTTGTGCAACTTGTGATGTGTGTATGTGCCTATATATACAGACATATTATATGAAACATACAAATAGAAGCAATGATTACTATCAGTATAGCAATCATTCAGACTTTTCAGATTTTTTTTTTCCTGCTTACTTTTAATATTCTCCAGTTGAAACAGAATATGATTGCTGTCTAAACATGTATCCCTTTCATTCATTGTACTGGCAATGATCTTTTTATATTTTTATAGCTTGCACATGTACAGCTGTTTATGGACCTGTATGTAAAAGCGGTATTCTCTGTAAGGGGAAATATTTTAATTTCATGAAGTTAATACTAAAGATATATATATATTAAAAAAAAAGGCAGATATTTGTAAATACACATTGCACTCTGGCATTATGAATAGTAGCAGCCTTTATCTTAAAGTTGTTCTAAGTTGTACATTGTAAGAATGTGTTTGATAGACTTTTAAACAATATTAAATAATATTTTTCTTTATATTGCCGGATAATTATATGTATAATATATAAAAATGATTTTTTGCTCCGTTTATTTTTTTTTCCTTTTTAAAATACGCCTAGAAGAAGTCCCGCGATTTGCTACACATCTTACCTTAGTCGTATTAAGACATATATTTTTTTTTCTATATTTTAAGGTGTTTATTTTAGGAAATGGAATGATATAAAGCACAGAAGACAGTTAGAAGTAAGGAAAAGTGGTAAGTGAGATCATCTAAGAACAATTAGGAATAAAAAAGATACTGCTTTAAAGAAAAACAGAAAAAAAAAAGATGAAGCAAGTGAGCAGAAACATAAATTGTCATGAAAAAAGAAATGATAGCAACAAGAAAGGCACCAGTTAAGCAATGGTTATTTTTGATCTTCAGAGAACATGGAACAGGAAGGTCTAATGTAATTTTGGTCCATGTAAGCACAACTAATGGTATTCTGGAAATTTGTTCTCCAGAAATAAAGCCAAAATTTAATTTGATTTGATGTGACTTCTATCATAGGACATATTCACTGTTATATTCCAGCTTCATTTTCTGATGTGTAAAGCTGGATTTATGCATACTTCTCATTGTCTATGTAAGTAAACTACTTAAAAAAAGAAACAGTAGATTCATTAAGATCATTCATTTTGTGCAAACATGTACCGAAATATGTTTATTTAAATATTTAACCTTCTTATCTTTTTTGAACTAAATATTAAACAACCGGACAAATTTAACATTTATTTGCTTTTTACATATAGTGCTATTAATCTCGCCATTTTCAACAGGATTGTTTTGACTTAATGGAGAAAGTCCTACAAATTTCAGAGAAAGTTGTTTCCCTTTGTGTGGAAATGTTCATAATTCTATGTAAGTTGGTGTCACTGTGGCAGTGTATAAAGTGAGATAATAAAGTGAAAAACTAAAGCTTTGTGAGCCCTAAAAGTTAAAAATGTTAATTTATATGCTGTTTACTTTGTGTGCTTTATGATTTATCATGGAACTCCTATGAATCTGCAGCTAAGAAAGGAGATTTTTTTTTTCTTTCTAGATATTTTATAGGAGTGCATAGTATTCATTCCCTTAGAAAGCAGACACAGTAGACATTCCACATATAGACATGTTTTAAAAGCGAGACTTCATATCTGATTTTTCTTTCTTTCTTTTAATATTTCCAAAAGCTACTACCAGACACCTTTCAGTATGAGTACTTCACAGATTTCAAGAAAAGATCAGCTCTCAGATAACCCTAAAAGAAATCTTGCAAGGCACAGGGAATCTTATTATCATATTAAGAGGTCCTTTTGCTTCAAAAAATTTATCTGAACCCCTTAATTTTGCATCATTCTAAATAAGCCACTGATTATTTTAGACAGTATACTGTTATTTTACTCCTTTCTTTTGAGGTTTAAAGGGATTTTTAAAACTATGTTTTAGTATTAGATTCAAATAGGAAAGGATAATTTAATTAACATAAAGCTTGGAATTCATGTATCAGAAAAGGCATTGAAAATGTCACATTTTGGTCTGAACATTTACATTTTAAATAGGAGGTAAAAATCCAAATATGTCTTATTTCCCTCAGGTTGGAATGTCAGCAGAACTAAGATCCCAAGGCACTGATTTCAGACTTCCTGTCAAACAACAAAGACATTCTAAAGTCAAGAGACTCTATCTTTGGTAAATGAAACTGTTCTTCAAGACTGCTAATGATACATATTATTGCATCTTTTTTTCTTTCCTATTCTTTCTGTCTTCTTTTTTTTTTTTTTCTCCTGAAGATCCTGTTTCCCTCTCAAGCTCAATTACAATCTAAATTTAGTCAGTCTTTCTTAGACATTGATTGCATCTCCAGTATAGCCTGAATCACTAGTCTTACTCGAAGCATGATGAACGCAAATATGATTGCACTGAAATTCATTAAAAGTGGAAATGGCCATTTTTTTGCATAATAAGTCCATGATTAAAGCTTTTGCCCTCTCAGTCAGAAAAGTGAATGCCTATAGAACACAATATCCGCCAGGTTACAGGACATATAGTAAACAAATATTCTTCTGTTGAAGTTATATCTGTTCCACTAGGAATGTAGAATGAAGTCAGAAGCAGGAAAGGCCTTGGGATAAGGAAACAGAAGAAAGTCCTATCGTTTTGATCCTTGCTTTAGATGGATCTAGATTCTGATTCCAGTCAGAATGATTCTGATTCCAACCAGAACTCCATTGTAAAACACTTAAAATATTATCTGTTCAAATAGAATGGTAATAAAGAACCTATCCCTGAACTAATACCTGGTCTATAAAGTTATGAATGTCATGGAGGAGGTGAATAGAGACCAGTGGTTTTAAAAAAAAGCAGTAAATATCAAATGAAAATGACAGCTGGCAGATTCAAAACAAGCAAAAATAGGTACTTTGTTACACAATGTGTATTTAAAGTTCAGAGCTCTAAATTACAGATACTAAAAGTTTACGCAGATTCAGAAAGGAATTAGGCAAATTGATGGAAGAAAAATAATAGTTATTAAACACTATAAATACTATCTCTGAGCTATCAATTGCTAGAGACCAGAAAAGTGGTTTGAGGAATTGTGGCTTGCTATGTTATTATACTCTTTTCTTATGTTCTTACATTGTTTTCCCAGATACATGAACTCTGTTAATGGCAAAGTACTGGGCTAGATATTTAGCTGTTTCTATATGCTTAGTTGTATTTCAAAATTGAGACATAAATGAACTTAAAACATGTGTTACATTGTTCTTGTGCACTTTGATTATATACTAGAAATGTGCACCTACATTTTTGTATTTCATATTTTTATCCTAAGGTAGATTATGTGGCAAAGAGAAAATATTTGGAGAAAATAGTCTAATACAGAAATCTGTTCTGTGTGTGTCAATTCTTGCATTCATGGTTAGCAAAATCAGATTCAAATTAGCAGAAGCAAGACTATTACAAAAATACAATACACTGTACAACAACAAATAAATAAACAAACAGAAAAGAATATATTTGTATTAATTCAGATAAATAAATCCCCCAGACCTTCTTCATAAAGAATTCAAAGATGATTCTTGCAATTTGAACAGGTTTTAAATTCAGATTTTATTATATCCACCATTACAATGGAATTCACATAAATACAGCTTGTGTTTCAAATACAGTATGAACATTCAACAAATTAAAGAGTGCAGTGGAGGTGAAGTACCTTGTTTTTGTCACACTAATTCTTCCATCTTTCTGATCTTTATGTTTCTCTTTCTTACACACACAAACATATTAATACAGTCAGAGATAGAATTGTTTACTAAGTAGGTAAATGTGAACATGGCCAAAAGACCTGCTCTCAAAATCTGCAGCAAATCCCCCTGCTTTGTGTCAAGAGCAACCTATGATATAAAAAGCATTATTATTTTCAGTCATCATCTTGCTTCCTCTTTGTAAGTGACGACTCTGTCTGTTAAACTGATGAAAGCTATGATTAGGCATGAGACTGAGGAAAAATAAAACATATTTAGTTGAAGGAGATTACTAGATCATTCTCAATGAATTATCGTGAACGTATCAAAAGGCACAGATTGTTCAAAGCATCACTGAAACTATCTACAAGCATAAATCATCTTGCAGAATTTGAAGGTCATAGTCATATGATCCATGATTCCCTAAGATATATATTTTTAGATAAATTTTGCCACTATTTTATTTATTTCCTAACATTTAAAATGGCATTTGCACACTGCTAATGTTGATTTAAAGAACAAATTTCCTAGACTTTCTTAAGAACAGGCCCAATTCTACATCTGAATTACTGGAGCAATTAGGCAAATGGTTAGGTTCTTTAGATGTCTGCAAATGATGTATCTTCTTTTATTCCTTTTGTCTGAACTGAGCTGTATAATTGTGTAAAGATTGCAAAGCATATCCATATTTTATGTTCAGCTTCCTTTACTGATGTGTAGGTTAGAATATATTAAATCCTTCCTAATGGAAAGGAGGGGGAAACTTATGCAGTTTATTAGGTTAAGACCTATTTCATGAGAATCTGCTAACTTTCTATAAAAGGTTAGGAAACTCTGAGCATTTGTGAAAAGTTCATGCTCCGATTTATGTCCTGTAGGAAATCATTTTTTATTAAATACGATGATATTCATGTGTTGCATGGTATACTTGAACAAGCTGTGGGTTTATTATGGGCTTGGACAAAAACGTTACTAATTAGATAGGTAGGAAGGATGAAAAATCATAAATCTTTCCCCTGACTTCTTATCCCAAACATCTGATGGTGGCATTTGCAGCTTTAACTCAATATAGCTACATAAATGAAAAAAAAAAAAAAAAAAAAAAAAAAAAAAAAAAAAAATTCATTTTATCAAGTATCACTTTATGAATTAAGGATAGAGAGAGATATCTCTAAGGATAGAGAATGTTATGGCAAAAGTGTTTAGAAGAGTGTCAAGGTGTCAAGTCAGGTCAGTTTTAAAACAAAACTTTACTAAGTTCATTTGTTAATAACACGCTTTTTACTAATGCTTAACTCTTATATGCTGTTATTATGATTGCTGTATCTGGAAATTGTTAGTATCTTAGTATATTAGCGTGGATGGCCTGTCTATTTTCATTTTGTTATTCTTATCTTGTCCTTTGGCAACTTTTTAACCCATGTCTCTTTGTTTTGTTTGTCTACACACATCTTTCCTTCCCTTCAGTAGTCACATTGCCCATGTATACTAAATGTTTATAGGTTGTGTCTGGCTCTGCCATTATAGATGCTACAAAATACTTATAACTGTTGTTGATTGCACTATTTTAGTACTTTTATATTTGGACTGAAAGCAAGCATTAAATATATCCTAATTAGTACATTTAAAATGTATACATGTCACGTGCTTCTTAGCTGGCTCCATGATACTTCTGGACCGACTGGCTTCCTTTTCAAAGTTCATCTAGAGTGCAACCACATCAACATTTTAATTCAGATTGGGGGCATGAATTTGAAATGAGTCACCCAGTTATCTCCACTTATTTTGATTTGATTTGTATAATGGATCTGTCTCACATGCACAAACTAGACTCTTTTCAGACAAAATGAAAGAGGAGAATGCACTCCAGAATCACATCTGTACTGCAAGTTGTGGCATAGATGGTCATTCTCTTGATTAAAATAGGTATCACAGAATGATACAGGTTGCAAGGGACATCTGGAGACCATCTGGTCCAAATCCTTGCTCCAGGCTAACCGGTTTTGATCAGGTTCCTCAGGGTCTTGTCCAGTAAAGTTCTGAATATCTTTAGGAATGGAGATCTCACATCCTCTCTGGGCAACTTGTGTCAAAGAAGGTCTATCGTCATTTTTCAGGAGGCAATGAAGGGTAATTCTTAATATTTAATCAGAATTTCCCTTACTGGGTCTTGTGTCTGTGCCCTTTGCATTACCATGGTGTGCCTCCAAGAAGAGTGTGGCTGTGTCTGCAAGGATGCAGCTACACTCATTGTACTACAAGGCTTAAATGTTATCTTTCAAAATACCTAATATGATAGAAAAAGGCAAGTGATGATTTATACCATCATTATACACTGACTAAAATTCAAAGGACCCAATTTTATGCTGATCTAATTTTGAAAATGTCAGTCACTTCTTAGTTCCTTAGCAATATGTTCTGCCTACTCAGAATTTGGTAGCTCCTTTGTGTTTATGTTCTTTTTTTTTTTTTTTGCCTTTTGAGGACAAATTACTCTTGCAAATCAATAAAAGGATATTATTTGAAAATTATTTATATATTTGATTATTCTTGCAGGATGTAACTACATTTGATTGAATGTTTTCTACTCAGTTTTCTACTGAAAATAGATCAGAGCTACGGGAATGACACAGAAGGAAAGAAAAAAATGGAGGAAAAAAAATAAAACAAAAACTTTGGCGGTATCTAATGTTCAGCCTTTCTTTCAATGCTTCTGATTTTTTTAACAAGTGCAGTATGACTAAAGCTATTTACTTCATGAATAATAAATACCTGGAAGGATATGTCATCCATTTGGTTATGCTCAGAAACCCAGTGCATTACACAGTTCACTACCTTCTAATGTGTGAGTGATAAAGTCAAAAGCTAGCTCTTTGCAACTGCTCCAAGATGAACAGATAATTAATTAGACTATGAGCAAAATCATTCTCGAGTCCTGACCTGTGTAGCTCTGTGTGGTACTGTCACAGTTAAAGTTAATTCATCAGCACAATAATATACTTCTAATAGTAAAGAATAGTTAACCATTTGCTTAATTTGGGAAAGGTAAATTTTACTTAACTTGGAAACTCTGAGTAACAAATAGATGCATTTCTACAGTACTAGAAAAGTAGGTGGTTATCACTGATTTATAGTTCAGAACAGCTGTCTTGTTGTCAGTGCAAAATTGTGGCATTTTGGAGGGTTATTGAGTATTTGTTTCCACATCCTGAAAACAACGGTTTCAGTGCTGTGAATAAAAGTATGTTCACATCACACTGATGTTGATTTTACTTTGGATTATCAACCATTAACAAATTTCTGAGACCTAATTGCAATTTTTATGTAGATTAAAAATCTTGTTTTCCTGTAAAAAGTTCATGTAATTCAATCTGAAGAGTTCAAATGGATATATAAACTTTCTTAAGCTAAAGATCTGCATCAAGCATGGAGGATGATACTATGTGGCACACATATCAATAAAGGAAAGATAATTTTATTATGCTTATAATGTTATTATATATCATACTATTAGTATATTACAATATTAATAACATGTATTTGTTACAGATATCACATGCACACCAGAAACAGTCTGACCATTTGTTACCCTGCAAAAGGCTTGCGAGCACTAGACTCACTATATTTACCACAGAGCATTTTCTTTGGCTTTCAACAGACCAAGGTCTGAACTCATGCTGAAAAAGAATGATTTCCCTGGGACTCTTAGTGCATTCAAGATCCTGCTTACAGTCACTTGTTAACCAGATCAAGACCTCACCAATGACAATGATAGCTATTATTGGCTACATTTTTTGTAGTTTACTCGTGCAGTATTGAAATCGGTGGGAGGAATGCAGTAGCTTTGGTAGTTTGGCCAATTAAAAGGATTATCCAGAATAAAGCATTTTCCAAAAGATGTAAACCCTGATGACTGTGATAAAAAAAAAAAAAAAAAAAAGAAAAGTTTATTAGTCTATAAATTAACACCCTAGTTATAGTATAATACGAGAGAAGAAACACTGCTCTTGTCTTTCAAAGTATTTATCATCTGACTTTCAAGAAATAAATTATTTTAAATGGTGGCAAGTTTTCTTTAATAAATGATTTTTTAAACAGGACATTTTAGCATTGTCATTAGCTCTTCAAACTTTGTATTTTTCTCTGTTTCTACTGCATAATGAAATCTTTGCTAAGACTCTGCAGCACATACCACACACAAGCAGAATTTTTAAATGAGAGACCTAAATTTGTCAGGTCTAGGTCTAAGTTCCTTGGTTCTCAGGAGTCTTCGTTGTTTCAGGTTAGAATCATAGAATCATAGAATGCTTAAGGTTGGAAGGGACCTCTAGAGATCATCCAGTCCAACCCCCCTACACAC
>VZSV01000241.1:385464-402466 GCA_013398735.1 Nothocercus julius | reverse complement strand
CATCCTCAAGTTCCAGGGCCTCGTACCTGTTAGCCATGGCCACCGGAGCGGGTGAGGGGGGCCGAGGGAGGGCTCTCCTGCCCCCTCGAGTAGGGACCTCTTTCCATTGTTGTTCATCCCTAGATACTGGTAGTCCTGCCCCCTCTGCCCTATGGCCAGAGGGTGCTGGGTTTGCCGTCAGAATTGGGGGGTTCTCTGGGTGGCTTTCCTGGGAAGACTGCAGAACGTGACTCCACCAGTCAATTTCGTTTTCACATTCCCTGATGGTCCTGAGCCTCTCTACCTCCTCCTTCAGCTCCACCACCAGGCTGAGCAGGTCGTCTAGCTGCTCACACCTAGGGCAGGCGCTGTTCTCGCTAGTCCCTGGTAACATGGCGAGGCTCAGACATTCCCCGCAGCCAGAAACCTGGACTGCCGCGTGTTTCTGCGGCGGCTCTGTCTGCATCGCCACAGTCTTCTTGGTGGGAGCTCTCTGCCGCGTGGAGACCATGGCCTCTCCTGATCTCCTGATGCTGGAAGAGACTGTGGAGTTCTCTGGGCCGCCCGGGAGAAGCCTCCCTGCCTGCGCTAACTGCCGCGCCGCGCTCCTGGTCGCTCGCGCTCCCTGGGGCGGCTTTTGAATTCCCGCCTGCCCTGCCGGCTCCGGCTCCGCCCCGCTGGGTCAGAGCCGAGTCAGAGCCGCCCCTGGCCGGGCTCGGCGCTGGGGCTGCCTCGCGCTGCCCCGCGCGCTCTCGCTCGGCGGCTCTCGCCGCAGATGCTCGCCTCAAGACAAGGTGCTCCGGGACGAGCGTCCGCTCCAGAGCCCTTCTCTTCGAGATCAGATTTATACATGTTATACTAGCAACATGTTATACTAGCAACATTCAATGCTAACTCATGTTCAAGTATATCCCCAAAATCCTCCTGAAATATTTAGCCTTGTCACTTTGAAGAACAGTGAAATGAGCAAGAGCAGAGCTTTCTCTATTTCTCTTTGATTCTTTTAAATTCATTGCTCTGACATAACCTTTGAAATAGATCTAATCATATGAAGGGACTAAAGGAAAAAAATAGCTAAGTTTTATGGAAAAAAAAATAAAGCAATCATAATTATATTCAATCCTGGTAAGAATGAAATCCCACAGACTTTAATGGGAGCAGAATTGGGCCCCACATCTCATCTAGCTAAACTTGAATAGAGTAACATAAAATGTTCATTGTTTTGATAGCCACTTAATACCTGAAGTGGGGTCATGCATGCATAGCATGATGAGCTTCATTCTAAACTCTGAATGTCTTTGCACTAAGCCAGATAATTTACAGTATTTGAACAGCTTCTGCAGTTGAAATGAGCCTGTCTTTTCAACGTTTAAATGAATGGCAGAAATAGAAATGGCAGGGTGCTGAAGAATATACAGTAAAATTGAGCAAAGAATAGAAATAAGAGAATTTTTTTTTTTCAAACTGATCCTTTAGTCTTATGAAGGATTTAAAATATAAAATAAAGGAATTCCTATGTATTCATTCTGCTTCTAATCTCTGGCTGAATTCCATCTTCTATTCTTTCTTTGCTCCATAGAAAAATAGCTTCACTAGAGCTGCATCAGAAAAGAGTTGCTAGAGCATAAGGAGAGGAGAAGGGGCGAGTAGAATGATAAGGAAGAAGTTAGACTCTACTGGTGTACCAGAGAAGTCATACTAAGCAGTGGACTTCAGGTAGCATGTTCTGCTTCATAGGACTGGCATTGCTCCAACTCTTGGAGAGCTTTACAGATAAGTTCTATTTATTCTCTTGTGCTCTCATGCTTCAGATTAAACTGGATGAGGGAGAAAGGTACCAAGCCAGAGTCTTTAATTTCTGCTAAGCATATTTTTTCATAAACTTCATAATCATCAGGTAAATACACAAACACACAGGCACAAAACCTGATTATAACTCTGATGGTCTAGGCAATGGGAATTGATGGGATCTCTATCATTAAATGAGGAAACTATGTGTGTGGATATCAGGTGTGAATATGGATATAACAGTAATGATTAAGGTCAGAGTCCTTCAGATAAAGCTATGTTCTGCTCTCTGCCAAGCAGAAAGACCACTGTTTAGAATAGAGTTGTCTAAAATAAATAGACTTGCAAGGAAGAATAGAAAATGTTTCCAGAGATTTTCAAAGTCAAATAGTTTAATTATTCAAGTTAAAGCCGTTGCACTGTTCTATCTTTTGACTTTGATGTCTCAGTTAGAGGTAACGTCTGGCTTGAAATATGCTTAGTTATACTGCCATCATTTACATATTTACTTTTCCTCCAGTTAGTGTCTCTTATCTATTTTACATGAGGAATAACAATAATTTAAAGATATTTTTATATGGGATTTATGAACCTTAGTGACCTAAAGAAAAATGTTCTATTGAAAATGATGCCATTAAATAAGACGGAATAGTCATTGTCACTATGGATAACTTTGCTCATATGTTTATTCTTGATGAAATCAATAGGAAATCAGTAGTTATTCACATGAATAGCTATTTGCTAGACAGAAATGGGAGTTAGTAATTTTGATGAAAAAAAAAAAAAAGTATTGTAATCACAGGAATATTTGTGTGTATTACATTTGCCCTGATGGTGAATATTACATGTCATTTGGAATTATTTTGCAAATACATTTTCTATTTTCACTCTCCTTCAGCACCTCTTTAATGTTAGCAACTGTAGCTTAATTTAAATAGATGAAAATAGACATTCTAACTGAATAAAATAACTCCTAGACAGCTGTTAACAAGATAGTACTTCTAGAGGGGTTTCAGCTCCTAAAGTACGTCTCAGCTCTTATGCAGATAAAGATAAATGGTGAAATATTATACATGTGTACCCAAACATGTTTTATTACCCTTCTTTCCTTCCTACATATTCATTACATAGATTTACACATTTGCTAGTAGAGATTTAATAGCCAATTAAAAATAAGAGTTCAAAAGGAATTTATTTCAGTTTGTAATGTACTACTGTTCCCCCCTCCAAAAAAGAAAAAAAAAAAAAAGAAAAAAAGAAAAAGAAAAAGAAAAAGAAAAAGAAAAAGAAAAAGAAAAAAAGAAACAGCAACCAAACTTTAAATGTATTGCATATGATGATGCAGTTTAGTATAGTCTTCTAAGACAGTAAACAGTGGAAATGGAGGTTGCTCTCTTTTAACTCAAATATAACTCAAATATACTTGGCCTATATTTTGTGAAGCAAAAAGTCACAAATTCTGCTCTTTATGATGAATTTGAATCATTCTAAAGATCACCATGCAGGACTCATAGATATATTCATGGAGGGTTGGAGAACTCTATTATGTGAACATGTGTTTAGTGAAGTTTTAAAGCACGTCATTTCCTCAGTAGGTCATAAAAACTAGTGGACTTTACGGAATTCTTCTGAAATAATTTACTGCTGCTAACTGACTTACATTTATAGAAAACTGGCATCTATGTAGACAAAAGTTCAATTTTACAGTCATAAGGTTCCAGTTTCTAAACTAGAAAAATTACTTAATGACTTTCATAAATAATAGAATTTGATGATTTGGTGAATTTCTTTGCTATTATCCATTCTTCCAATAATAATAAAATGTTTTGCTAATTATGTTCCTGATATTAGCCCTATTGAATATGGTTGCTGCAGCATTATTTATTTTTCTGTTTAATTAGTAAGAAGATACATAAATTGTTTTGCATGCATATATATATATATATATTTTTGTGTGTGTGTATAATTATAGGCATATATGTATATATATTAAGAGACTTAAATATAGATCCAGAGGACTGTGTTGGGAACATCTGCTCAAAACAAGACCATGGGTATAAAAATGTATAAACATTATTTATTTACTGTTATCCTTTGTATCATGCCCGTTCAAATGCATTATAGATATTCCTGAAATAATTTCAAATCCAAGTGAAGAGGCATCATATCCCACTCCCAATGTCTCGGTTTGCTTCTATTATTTAATCTCTAAATCTAAAAAAAAGGCTTATAGTCAATATAATACGTTATACTTAGTACATTATAATATATATTTACATTATAATAGTATTTATTTTCTTTGTGAAAGGAAAACATAATGTGTTCTGGCTGGGTAGAGACCATGAGAACTCAGTAGGACTCAGGATGGGTGAATGGACCTGCTCACATACAGTGTGTCACAGCCTCAGGGCTCTGGAATATTATTTGCTTAGTATATCAGATTAAATTTCTGGCAAGTATCACTTCTTTAACATATCAGCATCAGAGTTCCGTAAAAGTTCATAATTTATCTCTTGAGGGGGAGTCATTTTAGGCCATAGTAATGTATTTCATCATCATTATCATAAATGAATATTTCATTCCTCCCAAATTATTGCATAATTTATAAGAGTAAGATACCACCAAGTGCACATGTATATGTACTAACTCATACTTCAAAGTGTCCCATTTATTACATTGGGTTTTAGGTCTGTCAAGGTAAATAAAAATAATATGTTTTAAACTCACAGATACTGCTCTATCTATATCCCAAGGAAAAAAAAAAAAAAAAAGAAAGATAAAATAACATATTTATTTTTATTGTTTTCTTTTTGCACATAATAGGGAGTAATGAATTCATTTAACATGCTATAAATGACACCAGCTCTACCAAAACATCCAGAGGCTTCAAGACAAGATTAATTTTTCCAACTGTAAATCACTAAGATTTCTCTCACTTATACATAAGCAATGCACAAACACCCTTTATGTTCTGCTTCTAGTTATGTGAGTGCTACCCAATTACTCACGTTGAGGTGGTATAGCTAAAGTTAACCTGGTTTTCATCTGCAGTTTGAGGTCACTTCTACTACAGACAGAGCTGTCAATATTATTAGAATGGTTTCTTATCTAGAGCAAGGATGATAATATTTCAAATGTATGTACAAATAAGTGTTTATATATCTTATCTCTGAAAATAAAACATTAAAAAAAAAAAAAAAATCCAGGTTTTAGCCCAATAGGAACCATTGAAGATTGTTTACAGGAATGAGGAGTAGAACTGCAGTTTCTAATTACTCTACGGGCACAAAACAGTCTAAGGATAGAAAATACGTCTGGCTTGTGGGCTTACAGGAATGCAGTGCCCAGTTTATATCACAGAGCATTTGCTAACCTTTAGATGATAGAAATATAGCATTGACAGTTGGCTAAGTAACACAGCTTCTTCCACACATAACAACAATTTATAATGAGGTATTTGGGAAAGTATCCAAGTTCTGTTTGTTTGTGTTGCTTATTGTTTTAAGAGGTATAATAGCAATCTTATTCCACAAATCAACACAATCAAGTAATAACTTGGTTCTTTATCTGTCTTTTCTTATTTGGATTTTGTTTTGTTTTGTTTTGTTTTATCCTTTTCCCCTACTACTACTGAGAAGAATGCTTTTTATAGATGAAATTTGGAAATGATTGATGCTCAACCTACCAGATTTGTTATGCTGTTGTGCTTTACTTTCTGTTCTCTCCTGGTTTTAACAACAACAAAATCTCTCTTTTATTCAGCCACTGATATTTTTTTCCATTTATTTGGCACTCATGGAATTGCAAGTGAATTAGTCTCTTTAATATCACAATTTACTGAGCAGAAATTGTAAGCTTTTCTACATTTTTTTTTCTAAGTCAGTAGACGATTTAACACACAACTTAGTCATTCCCTTGAAAGTCTGATTAGAGACCGAATGTACTTCATCTGGAGAATATTTATTATCTAATGATGTCCTCTATTTTTAATCAGTTTATTTTGAATCCTGTGAGAGCACTAAAACCTATTCAACATCTTTACCATTTCTTAACGATGGAGATGGAAATGTCATCACTAACAGCCATGCAATATTTCAGTGTATACATAATTTCTCGTCTTTTTACTACATGTAATTTTCTATTTTCTAAATTATGCCTTTATTTTCTTGCCAAAGGCTTGAATATAAAAATATGCAGAAACATAGACAAGGGACATCCATGTTCTGAATGAAGGTATTAGCCTATGTAACATTTTTCTTTGAAATTCTTGTACTCTTGTGTGTAATAATTCTATCTGACACATAAATTGAAAAAAAGAACCCTTCATGACTTTCTGATAGCTTTTCAGAACCCACTTGAAACGTATGCACAGCATTTAATATTTCTGTAGATATGATATTCTATGAAATCATACATAATAGCCAAAATATCTATTTAAATTTTTACTGTGAAAGTTTTTAAATTTATTTAAGCTATTACAATAAAAATCTGTGTTTGATTATTTAAGGGATTTTACAAATACCCTCACAGTTTTATAGCAGTATTTACAGCTTTATATAATTGTGTCTGTGCTTTTGTCTCTATTTCTACACAAACAGTTTTAACTTCTCTGCTGCTCTTCTCTTTCATCGAAAGTATACTTTTGCTATTTAGAAAAAGAGCGAATAGCAGATAGCAAAGAAAAAAGATTTCAAAGAAATATTTCTTACCATTTAGAACAGATTATATACATGTTTTCAAAGAACACACTGGCTAGACTTTTAAGTGGACTTCATTGTATTAAACCCACGGAAGATATCAGATATTCAGAATGCTTTTGAAAATTTACTGTGACTTATTTCAACTTTTTTTTTCTATTCTCATCAAGAATAAGAAATATTTCTCAATCATTTTTCACTCCTTTTTTTGCTCATCATTTTCATGTAACTCTATGAATAGAGAGTTTTCTTCCTTAGCATAAGTGTTTCTTGTGTTAATCTAATACTTTTTGGCCTCTGCTGGACAATTTGTAAATGTTTTTGACCTTCAGTTTAGGGGATACTTGAATATGGAGTACTGTACATAAGGAAGATAATGTTTCAATTTAGCAAGTGCTATAGCGCAAAATGCAAAGTTCAATTAAATTAAATGAGTATTTTCAAAATAAATTGGAAAATGGTAAAGCATTATTTTTCACCTAAATGCTATTTCAATAGATAACACAATAATGATATGCCATTGAAAATCTACTTCAAACTTCTTGAACATGTTTAAGAGTACATAAAATTAAACAAACAAGTGAATTGAGAGTGTATCTATGATGATTTAGTAACATGTTTAACTTTAAGCACATGAATTTCCCAGCTGGGGTTTAAGGTAAGCACATGTATAAGTCTTCGCACAGAAAGAGCATTACGTGACTGTGTGAAATAAGTGAGTGTTACCATGAGTGTATTACTGTTGAAGAGACTTGTAGAGAAATTGTATAAATGACCTGTCTAAGGAAGTTTATGGAATTTTATTCCATAATAAAATTCCTTTTCCACTTTAAAGTCCTGTATTCCAGCTGCTATATACTGTCTTGCCACTATTTTGAGCAAATGATAGTTAACTTGTGAAATTCACTGCTGCAGACCCAAATAGCTTACTGAAATTTAAAATAAGACTGGACACAAACAAGACAGAAGCCATCAGTATTGATCATGTTGTTCCATTTTCCATTAGTAGGATTTTCGAGAGTAGTGCATTAGATGCCTAAGCCTCTCTTGAGTTTCACAGAGCAACTCAAGATGCCTTATATCATCACTCTTTCACCCTCAAAATGATTAGACTCATTGAGGTTGGGATTTAACTTAAAACAAGAGAATCAGTTGCCATACGTAGTGTTATCCAGTGCCTTTTGAGAAACTCTACAGTGCCCTAAATATCTTCACTGGGCTGATAAATCTGATCAAAGATATGTAGGAGATCTGTGGCTTTCAGGATGGCTTTTTGGGATTTGACTGTACATTTTAGTCTTTTCCAATGACAGTAGACAACAACATGCCTACTGTCCTAATGCAGAGGTCTATTGTGTGTCAATGTTTATTCCATGTCAATATCTTCCTGTAAATGAGGTGTCTAAACTTCTACTATAATGAGTGTAAATCCAGAGCTCCAAGAGCTGTTCAGGAGAATATGATATCCTCATGAGATCCCTGTCAATTGTGCCCCGTCTGAGAGGATACCCTCATAACCTAGATCGTCTCAGATTACATGTCAGACTAATGTGTCATAGTATAGGAGTTCTGAGTGTTTTTTATGATGGTCTGCAAAGTTCCTGGGTGTGTAACTTCAGTAATAATCTGTGCATCTACAAGCACCTGTCTACTTCCCTACACTTTTCTGCAATGAAGTTTGGGCTGAGAGCATATAATTGTGTTTAAGTATCTGGAATAGCATGAAGCACAGCTGCTTCGGTTTTATTCTATTTATGCCTAATTTTGGTTCAACAGCCTAACTAGACCTCCCAAGAATTCAGAGGTCTATCATCTAATAGGTCTCATAGGGTCATTCCCTAACTCCAGGACAGTTCAGCATTAAGGAATTAGGAATATAATCCAGCCCTCCTGCTGCAGCTGGACAAATCTGCAAAGTCATGAGTGAACAGAATTACAGAGTCTGAAGGAGAAAAAGTTAAAAGAAGGACTGAGTCCAGTCTGTGACTAGGCTTTTCAGGTTGATGGTTGGACAGGTAGTAAAAATAAGTTTATTTTCTTCTCATTCCTTTTCCAAATTTCTCTTGTCTTGCTTTACAGTAAGATGCTTGTCTTTACAGCAGCATCCACCTTTGAAGATAATCTAGAGCATGCAGGTCCAGGCCAATTGTCAGAGACTTGGAACCAATGAACCCATGTCTTCCACTGAATCGGTAAGGGTTCAGGTCATTTCTGTATTTTACAAACCTTAGAGTGGTGCTCATGCTTTCCCTTGTTTCAATGTGCATCTGTCCCACCTCCACCTCAAATGTGGTATGAGTGAATTTTGAGAATGGAAGCTGTTACTTAGCATTTCTCTCTGTACTCAATGAAGAGAGATAAATTAATATGGTGTGTGACTTGCATAGGTAGATAGCTTCCATAGGTAGATAGCTTCCATAGGTAGCTTGCATAGGTGGATAGCTTCTTTTCTTTCTTTCTTTCTTTTTTTTTTTTTTTTTTTTTTTTTTTTTTTTTACAGACAGTATGATGATTTCAACCCAACTTTTTTTTTTTTTTTTTTTTTTTTCTTTTCATCAGCCATAATTACCATTGTAAAAATGATAGGCTCATTGTTGATCCATTCTAGTATACAGGCCATCTTTAAAGGGTGGAAAAAATCTTACTTTATTTAACAGCTAGATTTCTGTATTGTACAGATGACACTAGTTACCCTTGACTGCATTATTTCAGTGGCATGACCTTTAGATTCTTCATCCTCTTTGAAAAGATCTTCCAAAGAGTGATGAAACATATTACTGTCCTCTGCACTGTCTCCAAAGGAAAAATGAGTTTCTTTAATTTATTGAGTTCATTTTCCCTGTGAAACCCTCATGGCAATTTCTAATCATTTGTGAAAATGCGTTTGTTCTTGATTAATTGCAATTTGGGGAATAAAGTCATATAGACTATTCTGCTGACTGTAAATTCTGATTCTCCTACTTAAAACATGGACATTTGGTTTCTTAATCTTTTCTATTTCTTTTTTTTCTTTTTTTTTTTCTTTTTTTTTTCTTTTTTTTTGGTGTGTGTAAGGGGATATTTCTGTCGTATTCTGTATAGTAAAAGAGTGAAATGACATTTTTTTCAGAATTAATTTTTAAAAAGATCCTTCCGAATTGTTTTTTCCTTACATTGTATACAATATGCAAGAATGGAAACTAAAGGCAAGCTCTGGGTTTGCACTGCAGTGCCTTAAGTTTAACACTAATCTTTTTTATTTATTATTTATTTTTGTGATACACTGTTCTGGAAATTGTCACATATTCCTAGAACTGATACATTTTGAATGATATGAAAACTTACAGATTCAATTTTACTTTTCAGTAAGAAAATAAATGGGACTATTATATGTTATGACAATGTTTTTGTTATTCAAAATAGTATTTCTGCGGCTGACATATATGGTTAAATATATAAGGGGCACACAACATCCTGACTATTTTATTTTCTTCAGTGCATCAACTTCTTTATCTTCAGAGTTACAATCATTATTAAATTTAACAGGAAATATCAAAATCCATTTTCCTTTAAACACAACTAAAGTGGATAGGTGAAAGTGGAGAAAAGGAAAGTATGCGTGTCTGCAAACATATCATATAAAGTCTTCTGTCTTCATGACAAGTCCTTTGATGAGGGTATGCCTTCAAGCCTGATCATGTGAAAAAATATTGACCATTGACGGGAAAGAATATTCTCCATCCAGCTGCAATGTACTGCTAAACCTTCTTTAAATCCTTAATCCGATGCTTAGAGCTGAGAAGCTGGGGTGAAATGGGAGAGGGAGGACAGGATAGGCCACAAACAAAACAAAATAAAAACAGCAGAATTGCTGTTTCCTATGAATACATGATTTGATATTTCTACAACAATGGATCAGGAATTACCAATGTGTGGTGGTCCAGAAGGCTTACAGTCTTCCTCCACCGTCTTCCTTGCTCTGCCTTGCAAAGTCTGTACCTGAATATATTGTTAATAAATAAAACAGAATCGAAAAAGACCAGTCTTTGGAAAAGGGAAAAGCAAAATGGAAATACTTAAAAATAATTGATATAATTTAATAATAACCATTAAATTTCATCTGCTTTTGTTTTGTGCAATTGTCAGAGATACCTGTTAGAATTAAAATAAAGGTGATCGTGTATGACTGTTTCTAAGTTTCAGTCTATCTGGAGAAGTCAGTGCAAACTAATGACAGAAACTGTGACACTTTCCCTGTAAAAGAAAGACTTCACAATGTGCTCATTTGGATTTCTAAGATAAAAATTTTGTCCTGTCATAAATCAGCTCAGCTCATCTCACACCTAAGGGGGAAGACTTCTGTAAAGTTGTTTTTGGTGAATTTAAGTAGTTTATAATGATGTCTTAATTTGATAGAAAAGACGAAAATCCCTCATAGTTGTGTAATCAGAAGGGATTTGTTATTATCACTGAATGTAGTGCTAACTGTGTCTTTGAGTATTATTGATAGAATAACATAAAAAAATCTTTTTATCTTTGCATTATTTTTTTCTCCACTTCTTTACTGCTAAAGGATGAGGGAACTGAATTTTGAAAGAGCTTATCTTTCCTAATTTTTGTCATATACTTCCCTTTTAGTTACACCCTTGCTTAAGGGAATAGTTGTCAAACATATGTGTAAAATTTCAGTCTTATTTCACAGATATTTTCTCCTCCTAGCCATCATATCATTGTCTTTGAAAAATAGTAAACCTTTCATAAAATGCTTTTAACTAGTGCCTCATAATTCTGCAAAAACAAACAGAATAAAACTAGAAAAGGATAAATAAAAAAGTCAAGCCTCTTGCTGTCACTGAAAAACAAACAAACAAACAAACAAAAAATGGTATTATCATGCTATTGCATTCGTTGTTCAGCAAAACTGAATAATGCCAGCAGTCTACATGTAACACATCAGATTTTAGACATGATCTTAAGGCTAAAAAGAGACATTGATATATAGTAGGGAATAAAGTCTGGAGTTAGAGGGAATAAAATACAGCTCAAAGAAGGTTTAGAAAGATCAAAGGAGCCATTACTGGACAAGCATTCTCTCGGATATAATGGTCAAAGTGAGTGAAGGGACTTTTGGTGCAAAGCAAAAATCTTAAAATCAATAGGATGCTTTACTGATATTCACTGTAGTCCTTGTAATGTATTGGATAGAGAGTTTAATTAATCCAGGTAAAAGTCTGTATTTTGAATTAATTTAAGGTTTTCTGCAGTAAGCTGGAATAACAGTTTACAAATCTTTATTTGGGAGATAACAGAAAAGGTATCAATAGCTCTGAACTGGGGCATAACTGGATCAATTGTTATCTGGAAATCTACATTTAATGTCAATCAGAAAAAGAAGATTATTTATATGCTTTGGAAAGGCATGGATTTAGACACATCATATATAACACTTCACATTTCAGAATTACACCAGTCTAAAACAAGAAAGCAAAAAACAAAAAAAAAAAAAAAAGGAAAAATGTTTCCAAGTCCATTTGAAACATTTCAACCCTCTTTTAAATGCAAGAAGGAATTTCATAATTTATAAATCTACCAGAGCATAATAAATGGATATCTGCATAATGCACTGATATGTTATATAATTTACTAATATTTTTTCAGGAAACAATTTTCTCTAAAATTCTCCATAAATTGAAAATATACCAGAAAAGGTTATATTCAGATAGACATCCTGAAACCTTCATGTTAACTACTGTCACTCAAAGAGGCAATAACCACAATGTAATAATGCCGTTTGATTACTGTTTTCATCCTGTTTCAAACGATTCAGAATGAGTTTTTTTTTTCTTGCTGTCATGATTAAAAATATTCTAAGCCCTGTTTTAGCACACCAGAGAGAGAGGTTTGCTGTTATAAGCCCAGTTCTTAATGGAAAACATCTTCCAAGACAATTTTCTCCCATTAATGAGAAAGAGATTCTTGTTGAAATCAGCATTTCAAAGAGGGAGAGGCTAAAGTCTCAGCCTGCTGTTGTGTGCTAAGAGATGAAGTGAGATTCAGGATCTCTCTTTTTATTTGTTTGCAAGTGCATACTTTGCCTTTTAGAAAAGCAGCAAGCAGTCCAGGTTATCAGCTTGCCTTCCTGAAAGCATCAAGATACAGAGGTGTTCAGCATTTTCCTTCACTGACCTCAACAGCGGGCAAATAATAAAACTAACACATTGCAAATAATTAAAAAAAAAAAAAAAAGAGAGGGAGAGAGAGAGAAGAAAAAAAAAATGGATGAAGGCCTGTCTTTGTTTTTAAGGACTGAATGTTTTCAACCAAACTGACCCATACTTTCAATAACTTACTTGCAGTGCTGAGAGGAAGGAATTTTTTTTATCCAGTTCAGGGAGAGCTAAGTTTTTCACTCAGATTCCAGCAAAAAGGGAAGATAAACATGAATATTTTGAAAAAAATCTTCTAAATTTTGAAAATTTCACCTAACATCACAGAGTTACAGGATGTCTAAGGTTCGAAGGGACCTTTGGAGCAGCTAGTTAAAGCCCTCATGAGCTCAAGCTCAAGCGGACTCACCTACAGCACAACATATAGGAATGTGTCCAGACTACTTTTGAATATTTCCACAACCTCTCTGTGTTTCCCAGCACTCTGCCATCCTTGCAATAAAGAATTTTTTTCTTGTGTTCAGGCAGAACTTCCTGTATTTCAGTTTATGCCCATTGCCTCTCCTCCTGGCACTGGGATCCCATCTTCTCTACATCTTCCTTTAAGTTTTCTGTATACACTGATATGATCCCCTCTCAGTCTTCTCTTCTTTAAGCTAAACAGGCCCATCTCTCTTAGTCTCTCCTCATATGAGAGATGCTCAAGTCTGTAATTATCTTGTTAGCCCTACACTAGACTCTCTCCAGTAGTTCCATTCTTGTACTGGGGAGCCTAGAACTGGACACAACACTCCAGAGCTGAGAGAGAGAGGATCACCTCCCTCGACCTATTGGCAACACTCTTCCTAATGCACCCCAGGATGCTCTTGGCCTTCTTGACCACAAGGGCACATTGCTGAACTCATGGTCATCCTGGAGTCCGCCAGGACACCCATGTCATAATGCTTGTTTGCTCTGCAAAAGGATCTATAGTTTATCATAAAAATATTAATTGCAATCTTTTATTTCCTTAAAAAGTAAAAGGTAGCCTTAGATAATACCAAAAGCTATTTTTAAAAAGAATAAACAGGTAGAAATTCAACAAGATTTTGAAGAAACAGATTTGATTTAAAGTTTTTTATATAGGTTGGACTAAGAGTGGTAGGATACTTTATTTCAGAAGGACAAATTCCTTCTTTTCACATAAAATCACAGTAAAATGCTTTGGGAAGGATTTCTCTGTAGAGGTCAGAGTAGATGCACTCTTACATTCTTAAGCTGTGGCGTGCAAAAGGAACGGATTGGAAGTTGTCACGGCAGTCCTTGAGCTTTAGTAGCCTCACAGCTGCTGCTCTATGCTGTTTTCAGAAGGCTTGATCAGCAAATAAGTTTACAGATATGCTTCCTATTTCACAACAGTCTTTCATTCTTTATCTCAAACTAGAAATGAATTTATGTGCTCACGAGGTACAGAATGGCTAGAAGTCAAGCCAAAGACTTCTGCGTGGCACTGCATACTTGAAATGGTGTTTTGTACTGTTTCTGAAGCAGAACTAGAAAGAGTGATGAAGGTCAAAAAAGGAAAATGAGTAGAAATCAGAGATATACTTTTCCTAAAGCTTTTCAGCTTCGTTTGCATGTGCTGATCTATTAGTCTGAATGAACTCCATGCAGACGTGAATATCAGTATCAGTCAGAGAAGGGCAAAACTAATCTCAGAACAGCAAACACTCTTTGACCAACTGCATTGCAAATGGCTTGCCACTGAATATAGCCAATACATGATGAATGGAAAGGATCATACAAAGGCATTCCTCTGAGGATGCAGACAGTGAGCACAGAGCTCGGAAAGCGATGAAGTCTGACTTCTTAACATCAGGATCAAAGAGAAGGGCAAGCAAATACCTACACAGCACAACTGTCCAAGTTCCTGGTCATGGGATGGTATTTGCTCAAGAGCTTTGGGAGATCAACTTCCCTCCAAGTTTTCTGAAATTTAAAGAATGTTTTGTTTTTATATGCAGGAGAAAAATTTTTTAGAGACGAGGAGATTCTTCATAGATCTGTCTGGAAAATGCAGTTCATTTTTTTGTTTGTTTATTTGTTTGTTTCCTCTAAGGAAAATATATCAATACAAAATTAGATATAAAAGGATTCTCTCAGAATATTTTATGGAGAATTCTGTCTTCCCAGTGGGATTTTTTTTTTTTTTAGCTGAAATTTGAAGCTAATATCAGTTTTCCAAACCAATTTTTGAGTACATCTGCCTCTCAAAGCTGACCCTAGAAGCTTTCAGACAGAATATTCATTTCTACATGACACTTCTATCTCTTCTCTGCAGTTTTAGTTTGAATGTTTTATACTTCTGTAACCTGACTGATCCAGCATAGATATTAGTCCCTGCTGTAGATTTTTGTTCTTTCTTTCCTTCACTGTCTACCTCAAGGAATACGACAGTTCTCAAGTAACAGGGCAGCACCAGCCATACCTCAGTCCCAGCCAGAGTAAGACCTGGGCATGTATCAGCCCAGTCCCAGGGACCCAAGCCAGGGAAATCCATTCTGAGGAACCACAGTTAGTTGCCAGCATTGAACAAGCTTATTACATGCATCAGGAGTACACTTTGTGTGAGGTCTCTGAGTGCATTCCCTTTTGAGTTAGATGTCATGTCTATAATTTTCCCAGGATGAATTTCACTTCTTTCTCATTCTGAGGTCAAAATCCCAGGCTACAATGCTCAAATTGTGTTTCTACACAGAGCATCTGGCATCTGTGAATTCATTCTTTGGGAGTGTGTAACTACATATTAAACTATATTATTTATTTACAAAACAAGCAAGTATTTTGCATTATGTGCTATATTCAGTTTATGTGGTGTTTCTTTTCATAGATTTTTTTTTTCTTTCATTTATCCTATGCTGTGCTTGGATTTTTGAGTGTTATAACTTTGGAGTAATCATGTAAGGTAGAAACACAACTTTTCTTTTTCACTGATAGCATGAAGCACAGTGGTGCTGTTCATGAAGCACAGTTGGTTTTATGTTGACACAACAATTTCGCATAGAGTTTTCAAAATGTTCTGTTTCTGCTTTGTGACTAGTTTGAGATAGAAGCCTTACTATAGGGATAAGTAAGTAAGAGTACAACGGAACTCTCTGGAGGAAATTGAGGGTTTTGGACTATCTCTGACATTTTGTGGTGAATTCTAGCAATATAACACTCTCAGGGGTATACTGTGTGCATTTGGGAAAGTAGCATTATGCAGTATTAAGGACAGTAATGCTACAGTCCCAGGTTCCTAAGCAGCAAAGAAATAGCTGAATGTGAATCTTTCCTGTCCTGCCAGATATTGCCTAAGGCACAAACAAAACTCTGAAATTCAGGTTTTCTCTAATATCTACCTATTTGTTTTTCTGCAACTTCATATTTCTGAAACTTCAAGTTTCTTAAAATAGGTTATTGAAGTATTGCTAAATGCCCTCCCTCTCTTACAAGCTTAGGGTGGCAAACAACCTGAAGAAACTTTTGATTACCTTCTTCCATTGTGCAGAGGGTTAGAGAAGGGGTTGTAGCAACATTATGAGCTGGACAGTATCGTCTTCTGTTTCTCATAACAGACCTCAAAATCATCCCTAAGACTGTAAAAGAGCTTAACCCTTCAAGTTCTTTCCTGCAAAATTCTGTGTCACAGAATGTTCTCATCTTTTTGGAAGCACAGGACAAACACTCCATTTGCATATCTAGAAATGGATATAATATTACTCCAGGCATCCTGTTGGAAATCATTTTTGGGTCTGGGAGAACAAGCTTATGTTTTGACTTGCAAATGGGAATTGGTGGACAGAAAGGGAGACAGATTTTGTAAGAAAGAGGTGAAGTTGTTATGCAATTGCTACCTCACACAAAGAAGTATTACAGCCAAACAAGGCAAGAACTGTGATGGAGAAGGCTGACTATCCAGCCACAATAGACAAGCCCTCTGATATCTGCTGCTTATCCTGTCCTTTCACTAAAGATAAGCAATGCTCTGCTTCGGATCTGTAGACAACATCAAACAGATCAACAAAAGTTCAGTCACACAGAAAGGCTGGAATGAGCTATGACTGCAAAGGTGACATTTATCTCACCTCCTAAAGTCCTCTGAAAATTTGACCTCTTATCTAAACTAGCTATCATTCATTCATTAGTCCACAGAAAATGAATGAACTGAACCAGTCATTCACATCCGCCTAAAAATAAATAGTAAAGCCAAATCTGTAGGATGCAAGCAAAATAAAATGGATTCTTCAATATCTGATTTTTTTTAAACATCTTGAAAATATTTTTAAAATAGTTTTATGCAAGTTGATACAAATTTAAATAAATACTTTGTATGAACATATAATCAAATATTAAAATAAAAATAATTTCTTA